>BSBM01000006.1:6962500-7562500 GCA_027924585.1 Larix kaempferi | reverse complement strand
CACAAACACCCTCCCTCAAGGAGCAAGAATATGCCTTCAAAACTGGAAATGGTTGAGAGAAAGTGTTGCACTAAAAAAAACCCTGAGCTGGCCTGTAGCTGATACCTACAAATACAAAATCCATTAAAGCTCCATGAAATACCTAAGTGGCCTCTCCAAACACCAACTTGGATGGGAATCTTTCACCCTCGAAATTGGCTAAAGCAAGAAACTAGTCATCCATTAGCTCTCTCTTCACAAATGCAATTTTTCTCAAATGATAAAAAGCCCTTCTCTTGGTTTATAAATATATTTTATAAACATCCTTAGACTTCTAAGGTTCCCAATCCATCCATAAACTCAATCCAATTCGAATTAGGGTAAGGGATCAAGATTTTTCATGTGTCGTACCTTTCCTAGCCTTCCTCCTTCCACCAATTCGAGTGGGGGTCTCTTTGGCTTATCAAACTCCCATGAGCACCCTCTTGGAGCCTATTTTTGGGGCCGACATGTCACAATGGTCAGATTTGAGAGGTCATATCTGAAATTTTTCGTAGATTTCATAGATGCTCCATCATTGTTGTCATAGGGGCTAGGGAATCTAGCCCAAGTGTCCACAAGCTACCAATTTGACTCTTCCTCTTCCATGGAGGTTACCAATCTATCCCAATTCAACCTAAGATGCTCAATGCCATGTGTATGACTTACCAAATCACCCAATAGTGTTCACCTTCTCATGAATTTGAATTGACAAGAGAGAGATGCCATGTGTCCTTGAAAAATCAAGATAGTGTCAGTCCCACATCTCCATATGTCTTCAAAACCACTTGCCACCTAGAAATTCCCTTGAATTTCTTTATTCAACCTATTTATTAAATATTTGAACCCTTCTAATATCTAAACATCATTTATTAGCTTCCTTATTACAATTCCAGATGTGCCCATCCAACCTAGGAAACTAGTAGGATTGATGGGATTATCTTACTATGCAATGATTTGAATGGGGACATTACAGTCCTCCCCACCCAATATTGCTTGCCCTAGAGAAATCTCAATTTACCATGCTACAAACTTGTCCCTCCTCAATCAGGTGGAATTCGATGAGAAATGTCGCTGAAAACCTTTCTATTCCGGTGCTTCATGCTGTGGAAAGAAACTACCTGATTCGGATAGGTGTGCTGCCCTCTCACAACCCTTAGTACTCCTTTTGAATCTTGGAATTCCATTTATGGAATTTGATAATTTATTGTATTCTCTCCTATTGAATACAACCATTACACTCCCAAAACCACATTAGTATCAACAACATCAACCACATAAAAACTATGAACAAAAGTATTGTTACCTGCAGTGACTTGCAACTGTGGAATCCATGTTTTGCACTCCATTGTGTTGTGACCAGGAATGACAACTGTGAATCCATCGAATGGTTCAATAGGTATCTTCCTCATATCCACCATGTCTTCATCAATGAAGTTATGTGAGGCTCCTCCATCTACCAAATCTGAATTTCTTTGTCCTAGTGACACACCCTTGCATCGAATTGTGTGATATCGAGGTACTGCTAAAAGTACTGCCATTGTTACTTTGGTGGGTGAGGGATTCTTCACCTATTGTTTCCCTTCTTCTGTTGTAGTATATCCCTCTTCTTGGGATGAAGTATGTCCTTTTTCCTCCATTCCCCCTTCATATCCATCATCACAAAATACTTCAATGAATTGGGTCTTTCCGTTAGCACATTTATGTCCTCGTGCCCACGGTTGGAAGCATGAGTAACACAATTTCTTCCTTCTAAGCTCTTCCCTGCTTAGTTCCTCTTTCTTATTCTTTCCATATTCATTTTCTTTCGATCTATTCTTATTAGATGCATCTCTTTTCCAAGGTTTATCTTCAATTCTGAAGTTAGTCTTGGGAGGAAATATCGTTCTAGGAAGCACATTTTGGAGATCCCTAGACAATCTCATTGCATATTTTAATGTAGTTGGACTGTGGGCTTTGACCAAACCTTTTAAGGGTTCAGCCAAACCTTCAATGAACAATAATACCAACCTTCCCATAGATATGCCAGCCACCTTGACTGATAATTTTTGAAAGTCCAACATATATTCAGTAGGGGTTCCAGTTTGTTTTAATTCTGGATCTTTGTGCTCGAATCTCTCAAGTACCCTGTCAACAAATTCTTCATATGTTTTAACCTGATCATGACCCAAATTTTTCAGGCCATGAAACCACCATTCATTAGCATCTCCTTCCAAGTGCGAAATGGCCATTTTTAGTGCATCCATTTCTACCATAGGATTCAACTGAAAATACACATCTAATTTTTGCACCCAAGTGTTAGCAGAATTTTGAGAGGAACCATCAAAAGTAGGAAACGACATTTTACCAATAGCACAATTTAATTCTTTGTTTTGTAATAGAGCCCTATTGTCATCCTTCTTTTTTAGTTTCTGTGCAGCATCAATGTATTTACTAAATGGTAGACTTCTCTTACAATCTTCACTCAAATCATTCCATTCGTTAGCTACTGTAGTAAGATCAACTTGAAAGTCAGACTCTTCTTTGGGGATAAGAAATTTAGGTGCAGTAGACCTTGTTTTGCTCTAAAATTCATTTTCTCTATTATGGGGTCTGGTGCTTGAGAAAATATGCTCTCCCATAGGCTTATTTTCCTCACCATGAGAACTGTTGCTTGCTCCTACTATTATCCCTTTACCTCCAAGTTGGCGAACCATCAAATCGAATCCTTTTATCATTGATTTACTTATATCTTTCATACCCATGGAAATTTTTTCAAAGTATGGTTGTAAGGCTACAACAGATTCCTCCTTATGTCTTAATTTTTCATCCTCCTCTCTACCCATGGTTTTAACAAAGAGCTCTTCTTCTCCTACTGTTTCTTCCTCAACAACAACACCTTCAACTTTTGGTTCTAAGGGTGGTGGTCTATTTTTTTTAATTCTTGTTAAGAACATAGGTGCCAAGGCCATGTTATGATACCCTTTATAATATCCCTTTTTTAAATTTTTATTAAAATGCCCAATTTTTCACTTTTTCCCCAATTTCGACCCTTGACTAGTTTTGATGCCTAGGTCTCCAATTTGCCCCAAATGCTCCCAAATATTATAAAAAGGTATATGAATGATAATACAACTTGGTTATGATGTTCAGGTATAATATATGGACACATAAATACCTCTGCAAACTCCTTTAAAATTCTGGACAAAGTATGTCATTTTACTAGCAATTGGAGGTTCAAATCCCCCAGGGTAATGACTGAAATTGTCTTTCCAAATGCCTCCAAACCCACTCGAATTTATGAACATAGGTAGGGTATGTATCAGGGATGTTATTAAGGTCCCATATGCACCATTAATCAGTTATTAATTTTTTTCTAACCTCCCCACAAATAGCTGCAAAAAACAATAATTTGACCCTTCGGGAGATGGCACCAAATATTCTCCAAATGTAAATAAACTGAGTAAAATGACTTCAAATGCTTAAGTTATGAAAATTAAACTTGTAAAACTCATCCATGGAAGCCCATTCATCATAAATGTATCAGATAAATAATATTTTATTCGAAATCTTCAACATTACAAAGGCATACATCAATAGAGTGGGGAAATGGTCATTATTTGCTCATTAATAATCATTTTTACATACAACCACTTGGTATTTCGACCTGAAAATTTATGAAGATGAAGAAAATAGTATATTAATATTATTACAATCATAAATACATCATGATAATCTCTCCCAAGGAGTACAATAGCTCACCAAAAATGCCCTCCCTCAAGGAGCAAGAATATGCCTTCAAAACTAGAAATGGTTGAGAGAAATTGCTGCACTAAACAAAACCATGAACTTCCTTGTAGCTGATACCTGCAAATACAAACTCCATTAAAGCTCCATGAAAGACCTGAGTGGCCTCTCCAAACACCAACTTGGATGGGAATCTTTCACCCTCGAAATTGGTTAAGGAAAGAAACTAGTCATCCACTAGCTCTCTCTTCACAAATGCAATTTTTCTCAAATGATCAAAAGCCCTTCTCTTGGTCTATCCCTGTATTTTATAAACATCCTTAGCCTTAGAAGGTTCCAAATCCATACATAAAATCAATCCAATTCGAATTAGGGTAAGGGATCAAAATTTTCCATGTGTCCTACCTTTCATAGCCTTCCTCCTTCCACCAATTCGAGTGGGCGTCTCTTTGGATTCTACAACTCCCATGAGTGCCCTCTTGGAGCCTATTTTTGGGGATGACATGTTATAATGTTCATATGTCAGGGGTCAGATCTGCGATTTGTCATAGATGTCATAGATGCTCCATCATTGTTGTCATAAGTGTCCACAAGCTTCCAATTTGACTTTTCCTCTTCCATGGAGGTTACCAATCTATCCAAATTTGACCTAAAATGATCAATGCCATTTGTATGACTTGCCAACTCACCCAAGAGTGTTCACCTTCTCATGAATTCAAATTGGCAAGAGAGAGATTCCATGTGTCCTTGAAAAATCAAGCTAGTGTCGGTCCCACATCCTCCATATGTCTTCAAAACCACTTGCCACCTAGAATTTCTCTTGAATTTATTTATTCAACCTATTTATTAAATACTTGAACCCTTCTAATTTCTAAACATCATTTATTAGCTTCCTTATTACAATTCCACATGTGCCCATCCAACCTAGGAAACTAGTCGGATTGATGGGATTGTATTACTATGCAATTATTTGAATGGAGACATTACAATCATCATTAAAAGTAATGTTCATCATAGGTTGATCTCATCAAAACTATGTAAAGGCCTGGCTCAAAAACATACCATGAATTACTCTGCAATCATGGTAGATCGACTACTATGGATGTGATAACAAGACCTTACTTTGTGCTCAATTTTGAGCATTAATTCAACAAACTCTAGGATCTTTACTGAGAGAATAACATGTACAACATATCAAGCATATCAAGCATAACAAGCAATCACATAAGACAATGGATACACATAGTTTCACTGGGGAAAACCATAAAGGTGAAAAACCCCACAACTTCCTCAGAGATAGAAAGAGAAATGATACAACCCAAGTACAAGAGATAGTCTTATGCTAGTAGCTACTCCTTCTTCCTCACTAGTGCGCCACTTTCCGAGTAGTGTAGAAGTGAATAATGAGATGATCAAATAGAGTGCCTCCCACACTCTATTTATACTTATCCTGACTTTCCTAACAAACTAGTAGCGCCGATTTCTTTAAGAGAGTCTAATAACCCATGGTTACATTAATCAGGGCCGACCCCACACTTGGTGGTCTAATAATCCATCACAGCAAGTTACAACACTTACGACACTTGTCAATACAAATGACGACACTTCTGTATAGAGGAATAATACCATCTCTATAGGAGTACAATATACATAGGTGAAATACATTCCAAAGTTACATATACATCAACACTCCCTCTTAACTAGGAATGTATTTCTCGACACATATATGCTAGCACAAGTATTCTTCTCTGGATCATCGTCACTGGATCATCGTCATCGAATCATCATCATTGTCATCGTCACTGCTGCTACTATCTCAATCAATCTCCAATCTACTCGTTATAGGAAGTTCTATAGAGCCAGTCCTTTTTCATTATGGATGTAGGCCCACCACCTGCAGGTCTTCATCATCTATAGAGCCATCCCTTTTTCATGTTGGATGTAGGCCTAGCCTCCATGTAGGTCTTCAACATTTCTGCGAGCAAGCCATCAAGTAGGTACACCTCAGGACTGATTACACTGCCTCTACAAAACCTAGAAGATCTCCCAGGACTAATTACACTACCTCTGCAAAACCTACAAGAGCATCTCAGGACTGATTACATGCCTTTGCAAAACCTGTGTACCCTACTGTCACATCATCGTCTTCAGATCACCTCATAGTCTCATGGAGCACAACCCAGATGCACATCACACAACACTTACACCACCGACATGGGAGATCACATATATCACCATTCGGAGAAGGCTCATCACTTACATCACGGCCATGAGAGGAATTAACTACCACCATGTCACCATGGGAGGACCTACCTACCATCATGTTAGAAAGGCACATCACTTATATCACGACCATGGGAGAACACATCTGTCACCATGTCAGAAAGGCTCACTTAGCCCTTACATCTCACCATGGGAGAACACAGCTATCACCATGTGAGAATGGCCCCAGCCCTTACATTTTACCATGGGAGAACACATCTATCACCATGTGAAAATGGCCCAGCCCTGATATTTTAGCATAGGAGAACACATCTATCACTATCTGAAAATGGCTTCAGCCCTTACATCTCAACATAGGAGAACACATTTATCATTATCTGAGAATGGCTCCAGCCCTTACATCTCAGCATAGGAGAACACATCTATCACTATATGAGAATGGATCCAACACTTACATCTCACCATGGGAGAACACATCTATCACCATGTGAGAAGGACTCATGTGCATATGTGTCTCCGGACTCATCACTTCCCCTTGGAAGGATTCTCGATCTAAAGTACACCAAGTCTCTCTCTGAAGTATTCAAACTTCACTCTAGCTAGTGGCTTGGTCAACACATCGGCTATCTGCTCATCTGTCACAACATACAGGAGCTTCATTGCTCCTCTCTGCATGATAGCCCTATAAAATCAGTCACAGTAGATCTAATGAACACGTAAATCAATCACAACAGATGAACATAGAAAATATGGTGTAAAACTATGCAAAACATGCAGCAGTGCTCAATATCCCAATGAGGGTGAATAATTACAATACAATACAGTCACAATGATTGAACAATTCGAATTGACTAAGGAGGTCATTTGAATCACTGAATGGAGTAGCTTGACTCCAACTAGGAGTCCTCATCATCAATCAGTGGTGGTCATCAATGCACAAGAACCAGTCATCCAGGTGTCAATCTGAGTCTAACTGAGTGTAACATGTGTAACTGAAGTGTGTAGCACTGATATAGGGAAGTGGGCTCAGTGGAGGGTGCATGGGAGTCTAATTGAAGTCAGAACAAGTCATCTAGTCAATCGGGAGGTCCAACGGAGTAAAACAGTCAGTCGGGAGTGAAACTAGCCTCAAATCAAGGAGAATCAGAGCTAACTGAGTGTAACTCAAGTGGAACTGCAGTGGTAGGTGAAGAAGTGCGCCCTTCTATGGAAGTAGGTGAGAAGTGGGTGCCTTCCAGACTAGGAGGGATGAAACTCTGATGTAAGAAGCTCCCGGGTGCTAGAATAAGGTGGCTAAGGTGTTGGAGGCATCAACCTGGTGACTGGGATGCATGCAAAGTGCATGTAAACCCTAGAATTTGCATGCAAACCCTAATTGCATGCAAGATCCTGAAAAAGATGATGTGGATATCCGAACACCCCCCCTCAAGCTAGACTATGATGTGCAAAAAATAATGTGGGGCCCTGGTAACTAAGACCAAAGGTCACCCCAATACAATAATCCAAAAAATGTTGAAAATAAACTAAGTGAGGAAAGAGGGAAAACCCAGTGGGAAGAAAGCCCCCCCTCAAGCTAAAGCATAATAATGGATCAATCTGTCTCCACCATGATGGAAATCACCCCCAACAGTGAACAGAGGTAAGAGAACTTCTTCTCAGTGAAGCTCTTGGTGAAGATGTCTGCAATTTGCTCATCAATAGGGCAATATTGTAGAATGATGGTGCAATCATGCACCAACTGTCAAATGTAATGCATATGAATCTCAATGTGTTTGGTCCTCTGCCACTGAAATGGATCTTTGGAGATCTTGATAGCACTTTGATTGTCACAAAATAGGATAGTCAAAGTAGTGCCACCAAAACCAAACTCGGAAAGAATACCCTGCAACCAAACTGCCTGAATGCAGGCATTGACTGCCCCTCGATACTCTGCCTCTGCTGAAGAAAGTGCAATGGTTGCCTGCTTTTTGCTGGACCAGCAAATAGAACCATGACCAATCATGAAAACATAACTGGAATTGGACTTCCGATCAATGCTATCACCTGTCCAATCTGAATCAGTAAAACCAATGAAATCAAGCTCAAAATCTGCAGCATAATGTATGCCAAAATGTTTTGTACCTTGCACATACTGCAAGATCTGCTTGGCTGCTCACCAATGAAGCTCATGGGGCTGCTGCATATACTTTGACACAGCACTCACAGCATATGAAATATCAGGCCTTGAGTGTGTCAAATAAAGTAGTGAACCAATCAACTATTGATACATACTGCAATCTGCAAGCGGTGTAAAATCTCCCTCCTCAAGACTGATTCCTGAGAGGAATGGGAATGGGGATGCCTTACATTCAGCCATATTAAACTTCAATAATAGTTCGGAAGCATATTTTTTCTGACATATAGTGATCCCATCAAAATTTTGAGTTATCTCCAAGCCCAAAAAGTGACTCAGCAAGCCCAAATCGCTCATGTCAAAAGCTAGATTTAAGGTAGTTTTTAGCTTGTTTATTGAAGTAAGAGTGCTACCAGTAATGAGAAGATCATAAACATAAAGTACAATAATCAACAAATTACCTTTAACTCACTGAAGATACACATTCGGATCAGATTTTCATCTTTGGAAATTCTGAGAAAGAAGGAAGGAGTCCATCTTTGCGTACCAAGCTCTTGGGGCCTGTTTTAACCCATACAAAGATTTCTTCAATCTGCAAACTAATGATGGATCTGATGTGTAGCCCTCTGGCTGCTGCATATATACCTCTTCAGCAAGGTCTCCATGTAGAAATGCACTCTTCACATCCATGTGGTGCACTTCCCAGTGCTTGGATGCGGAAATAGCCAAAACAAGGTGGATGGAATCCATCTTTGCAACCGGTGCAAAGGTCTCAGTGTAGTCCACTCCTTGGACTTGGGAGAAACCTTTTTCCACCAACCTTGCTTTTTATTTTTTGATTGAGCCATCAGCAGCAACTTTTGTGTGGTAGACCCATTTACACTTCACTAATTTTCTTCCAGGTCGAAGAGAAACTAGCTCCCATGTATTGTTCTTTTGAAGAGAACTGTACTCTTCATCCATGGCACTTTGCCATCTCAGATCTCGGTGGGAAGAATAGTATGATGTGGGATATGAACCAGCCATCAAATAACAAATCTCAAGAATTAATGGATCAGCAATAGAAAGAGCCATACCTGCTCTTTGAAAGTCTGCTCTTGTTCGTCTCGGATCAGCAGGATTTCCAAGGTTCGAACCAATAGATTGAAGAGTGTTTTGGGCCCACTTTGGTAACTGAGGAGGATCATAATGGTTGGATTCCAAACTTGATATGTCATGATCATCATGTGCTGCTAAAATATCAAAAATATCAGAACTCATACCTTCATTATCATTGCACGGATCTTCTTCTGGTGAAGGCGGTGAAACGACAGTTTCTTCCTCGACTAGTTGCAATTCTTGAAATGATTCTTCAAATTGCACACTGCGCTCTATGAATATCTTTTTAGATATGATATCCACGAGTTTATATGCTTTTGATTCTTCCCCATATCTTATCAATATGCACTCAATACTTTGTGGATCCAAAGCTCGTCTCTTCTTGGAAGGAATTCTAGCCCATGCAGTAGAGCCAAAAACTCTCAAATTTGACACATCCGGTTTGTGACCAAAGAATGATTCGAAAGGAGTCATACCTTTCACGGATAAATGTGGAACATGGTTCTGTATGTATGCAGCAACATTGATTTCTTCAGCCCAAATATTTGCAGCCAAACCTTTTGATTCAATCATGCATGTAGCCATCTCTTTCAGTGACCGATTTTTCCTTTCCGCTACACCGTTCTGCTGAGGTGTGTAGGGAACTGTATGTTGGATCTGAATTCCGCTTTGGGCACAAAGTTGAAGCAACTCGGCCTTGATATATTCTCCACCATTATCAAATCTAAGAGCTTTGATCTTGCTCTCAGTGGCGGTCTCAACGAAGCCTTAAAATCCTTGAATTTTCCAAGCACTTCTGACTTGTTTTTGAGAAAAAATACCCATGTAAAGCAGGAAAAATCATCAATAAATGTCAAAACATACCTTGAGCCATTTAATGATGTATGGGGCAGCGGACCACTGATATCAGAATGTATCAACCCCAAATTTGTAGAAGCTCTGCTAGCTTTTCCGCAGTCGAATCTGTGCTCGGGGTGCTTCCCAATAATGCAACCAGTGCATATTCCCTTCAAGGAACGGAGTTGTGGAAGACCATCTACCATGGAATTGTTTGATAGCAGCAGCAAATAATTATAATTAAGATGTCCAAATATTTCATGCCAAAGCCTACTAACCTCATTCCCATGTGTGCGAAGAGAAGTGGGCTTTGAAAGCGGAATAAAGTGTGAAAACTCATAGCATTTTGCAGTGTGGTTTGCCTTTCCGACTGCAACAAGTCTTCCACTTTTGATATCATAAATTTCAACTGTGTTAGGGCTCAATGTAACTTGCTTCAGTTCACTAGTGTGTGTCATTTGATACACAGAAAGAAGATTTGAAGCCAAGGAAGGCACATAGAGAACATTCTGAAAGCTTCCATGATATACATGAATCGTACCTTTGCCCTTTGAAGAAATTTTTGAGTCATCTCCCAAATGGATGGGGATGGAGCTGTTTGGATCGAATGAAGAAAAAGAATCAATATTTGCAGCCATATGATTCGATGCACCCGAATCTATCAAGAGAGGAGTGGGCTTCGAAACAGTTGCAATGAGTGCATGTCCTCTTTCATGATCATCATTCCTATCCTTCTTCCTTGCACTGTCAGGAAGAGTTATGTTGTTCTTTTCCAAAAGGAGGGCCATTTGATCTATAGTCTTCTTCATACATGAACTTTCAGGATGAAATCCATGGTTTCAATAAGTACATTTAGATTTTTGGTTACCTTCTTTGCCCTTTTGCTTGAACTTCGAACTGGATGGTGCATTCGTCTATTTGCCTTTCTCTCTTTGCTTGTGAGGTTCGAATTTGGGCTTCTCCTTATTTTGCTTTCCTTTACCATTCGAGATCTTGGGTCCTTGAACATATAGGGCTGAATCTTTGGAGCTTATGGACCCCATTTGAATCAACTTATCATGCTCTTTTGTGACGGACTCAATGAAGGCATTCAAGGTAGGCATCTTCCAATTCGGGGTAGTTAGCTGACCGGAATAGAAAGTAGAGACAAATACCGAATAATATTTACCAAGCTTGCTGAGAATGGAGAGGATCAATTGCTTATCCTCTTTGATAACTCCATTGTTCTTCAACTGCATGCTCAAGTTCTTGAATTTTGTGAAGAATTCATTAATGGTCTCGAAATTCTCAGGACTAAGGGCAATCAATTCATTCTCTAATTGAAAAGCCCTAAGCTCGTCTTGCTTTCCAAATAGTGTTTCAAGTTGCTCCCATATAGCTTTTGGAGTCTTCAATCCACTGAGATGGAAGTGAAGATATTTGGATATGGAGAGACAAAGAAGACCATAAGCTTCATCAAGCTTGTTGTAGTGTTTGGTTCTATCTGACAAGGTGTTTGGCTCCAATTCAAGACCAACAGTGACTCGGTAGTAACCTTTTGAACGTAATATGATCTCCATATCATCTTTCCAATCAAAATAATTGAATGGGGTGAGGATAGGATTTGAAGAAGAGTATTCCATTGCTAGGAGCGAGTGAACACTGATGTAGAGAATCTTGCAAGGGCAGAGTAGTGAATGCAATTGATGCAGACAATAACCTGCAAATCACAATAAAACCAAGAACAATGAGGTCAAACAATCCACCCTTTTAGAGTTGCATCACACCTGGGATTGGAGATCAAACAATGTTGAATGGGTCCAATGTATCAGATCCAGGATTTATGTGGAAACTCAAGCTTCTAGAGTGGTATTGGAAGTATTTTCAAGCTTTGCATGCACAGGAGCGAATGCCCTTGATATCTTTCATGCCAAAACTTTTGTAATGTTTGAGCAAATTCACTCAAATCTTCTTGTAGAAACACCTGTAGAAAAGAGATCTTGTCCCTGCAATGGATCTGATACCATGTAAAATTAGTCATAGCAGATCTAATGAACAAGTAAATCAATCACAACAGATGAACATAGAAAATATGGTGTAAAAATGTGCAAAACATGCAGCAGTGCTCAATATCACAATGAGGGTGAATAATTACAATACAATATAGTCACAATGACTGAGCAATTCGAATTGAATAAGGAGGTCATTCGAATCACTGAATGGAGTAGCTTGACTCCAACAAGGAGTCCTCATCATCAATCAGTGGTGGTCATCAATGCACAAGAACCAGTCATCCAGGTGTCAATCTGAGTCTAACTGAGTGTAACATGTGTAACTGAAGTTTGTAGCACTAATATAGGGAAGTGGTCTCATTGGAGGGCGCATGGGAGGCTAACTGAAGTCAGAACAAGTCATCTAGACAATCTGGAGGTCCAACGGAGTGAAACAGTCAGTCGGGAGTGAAACTAGCCTCAAATCAGGGAGAATCAGAGCTAACTGAGTGTAACTAAAGTGGAACTACAGTGGTAGGTGAAGAAGTGTTCCCTTCTCTGGCATTAGGTGAGAAGTGGGCACCTTCCACACTAGGAGGGATGAAACTTTGATGTAAGAAGCTCCCGGGTGCTAGAATAAGGTGGCTAAGGTGCTGGAGGCATCAACCTGGTGACTGGGATGCATGCAAACCCTCGAATTTGCATGCAAACCCTAATTACATGCAAGATCCTGAAAAAGATGATGTGGATATCCGAACAATCCCTGATATAGTGATACTTGATCTCAATGTGCTTCGACTTGTCATGGACACTGGGTTCTCCGACAACTTCACACAACTCTGGTTGTCGCAGTGTATACAAGTAGCACTCAACTGGAGATCAAACAAATCAGACTGTAGCTTCTTAAGCCATACTGCCTCACAACTAGCCGAACAAGCTGCAACATACTCTGCTTCGACTATACTTAGTGCCACACAGGACTGCTTCCTGCTAAACCAAGAGATCATACCAGATCCCATACTGAAGCAGCACCCCGAAGTGCTCTTCCAATCAATGGAACTTCCTACCCAATCCAAATCAACGTAACCCTCCAGGTTAAACTTTTGATTCACATCATACTTGAGCCCATAGTCAACTGTACCCTTCAGGTACCTTAGAATATGCTTTGTAGTTATCAAGTGAACATGTCTAGGATCTGTCAAGTATTGGCTCAAGGTGTTCACCGCAAAGCAGATGTCTGGTCTCGTATTCGTCAAGTACATCAAGGACCCAATCATCTGGCGATACATCGTAGCATCAACCAGCTCAGATGAAGCATCACACAGAAGCTTCAGGTTCGATGCCATAGGTGTGGCCATGGCCTTGCAGTCCATCATCCCGAACCTCTTCAAGATCTCTACTGCATACTTCCCTTGTCCAAGAAACATTCCATCTGCACTCTGCCACACCTCCATACCAAGAAAGTAGTGCATCATACCCAAGTCCTTCATCTCGAACTCGGCAGCAAGCTTCCTCTTTGTGTCAGCAATCAATCTATCCTCATCTATTACAAACAGGTCACCCACATACAATAGTAGTATCACTGGATTTGCTTCCTCAACCTTGTAGTAAAGGTTGGAATCCACTTTACTCTTGGTAAATCCCAAACTAGATAGGAATCCATCTATCCTTCCATACCAGGTCCTGGGTGCCTGTTTCAAACCATACATGGCTTTCTTCAGTTTGCACACATGTGACCCTTAGTCATGTGTCTCAAACCCGAGTTGCTGCTCCACATACACTTCCTCTTCAATTACACCATTCAAAAATTTTGTCTTGACATCCATCTGGTGTACCTTCCATTTCATCACTGCAGCGAGAGAAAGTACTGATCTAATGGAAGTGTATCTGGCTACAGGAGCAAAAGTTTCTTCACAATCAATCCCTTCTTTCTGGGAGAAGCCATGAGCTACAAACCTAGCTTTGTATTTCTTTATTCTACCATCTGCAACATGCTTGATCTTATAGATCCACTTGGAATTCACAAAAGGCTTCCCATCTGGTCTTGGGACCACATTCCAAACATCATTCTTCATGATCGACTGGTATTCCTCGACCATGGCATCCTTCCATTCTTTCTTTTCCGCTGCTTCTTCATAACTGGAAGGTTCTTTGTTCATGATATCAATGAGTAAGGCAACATAGCTGGTGTGTGATCTTGTCCTTTTCCTTTCTCTGTGTTCCTCTTCTAGAATTCCAAACCTTTCTGCATCTTGAATAAGTTCTCTAGCCCATGCTGGTTTCCTCTTGTGAGATTTCTTCTCATGAGGTGGATCTACAGGTTGTTGTGTATCTTCCATCTCACGATCTTCTTCAGTAATTACTTCATTCTATGTAGTGTCTTGTGTTCTGGATATTCTGGGTTCTTCATTATCTTCAACAGGTATCTTTCTCGATTTGATGTATGTTGAGCCTTCATCAAATGTTACATCCCGACTGATATCAATCTTCTTGAATGCTGTGAAGTAGATTTTGTAAGCCTTCGAGATTTCACTTTAACCCATGAATATGCCCTTCTTTCCTGAAGGATCTAACTTTGTCCTCTTTTATTTTGGGATGTGAGTGTATACTAGACAACCAAATATTCTGAGATGGCTAACTTCTGGTTTCTTACCAGTGAACACTTCTTCTGGTGTTTTGTTGTCAAGTATCTTATGAGGTGTTTTGTTCTGTACATATATAGCTGTCATGGCTGCTTCAGCCCATAAGTGCATAGGTAGATCTTGGTCATGAAGCATTTCCCTAGCTGCTTCCATGATTGTTCTATTCTTCCTTCGGCAACCCCATTCCGTTGTGGATTGTAAGGAGTAGTCAACTCCCTCTTAATCCCTGAATCACTGCATAGCTTCTTGAAGTCTCCTGAAGTGAATTCTCCGCCATTGTCGGATCTGATGATCTTGATCTTCATTTCAGTTTGGTTTTCTATCAAGGCTTTGAATTCCTTGAACTTGTCAAACACTTCATCTTTGTTCTTCAAGAAGTAAACCCAAGTCTTCCTCGAAAAATCATCAATGAAGGAAACATAGTATACATACCCACTCAGAGAACGAGATGACATTGGACCGCACATCAGAGTGGATGATTTCCAAGATTCTTTTTGCCTTGCTTTAACTGCTTGGAAATGTCTTCTTTGTATTCTTCCCCTTTGCACAAGGGTGATTCCATGAAGATGGGTAACTCTTTTTGGCCAAATATGACAGTGAAAAACATAAATTTTACCCATGTATTAAATTGAAGCCCTCGAAACTCATACTTGCCACATGAATTTTGACATGCGGTTGAAAAATGAAATGTAGATAATTATGTTGGATTTCCAATGATAATTTTTTCAAAATATACCAATACCATATATCGTGTCGAATTTTCATTTAATAAAATGTGTATACTTAAAAATTTGAAGAGCAATTAACAAGTAGTTTATGTGCGTGCACAATAAATTAATGTTAAAGTAATAATTTTAAAAAATGAAATATGTGAACATGATCTAGACAAAGTGCTCTGGGGCTTACATATTTTTCTTTTAATTTTTCTCGAAAAATTATATTTATTATTATTTTTCGAAACTTACCAATGAATATTTAAGTCACATTTTGCACACATGTGTGTGCGTGCATGAAATCTTTCGATTTTTTACATAATTTGCAAAACTAAAAACACCCTTTTAAAGAGGATGCGTTTATCTGGGGCTTGTGTATTTTTTCAATTTTTTTGGATGTGTATTTTGAATGTTGTGGATTTATCTTTGAGCTCAATCGAAGTTGTCGGCATGGTTTTTTAGGACAAGTTTTAGTAGAAATTTAAAAACAACAGACATATGAAGATAAAAATTCATAAATTTTATATGTTGGATAGAGGATTCATTGACGAATCCAATGGTATAAAGTCCGCTCATTAATGATAATTTAATGACATGGTTTAACTCTGTGGAAGACAGACAAAACATTCATTCTACAGTGAAAAGGGCTCTCGGACTGCTTTTTAAGCCCTCAATCGAGCTAAATTAAACCCTCGATCGAGGGCTTAACAAGACCTCGATTGAGGTATTTTAAACCCTCGATCGAGGGCCTAAAATGAGTCTTTTTATGTTTTTCAAAATCTCGATCGAGCTTTTGTGAGTTTTTCAAAAGCTCGATCGAGGGTTTTAAAATCTGGATCGAGCTCTTGTTTCAACCCTCGATCGAGGTCTTTTAAAACCCTCGATTGAGGTATTTTAAAACCCTCGATCGAGCTTTTAAAACCCTCGATCGAGCTTTTAAAACCCTCAATTGAGCTTTTAAAACCTCGATCGAGGGCTTGAAAATACCTCGATTGAGGGTTCGAAAAACAATTTTTTTAGCTTCCATCCACCAAAAATGGTGAACCACCTTCATGGAATCACCCATAAACATGAAATTCAGTGACATCTAGCCCATTAAGAATGGTCAAGACTAGAAACATTTGATGCAAACAACTTCATCAACAACTTGATCAATCTATTCAAAATAACATGAATGAATTTAATGGATTTTTCCTCATTTGGACATCCAATAGATTGAACATAATCAACTACTTAAGTATTAGAGTGGATTGCATTAGTACATCCAAATTGAACTCAAGAACCTAAATATCAACTCACTTTGAGATGCCTATCAATTTATGACCAAGATAGTAAACAAGTTCTAAGTATACCACCACAATAAAAGGCTACACTAATTATTAATGTAAAAAGTATCTTAGCAGAAAGAGAAAATGTGTTCCCGTGCAGGAACTATGCACACTAACAAATTTTCTCAAGATCATCTAGCTCTTCCAAATGTCAAAAATCCATGTAGTCATTTAACACTTTGTAAAAGGAGGCTATCAATCTCTTTAAAATATTCTAAGCAATAATATTCTGAAGAATCCTACCACAAACATTGATGGTACATACAAGCAAGAGTTGCAAAATAGAAGCTACTATGTTAAGTGCACCACTACAGTTTAAGACTAGTAATATGGATCAAGTTTGTGCATCGTTTACTTGTAGTGAAAACAAGTATAGGGAATGGAAAAAAGAATGTGGAATGGAAAGCCCAACTTTTCTAGGAGACAAAAACTATTGCGATGAAAATTATCTAACTTGACATATATTGGTAAACACAAGGAAGTGAATATATACCATTCAAGCACTGTTGACACAATTCTGTCGACAGGGGTTCACTTCGCACTATTGTCAACAAATATCGACCAGACACCCTTAAGTATTAGCCCATAAAGGTTTTACCCTTTCCAGCAACACCCGTAGAGCGAGTGAGGTCTCACCCGGGATGTCTAAGGGGGCCTATAGGAACCAAGTTTCCACAGTTGGGAGAAGACATGCGTTGTTCCACTCTCAATCGAAAAAAGCCAGAGATTTGCATTCGCAATAAAATATCGCATTATCGCCCTAGTAATCCTTAATTGCATTATCATCTCATACTTAACGAATTAAACAAATCAACAAAGAATTTTTGAGGAATCTACGATACATAACATATCTGCGAAAAAATCTAATGCGATCTCAGGAAAAAATCATATTGCGATAAACATAAGATAGATATGCATGTTACTCATAATACATAACCAAACCCAGATAAATCCTCCATAGATCGATCCAAAATATAGAAACACAATAGATGCGAAGATATCATCTCATATTTCACAACTCAGTAAAATTCCCTTAGCATTACAATCGCACAAAAGGTTCTTCTCCTCAGATCTTCCCATCGATTATATTCTAAAGATTACAATCTTATTTGTATTTATAGGCGCACTTGGCCGTTACAAATGGTCTTAATGACCCATATCTAACTAACTTAACTAATTACTTCCACATATCTTGGCTTTGCGACCGGTCCTTTGTTCTTGTATTTGACCCTTTCACCGCTTGGGGTTCCGCACTTGTGCGCTCTAACCCCATGCCAACAAGCACCCTTTCATCATAAACCAATAGATAAATCACATACATTATCAAATAATAAATTTAAAATATTGAAGATACAAGTACTACCAGACGACTACACATTAAGCTTTCAAAATGTGTCGAGCATTGTATTGCCAAGCTTACTTGATTGCATCTTACAATTCATTTTTGTTAAGGACTTTTTATGGGAATCACTAAATTTTGTTCTTGGAATGGCCTGGAGCTGTATCAGCTCTGGGTACAGACAGCAATCAACTAGGAAACATACCTTGAATAAATTTGTTCCTAAAAATGGATATGGGATGGATATGTAGAATGAATATGTTTTTTGTGAACCTCGTAATTTTGTGAAGTATGATTCCTTTCAGTATTAGAAACCATCGCTTTAAAGTCTAATGCAAAAGCCAGAATATGAATACCCCTAAGCTGTAAACAAGAAGACAAATCCAATTTCAAAAAGATCAATGAGTTGGTTGAGCATTAAATCCTACTATAGCCATAACAATCTACAACTATTAGCATAGATAGAAGCCTCTATGCAAAGCAAAAAGGTGACTAAGGTATTATATCATAATACAGTTATTGTAACTCTCCGTGTAATGCCCTAGTTTTCCAGCAGAGCACTGGGTAGCATTTCTGAGTCAATTTTCTATGTATCAACTTTATTCAGGTGTAAGGAAGTGAATCTCTAATCTAATCTCTATTTCTGTTAAATGAAACTTAGTTTACTGTATTGTCCTTATTGTCCATACATGCGTATTTTTAAATAAACTAACATATTACTATTTTCTTTCCAGCAATTTGTTCCAGCATATGAGTATGTTCACAGTAAATAAGCAGTAAATAGCAAGTATTTGCAGGTTTCAGAGTAAGTCTCAGCATAATAATTAAATTAAATAAATAACAAGAAAATTACCTGATGCTGATGCTAGTCGACCGTAGGTTGCAGCAGGTTATGATTTCATTCTCTTAGTCAGCCAAAACGATGTGTCCACCCTACCGACCAGATATTATCTTGCTGGCCCTTGGAAATTCAAGGATTTTCCAAGCCCCCGAGCTCACAAACTGATAATCCTGAGAGCAGAATTCCATTGGTTTCTTTTCATCACTCCATGGTAATAATTTGCTGAGTTAACCCCCTACTCAGACTTTCTTTGAGTTTCCCACCTCCTCAAAGCTTCGAGTTAACCCCCTCCTCGGCATTCCTCCTTTTTCACAAAAATACTAAGTGTCTTCTCCTCCAAAACCAACCCCCTCTTAAACATCTTTCCCCACTCGAGAAGGCCTTAGGCTTACTCCACCGCCCCCAAACTCCCCTCTCGAGCCCCACAACCATTAACTCCTTTCCTTTTGTATTTAATGTTATTAATGTCATTAGTAAAATATTATGTAAATAGTTGACTCTTTTCCCCCCACGTCACTTCCATTCAAGAATTGCTATCCTATTACGTTTAACTTAGAAATGGAATTAATCACACTTTAATCATTTACTAATCAATATTTACATTTTTACCTATATTGCAATTGTTATGACATGGGTATTTATTCAAATAACATTAATTAAGTCATAATTTTAATTAAATCTCCACAAAGTAATAACAAACGGTGAATTTAATAAAATGTCTCTTTTTAAATCATTTTTTTATCACAATGTTTACCAACAAGTAATACATAACTTAATTGATTTGTTTTACATACCTTAAATAACTTTATATTCATTATCTGAGTTCGATCAATGCATGATTTACATATTTACTTATGACGGCTTATACATTTATTTAATAGGTTAAGTGTTTGTAATATCGATACTAATGTACATGTGCAAGGTGTGCATGCGTGGACAGCGTATGCACAGATCATAAATGTACTATAGACAAACCCCATCCCGCCTATGCATATTTGCTAACTAACAGTAGTATTTACCCTCATGTAGAAGAACAAGCATAATATATATATATATAGTACACTTACTTTAACATCCTCAGTTATTTAACAGTTAATCCTTTACGACTTCATATCATTATCTTTATCTTTACATTAGTTTAATCAATCAGGTACAAGGAAGGGTACCTACTACCACTAACTCAGAATCAAGGAATACCCGACCCTCAACAGTACTATCATATCCTCCCATCCTAACCTACTGCCACATCCTCCCTGTCCTTCCTCTGCTAGTATAAAAGTGGATGTCGGACTCAATGACCTAACCACATAGAACTTGGGAGCGATAGCGTCGGCTGAACAACGGACCTATCCTCCCCTAGCAGGCATCCGACCATTGTCATCACAACTACATGGGGATCATGTCTCAGCACGGCCCTCCCACGACCTCGGGTATCATAGGAACATAGGGTGGGAAACACATCCATCCCTCTCAACATACTGGGCCTACGCCCTTATCGACTCATACTCTGCTGCTATCAGGATTATCAGTTTGTGTTATCGTATCATCATTTTTGGATGACTTAGGTTTACTGTACGAACATGTTCTTTTCCCCATAAATCAGATCAAGTAACTGGCTATCCCATAGCCCTCGTGTCCTGTACGTTAGTATTTTGCAAAAATACAAATTTATAGAAAGCATTTCCCATTGATCGCCAATTGATCCATGTTATCAAAATCACTTTGTTTCATGTAACCCTTTTAGTTCATCATAAATGCGTATGGCATATAATACTTCAATACTTCATACAAGAAGATGGTATCCACGTACCGATTCCTATATTTCACATCTCATTAATGAAAACATATAAACATATATTGTAATCGTAAGATAAAGAAATCACACGATAATCGTGACATCGTAACCGCATGACATAATAACATCATAATCATAGTGAAATCATAAAACAAGGTAACATTATATAATGAGGTCCGTCATGTCGTAATATAGTTTACTCAGTCGAGTTGAGTTCAATAGATAATGAGAAAGTATAGTGTGTCTTAATTTATAAATGCATGTAATAAAATATGGGGCGTTACACTCTGGGAAAAATATTTGTTTTGAAAGGAAGCATCAATATTTTTTAGTAATTAGCAAATACTCGCAAACATGCAACTAGCATAAATTCTAGACAAAATACATTCATAAATTGGGCATCCATTACCATACAATATTTTTTAAACAAAACCATAAATGCAAATCGGCCCTCAGCTCAAGTGCATCAAGAGGTGGATCAGAAATGTTTAGTTCATTATTGTGCTTCTGAAATATGTATATCAATTAAAAAATAGAAACCAAAATTCAAGATACTAATTATGACTCCCCAAATCTAAAATAATGGCATATTAGATTCATTTCAAGATAGATCTTCTAAACACTAAAATAACGACAGAACTTGGAAAGCAGAAGGAAGAAATGAGGGAGAACCTAGGAAACACTCCTCAATTTTGTTTGGAAACAATAGGTAGAGGTTGTAGGTCCCAATCATTCTCCATAGAAGGATGATATACTTGAAAACGCAGCTATGTTTCACATGTCGGAATCCCAATCAACAATAGTCGACCAGTTCCTGCATATTGAGCTAATAATTGGCTCAATTTCATAAAAACTTGTTGCATAGAAGGTTAGACCGAAAATCCTATCGATGTTCCTCCTACCTTGGGCTACTCTACAAACCACTTTACCCTATGAAATAAAATCACATAAATGTCTGCAATTAAACAATCAATTATTAATTTGAATTTTAAAGCATGTGCAAAGCTTCTTATTCTCTACAATTTCTCAGACAACCAAAATCCAGCTCCTCTTCCATAACTTTCCAATGCACTAAGATGGAAAGCATTGCATTTGGAAAACAATTATATCATAAATCCAATTAAATTACACCTCTATAAAATACTCTTGAATAAACCTAAGCTAATTCTTTAATGTTGTTGTTCTAATTACATAAGAGGATCCAACATACCAATGGGTGTCGTGGAATGAAGGATCTTTGCGATTTCCCACAGTGGGAGTCATTTTTTGGAGTTCTGTCATCATCATCAAATGAAAAGATATATATGGAAAATGAAGAAAAGCCTAGAGGGAGGGTTAAAGGCAGCACAGTTTAAATTTAATTTTAATTGCATAGGAAGCTTATGGGGAATGCTAGAAATCAAAGATTGTATGATTGAATTTAAAATCCCTCATTGAGAATTTCTTTTGCTCACTTAAGAGAGATTTAGAGACACTGAGTTTCCGAAGATTGATTTCCTTATAAGACCTTTTTTTTTTTTGAAATTTATCGACAATAATGCGAGCAGGGCTAAGCACAACGCAATAGAAACTAACACCATAGGTGGCGAGCATCTTAAATTATTCCATAGCAGAGGCTTGCCGCCGCGGACACGACCAAACGACTCATCTACATGTAGTTGTAATGCTTTTGGCAGCCCCTGCTAGCCATCTGTGCTAGGCCTACTAAGCTGCAACTGCAATGGACATAGGCTGCAGTGCTTGGGTGTGATACGACCGAAAGATACAAAAAATACCATGAAATCTCTCACCTGACAATAGGAGACTGACAGGGTTTAAGCAATAAACTATCACACCTTACCAATTCATCTTGAAATTTCCACTCTAATGCAATTTCTACGCTACTGCAATTTCTGCGCCAGGGTTTCCATGCTCAGTTAAACCAACAATAAGAAAAATACTACGAAAGGGATTTCCTGACAATAGGAGACTGAAGGGGTTTTAGCAATAAACTATCAAACGTTACCAATTCATCTTCCACCCTACTGCAATTTCCACAGTGGGGTTTCTTGCCTGCAAACCCTGTTCGTTGAAATTGTCTTAGATAGGGTTTCCGCTAAGTTCATCTTGTATCAAATTGAAGCCACACAATGGAAAATGGTCTCGGCTTGCAAATCACTTAGATAGCCTACCTTGCAAAAATGGCAGACTACTGTAGAGTCTTTATTTGGTTCGAGCCTTCAATTTCTCCAAATAGGCAGCGCCTCTGATTCCTTTATGAATCGAAAAGTACCTGAAAGAGCTTCTGAGTTCCGATGAATAGCCTCGTCTGAGCCGCTCTTTTCTTTCACTGCACTCAATCGTTCGATAAAGACGAGAATCGTCCGAAACTTTTAAAATTTTGACGGATAAATGATGACGACGAAGGAGAAAAGATTAGCTGACAGGGTACATCGGGAGAGTGTTTACGGTGGTCTGCAGAGACAAGAGCTTGGGTCTAATGAAACAACTCAGTGCAACGTTCTCGTTCTTAAAATGGTCTCTCTCATTAAATTCCGCCCATGTCAAAAAGTTTGCCCGCACACAATCCAAACTTGTGGGGAATGGTGATGTCATCCTGTCGCCCCCTTTTGGAAGGGAGAATCGAGGACACGTCACTGTCTTCCAATTAATAGGATTTCGACAAAATATTAATTTTAAAATTTCAATTTAATACAATATATTTAAATTATAATTTATACATAAATTTATTAATATACTAATCCAAAATAATACGAGCTCCACGAAACATATATAATCCCTTCCGGAACATAATAATACTCTCTCTATATATAAAGAACAAATTTAGATTATAATTCATCTCTATGATTTATTTCTGAAATTCTAACAAAGTTAATGAACATGTAAAGATGGAATCTCAAAGACTATGAAAATCACATTAAGAAAAGCATATAGAAGGATACAAATAAATGATATCATCTTCAATGTATACCAAAAAAATAGTAAATGGTAACGAGAGGATATGAGTTTTTTAAACCATGGGAATAACAAAATAAGTAGAGAAATATATAAAAGAGATGATACTTGATATTGGAAAATAAAGTAAATGGAATATTTTTAAATATGATCAAAATTATTATTTTTTGATGAACTTTTTTTTACGATTGATTTGGGTTGATATAAAATAAAATTAATAAAATATTTATATTAATATTTTTTTATTAATTTTTATAAAAAACTATAATATTAAGATAAATAAAATTTTATTTAAATATTAGATTATTATTCATTTAAATTAAATTTTATTTAAATATTTAATTATTATTCATTAACTATTATAAATTATGTGTTTAAGAGATTATACAATTTTCTATAAGATTTATGATGCAATGTAATGAGAAATTTTAAATAATTTTAGTTTATTAGTTACATAGCAATAGGAAAATGGAAAAAAAAAGTTTCCTTATTGTATCAAATACGACACTATGTCAATTTATTTGATTTCTTGTGGTCAACGTAATACCTCAAAGAGTAACGTGTCATTCAAAAATATTTGCACCGAGTGAAACAAGGTGCTCTACAGCCTAGTATAGAGGAGATCGTGTAACGTTTGTTCATGTTTATCTCCTTATAATCAGCCATAATAAATAAAGTTAATTAAAATGTTAAAAAAATAGAATGTAATGGAAAGTATTTAATGAAAAGTAGAAAAGTAAAAAAGTAAAATGTATTGTCGGCCATTAATTAAAATGTAAAAAAAAGTAAAATTATGGAAAGCATTTAAAAAAAATCTATGTAGGCTCATAAAATAAAATATTATGAAAAACAATTAAAAAATAGATGTTCATTTACAAAATAAAAAATTAAAACTTAAACCCGATCTATCAATCAAGAGAGATTAAATTCTTTGAGTTTAAATTTAAAAAAAGAAATACTCCTCAAGAAATTGGATCTCTCTCGGTGCTTGATAGATATGGGTTTAAGATGGATCTATGCTGGTATTATATCACACCATATTTACCTACATAGAATATGATGATGTCACTAAATTTAAAATCGTACCTCCAATAACAACATAGAAAACAATTTATTACGGGAAGAAATTCACGTGACACAAGAGTCCAGTAGCAATATATTAGAAGAATTCACATGGCATATGGCTATAATCCAAAATTTAAATAATATCTCTATCTTGTGTAGTCAAAGGTAACTACTACAATATACAAGCCATTTGCAAATTATCTTTTTTGGGAGAATCTAGATGTAACAAGTAGACTATGCAAAATTGATTTGAATTTATGTTGAAAAGGTTATATTATAATTATAATAATTATTATTTAAAGTTAATTGAAATAAGAATGATGAGTAATAATATTTTGGATGACATAATTGTAAATAATAATATTTTGAGTGACAAAATTAGTATATATAAATAATGTAAATATAGAAAGATAATATATTATTGATATAATAAAAATAATAATAATATAGAAAGATAATGTATTCTTAGTATAATATAAATAATAAAAATATGGAAGAATAAGTTTATTGATTAAGCTCTTTGATTAACATTTTAATTTGAATTTAATTCAAATATCATGAACAACAATATTTTGGATGACATAATTATAATTTTGGGTGGTAAACAAAAGAAATATAAATAAGAAAGGATATGCATTGTTGGTATACAAGAAATAATACACATATAGAAGGATAAACTTCTTGACTAAATACCTTTTCAATCCTTTCTTTGATAACACTTTAGTTTGATTCTGATTCACACATAATGGATCTTTTTCCATAAATGTTGCTGCACTATACTGACTGATATTGACTTATGATATTTTTAGTATAAAAAAGTTTCAATCTTTTCTTTGATAAGACTTTAGTTTGATTTTGATTCATATACAATCGATCTTTTTCCATAAATATTGCTACACTATACTGGTTGATATTGACTTATGATATTTTTAGTATACAAAATTATAGTTATACAAATGGAGAAAAGTAACACAATAAAAACTAACACTTTACTTATATAAATGATTGAAAGTGACATAATAACAATTAATCCTCAATTTAAGGTTTATGCTACGTTCTAAGATATTTATACTGTTTTGTTTAAATTAACATAAACACATATATTATATTCTTAAGACAAATTTTAATATTATAAGTATTAAATTTAAAAAAGAATAACTTTTAAATAAAAATATTTATAACAAATTACAAGTCATTTAACCTTGCAATTCATCTATCAATTCGAAGAGAATTTAAAAGTTAAAAAAATAAAAAATATTTATAACAAATTACAAGTCATTTAATCTTGCAATTCATCTATCAATTCGAAGAGAATTTAAATGTAACATTTAACCTTGCAATTTATCTATCAATTCAAAGAGAATTTAAAGGTAACATTTATCCTTGCAATACATCTATCACTTCTAAGAAAATTTAAAAGTAACAATTTATTTATGCAATTACCTTGAATTTTTTTATGGTTTCACCCAAGATTATCATTATCATAATTATCAAAATGTGATTCAAATCAATATTTCGGGAGAGGCATTTGAGATTGTTGGTGGTCAACATTATTGGCATAATATAAATAATTGGAATATAAAAAGATAACATTATCAAGTATATGCCATTCTAATATTTTTCTTTTCTCAATATTTTAATTTGACTTTAATTTATATATATATATATATATATATATATATATATATATATATATAAATAAAGTTGATCAATTTTTTCATGATTGTTACTTTAATATATGCCATTCTAATCTTTTTCATTACTCAATATTTTAATTTGACTTTGATTCATATATATGTAGTTGATCATTTTTTCATAATTGTTATTTTAATATAACGATTGAAGTTGGCTTATATTGTTTTTAGTATACATCATATTAATTATATAAGTAAATGAAAATGACATAATAATAATCTATCCTTTAATTATTTAAGTAGATGAAAATGACATAATAATAAATGAACTTTTAATTATTTAAGTGGATGAAAATGACACAATAACACTTAATCTTCATCATTTTTTCATAATTGTTATTTTAATATAACGATTGAAGTTGGCTTATAATGTTTTTAGTATACATCATTTTAATTATATAAGTAAATGAAAATGACATAATAATAATCTATCCTTTAATTATTTAAGTAGATGAAAATGACATAATAATAAATGATCATTTAATTATTTAAGTGGATGAAAATGACACAATAACACTTAGTCTTTAACTTATAGTATATTTAGAATATTTTGTTTAATTAATATTAAATATAGATATTATATTTTTAAAATCAAATTTAATATCTTAAAAATTATAAATAAAAAACTTAGATGAATAAGATTAATCTTTGTGTATGTGACTCAATTTTCATAACAAAGACATTATGTTTCTAACACAAAACCTTTGTGAAGTTTATCACAAGAGTTATAAAGGATAAGTATGTTTTATGGCTAAAAAATACATTTTATATTTATGTTAAATATTTATAAAGGATAAACTATAATACAATAGGAGGATATGTACATAGGCAAGCACATCCTCATCCCCCTACGAAGAAAACCAAAAAATTACAACCTCAGCCCCTTTGATTAACATAAAACCTTTGCTAATAGTTGCATTGGTACCTCATCATTCCAATGCCGACAAAATCTAGCCAAGGAACTAATCTCATTTTCAAAAACCTATTTTCAGAGAAGATTCTAAATAAAAAATAGTAATGAAACCATCAAGCAATTCCAAACACCACACTCTAATGGATTGTACTGGAGCTCTAACATCACCATGTAATTCACAACTATCCAATTCAACCTTCCTTGCAAAAAGGTTGCATGCTCAAACTGAACAAACTCCCAACAAGACCTAACAAAAGAGAATTCCTAGAATAGAGGCTTGATCATTTCCAACTTGATGCAAGAACAAAAAATTATGTCCATCATAACAATTTTCACAAGTCTTCACTTGTAGGAAGGCCTTTGTAAAGCACTATCAATGTAAACATCTTAATCTTGTTACTCACCCAAATTAACCACACATTATGAAATCTCTTTTTCCACCTATTCTCTACATTATGAGACACCCATTGTGAATTAAGAATAAGTCTACACTCATGGTGCTTACAAAGAAGAAGGTACAACCTCTAAGAATCATATTGAAACAAATGGCACCCAAAAATCCACTCCTAATCATGCTGAAAGGGACAAGCATATCTATTTTTATTTTGAACAATTCACAATGTGGAATAAGGATGATAATATGAATAATAACATGTCTATTCATAGAGGATAAGAAAAACTCATGAGCAATGGATGGCCAATCCTTCCATGTTCAGGTTCTATCATTCCACAAATCCATCCAATAAAAAATGCTTACTAAGTGGTTGTCCTTCAAACTAAGTGATGTATGAAATACATGTGCCTTGCACCTTCCAACTCCATATAGTCTTCTTGCCAACTACCGGATGTCGACCTAATATATGTCATCTCACAAGGCCATCCACTTTCATCCATGCTTCCCAAATCTTTTCATAATTAAAGAACCTTCAAGACTTGGAAGTTATGAGGAGATGATATTATATCACATAATCCAAAAGATCCCTTAATCCTACTAATTTTCTTTTTTTATGAGAAATTAATATCTCAATAATGATTTCTTACTAAAAATTCTTTCTAGACACCAAATCACCCATTTTGCAACAAAAATATTATCGTGGGTTGACTATCAATTAAACCTAATCATCCTTCACCCTTAGGCATAATACCCTTAAGCATAATGCAAACATAGCAGGGTACCATAGGGAGGACCCTATCCCCACCGCAAGCATCGCAGGGTACCATAGGGAGGACCCTATCCCCACCACACTTTGAGGCACATATATGAATGCAAGAGTAACTTGTTTTAATATATGAAACTGAGCCCTACTGTGAAAGACACAAGAAACGTCTAACCACCGTGACAATCAATATAAAGTAGCTTTGATTATATAACATCT
This sequence comes from Larix kaempferi, assembly GCA_027924585.1. NCBI lineage: Eukaryota > Viridiplantae > Streptophyta > Pinopsida > Pinales > Pinaceae > Larix > Larix kaempferi. The sequence continues at coordinate 7,533,854 of BSBM01000006.1, read as the reverse complement.
AGTCTTAATTTTTATTATTTAAGTAGATGAAAATGACATAATAATAAACGATCCTTCAATTATTTAAGTGGATGAAAATGACACAATAACACTTAATCTTTAACTTATGGTATATTTAGAATATTATGTTTAATTAATATTATATTTTTAAAATCAAATTTAATATCTTAAAAATTATAAATAAAAAACCTAGATGAATAAGATTAATCTTTGTGTATGTGACTCAATTTTCATAACAAAGACATTATGTTTCTAACACAAAACTTTTGTGAAGTTTATCACAAGAGTTATAAAGGATAAGTATGTTTTATGGCTAAAAAATACATTTTATATTTATGTTAAATATTTATAAAGGATAAACTATAATACAATAGGAGGATATGTACATAGGCAAGCACATCCTCATCCCCCTACGAAGAAAAACAAAAAACTTCAACCTCAACCCCTTTGATTAACATAAAACCTTTGCTAATAACTGCATTGGTACCTCATCATTCCAAAGCCAACAAAATCTAGCCAAGGAACTAGTCTCATTTTCAAAAACCTATTTTCAGAGAAGATTCCAAATAAAAAATAATAATGAAACCATGAAGCAATTCCAAACAGCACAGTCTAATGGATTGTACTGGAGCTCTAACATCACCATGTAATTCACAACTATCCAATTCAACCTTCCTTGCAAAAAGGTTGCATGCTCAAACTGAACAAACTCCCAACAAGACGTAACAAAAGAGAATTCCCATAATAGAGGCTTGATTGTTTCCAACTTGATGCAAGAACAACAAATTATGTCCATCATAACAATTTTCACAATTCTTCCCTAGTAGGAATCCCTTTGTAAAGCACCATCAACGCAAACATCTTAATCTTGTTACCCACCCAAATTAACCACACATTATGAAATCTATTTTTCCACCTATTCTCTACATTATGAGACACCCATTGTGAATTAAGAATAAGTCTACACTCATGGTGCTTACAAAGAAGAAGGTACAACCTCTAAGAATCATATTGAAGCAAATGGCACCCAAAAATCCACTCCTAATCATGCTGAAAGGGACAAGCATATCTATTTTTATTTTGAACAATTCACGATGTGGAATAAGGATGATAATATGAATCTTTGCTAAGCTGATTTGACAAAGCTTGTAATTTGGCATTGTTATAGGAAGAGATGGAAGCAGATTTGATCAAAGGAGGAACAAATCTTTGTGTTGGATGTTCATTGGGAACACGGAAGGAGCTAGATGCTTCATCAAAAATCAAAGGCTGGGAAGTAAAAGAAGCAGCAACCCTTTCTTGATTTCTAAGCTCTGTGTATTTCATTTCCCAAGACTAAGGATAATTTATACCAGTCCAATTGAACGTGATTGGCGTAGCATTTTTTGATTTCTCTCTTTCCACCACGCTGGTGTCTATAGAACTATGATGGACACGAGTTCGGAGCTAGGGAAGAGTGTCATTACCAAACCTAACACAGACTCCACCTTTTAGTTGGATATTCTTTGAACCAGATTCCATGTCAAATCCTTTAGGCAAGATATAGGCTTTAAGCAGATTATATATATGAGGATCAGTTAGACTCACAGAAAACTTAGGATATACAGTGCCAAAGGAAGGACCATCATGTAGAGGAGCAGTAAAACTACCGATAACAACATCGGAGAATTTCCTGTGACAGGTATCAACAATACAACAAAGAGAAGATACAGCTAAATGAGGCCGGACTAATGGGCCAAGTCCTAACTTAATAGCACCAAAGTGAGCATACTTATCTCCTTGCTTTATAGCCCTGTCAATCTGACACTTATCAAGAAGATTAATATGAACAGGCTCTTGCTTAGCAGTAAAAAATACATCAATGCTAGACACACGGATATGTATTGCAGCAGTTAAATTCCACCAAGGAAGTCGGTATACTTCTTTTGGAAGTATCTGTGGTAATTGCCAATTCTCGGAAGGATTATGATCAGAGATAGAAATATAGGAAGAATCTGATGAGGAAGGATTAAAGGAAGATTGTTTGCGTTCTGCAAGACTGACTTCAGTGTCGTTAGAAGATTCACATTCTAAGTTTGTCATCTCAACAGTGTCCATTGAAGGGTCCATCCTATTTAAGAGAGTGAGTGATGACTTAAACTAGTTTCCGGAAACTCTGTAGACTTACTCCCCTATCCCGTCGGGCCTTACTGCTACTCTAACTTTGGACAACTCTTACACTCTCGGTGACCCAACAATCCACTCAGTAGTCATTTCCACCGCCTACAAAACACTATTGTAGAATCTGTGTAATCAACTTAAGAAACTGAACAAGGATATTGTAGCAGATTTAACAGACATTAAAAGCATACATCAGATTTAAGTGAATAAGATATACCAAAAGATAATTGCACTTCTCTGGCTCTGATACCAAACGCACTAGGATCTATATTTGCAATTCTTCACAGCAATTCCATAGTATCAAATGATTTTATTCAATGGAAGCATGAGATACAGACTCTTGTAGATCGGATTCAGAGGGTGAAGCTCGTCACTACAAACATACACTCAGTTCCTAGGCACAATGTCTCAATCCCTTTTACTTTTCAGAACTTCGCAGAGTGATGAACTTACTTAGAGGCTTCCTGGGGATTCTGAGATATGCCCACTAACACTTTACAGACTCCAACAGACCAATTTTTACAGAGGTGAACCTTGGCTTTCTGATGCTGTGTTATACCTTTTGGCAACCAGCAGAGCATAATACCTCAGCTCTGGACACCTATGACTCGCAGAGCTCCAACCACTGGAATGCTCGGCTCTAAACCTCTAGTTGCGGAGAAAACTACTAGCTCATGTAGACTCCTAGACTCGAATATGGAAAATGAGGAGTGAGAACTTCCTTATATAATATCCTAGCCAGTTTACTGGTTGCAAGAAACTGGCACCACACAGTCAAAAGAAAAGATTCCGGGGTAGTGGTGGGACTCACCACTATTATCTCATCACGTAAGAGGCAGCGCCATAAGGGGACCCGGAAGTCCAGACAAAAGACATGGCCAACAGATATGGCCCACTGGGACTGACTAAAGCAGAAGCACTCGGGAGACAGCATCCCGACAAAGTACAAAGTGGAGCTATTATACCGGCCCACTACGGCTTCCATTATTAGACATAAATCAAAAGGCATAATTATAATTATTACATCAGTCGTCGTCGGAACGGCAGATGCAAAACAATTCATGGTTCCCTGGGGGACCACCTAGCTGTTTGCCACATGGACAATCAAAGTCGTCTTCGGCATAGATGCATTCTTCCAGCTCATGAGCTTCCAGCAAGGAATCCATGTCTTGTGAATCGTCTGGAACAGGGCTTTCTTCTGTATAAACCGAAGGAGGATACAACCAGGAACTAACACACTTTTCAATGTTAGAGCCATGCAACACATCACTGGATTCGCCAATGAACTCACTCCCGAATAAGGATTCAACTCTGAAATCCAACGGGAGGGTTCGCCTATGGAATTTCGTGTCAATCCGATTACCCTTGTAGTCACGCTTGATATAATTCTGGATAACGTGCACAGTGTGCTCTAACTTGCTGTAATGGCCACCTTGATGCCGTAAAAGGAATTTGAACCAGAGGTTATTCTGGTCCGTCACTTGCGTATCGGCTTGCATATGAAGTATGAAGTTAGTGCGCCGATTTGTCCAATCAACCCTTGGACATAATCTATCCAACAAAATTTTAGTCCATCCAGACCAGGCTTTGTTTCTCATGTTTCCTGGGTCTGCACATATTACAGTGGACCTTTCCTCATGACAGAACTACAAAATAAGATTATAGTTGGTCCAGGTTAAATTGCCTTCACCAATGTCAACGTACCAAACCGTACCTTCTTTTTCCTCATTGCAGTCTACCCATAATTCTCTGCATCTTCTAAGTTTTTCCTGGGCTTGGGAAAAACCTCTGAAAGCTGAACACTCCCATCTTTACATGATATGCAGTTTACATGGATTAGACTGGATTTGTTTTATCAGTGTGAGACTGAGATATTTCTCAGCAACATGCCTATCAACATAATCCAATAATTCCCTTTGATCAGATGAGGATAGGATTTCATCCCAGGGCTTCATGAACAGAGCATTTATGGGTTCAAACCTGACATAATCAGGTTCAGATCCTTCTGCTGGAGATGGGCCTTTGCCCGTATCTTCCTTCGGAGCTGCAGAGCTTGATCCAACAGAAAACATGTTTAAACTGACAACTTCTTTTTCCTGTAAAACTTCATGTGTCAACATGTCAGCTAAACAATTGAGATAACTTGGCTTATATACAATATCATAGTCAAAATTAGAAAGCCAGATAAACCATTTTAATATCCTTCTGCTATTTTCAGCCATTAAATTTTCATTTTTAAGATTCCAGGCATAATCTTCAAATCTGTTCAATGATGAACCTGACAGGTTTTAAGAACAAGATAAAATGCTGGACAATCTTTTTAACAGCTAGGATCTCTTTGTGATTGCTCGGATAATTGAGTTCTGCTGCTTTAAACGAACCGGAGCCATAGCCACAAATGTTTTCTCTGCCATCTATTTCTTCAAGGAGAACACCACCCCATGTTGTGGATGATGCATCAGTTTCAATGATCAGCTTACCAGTCCCTTGTGGCAGATGAAGGGCTGGTGGTTCTTTTACTTTGGCTTTTATCTTTTGCACTGCCAAAGTCATTTCCTCGGACCAAGCAACAGGGTTTTTCTTCAACCTTTGCTATAAATAATGAATATCAGTTGCCTGACCTCTATAGAATGGTTTGATATAATTCAAACTACCAAGAAACCTTTGAAGTTGCGTTTTATCTAAAATTTTGTCAGGAAAATGTTCAAATGAAGTTAACACATGTTTCTGCAAAACAACCTAACATTTCTTTATATGAAAACCAAGAAAATCCATCTCAGTTTTACCAATTTCCATCTTACTTTCAGACAAAACTAAACCATGCTTAAATACAAGATCATAAAATTTCTGGAGATGCTTAAGGTGATCTTGCAGGTTTCTGGAGCAGATCAGAATATCATCTATAAACACAACCAACTATGGAATGTCTCTAAATATGTCTTCCATACTTTTCTGAAATTCAGATGGAGCATTGTTCACACCGAAAGGCATGACTTTCCATTGATATTGGCCGTGAGGGACCGCAAATGCACTTTTGAAACGATATTTCGCTTCAATGCCAATTTGGTAAAAACCAGATTTAAGATCAAATTTGCTAAAGATGGTGCAGCCAGTAATCTTCTGTAGCAAACTTGCTTTATCCAGAAGAGGGTATCTTACTTTCTGCAGAACAGTATTAAGAGGCTTATAGTTTACAACCAAACGGGGCTTACCTCTTTTCTACTCAGAGTGCTTGTTCACCACAAACACTCTGCAAGCCCAAGGACTCTTGGAGGGCTCAATAAGATCTTTCTGCAGTAGCTCTTGAATTTCTTTGGAGCAAAATTCCGTTTCTGAGGGGCTCATTACACGGGATGATGCTTTCATGGGTTTGATCTTTTGCAGAGGATCAAATGACAAAGAGACGAAGTATTTTTCTCTAGTCCAAAAGGCATTCAGACTTTCAGAGCAACAATATTTCACAAGCTTCTCTTTGATTTCAGCCAGTGCTTTATTACCATGAATCTCTGCATAAGCTATGCATCGATCCATTTTGTTCAGGATAACTAACTTGATTGATTTATCTGACTATACAGGAATAGACCTACATTTATTGACAGGACTAAAACTCAACGGAGTAGAAACAGACCGACCTGCAACTGTATAGGAATGACATTTTATTTGTATCAATCGAAAAAGGACTGACCTTCTGAAGGAATTCAGAACCTAATACACAGTCTTATTTTAATACATCTAATCTAAAAAGAGATAGACTACTCAAAACACCTGAAATTTGCACATGGAACTCTTTGACTTTACCAGACAAAGAAACTAGGGAACCTTCAACTGCTGAACCAAATTCATGACTCTTTTCCCAATAGAATTGAGGTATTTCATTTCCCTTAGCAAGATTAAATTGACAGCCAGAATCTATCAAACAATGTACAGTGTAAGACTTAAATTCTGGAGGACAAAAATGCAAAGACACAAATAACTTGGGACCGGACAGGGCACCCAAAAGATTGGGAACTTGAGATTGTGGAGAGTGAGGAAGAGTGGAAGCAGGGGACTCTTCTTTTTGTTCAGGATTAAAACAAGCTCGTTCTATTTGCTTAGACAATTCTTCATCAGAGGATTGATCCCTTTCAGTTGTTAAAACTCCGATTTCATCTTTCATTGCTTCGATTTCTTTGATTAGCAGTTTCAGTTTATCCTATTTTTCTTTCAGCTGTAGCCTCAACAGTTTTTCTTTATCTCTCCTGTGAGACTGTCTATCTTCATGACCATCTGGATAATCTTTATAGAATTCAACAGGGTTATATTGAGCAGACTGAACCTTTTCTTTTTCTTTGTCAGACTTCATCTTTTCCAATTGTTCTTGAAGTCTATCTTTCTCTTGTCTAAGTTCAGTTCTTTCAAAATGTCTATACATAGGAATGGGAGAGAGTTGGAGGTCTATATCAGCTAACTGCTTTTCTAAATGGTAGCTGGAAGAGGATTTAGAGAAAGATCGGGAAAACATGTACAGGGAGAAATCAAACTCGAGCAGGCTACACCCCCCTAAATTTGCGTTGGGATCAGAATCAGACTCAGAGGAAGAGGATGAGGAAGGATCTGGAGCAAATTTAGCTAAAGTAGGGGGAAGAGAATCACTACAAGAATCAGAATCAGAAGAATCATCAAGGAGAAAAAGAACTTCACCTTCGGGAGGAGGATAATGTACAAAAACTTCAAATAAATCCCACCATGTAGGATCCAATCCTTTACATAGAGCAGCAAGACGGGGTCGAGATTTTTTTTCTGGACATTTAGCAGCCCAATGATCAGATTTACCACATATAAAGCAGACATTTTTCTTACCTTTTTTAGAGCGTCTTTGGACATAACACTTGGATTTATATTTGGACTTATGATGGGGCTTAGCATAACGATATTTGTACTTGTGCCTGTGCTTGGACTTATGTGCAGACCCAGGAAACATGAGAAACAAAGCCTGGTCTGGATGGACTGAAATTTTGTTGGATAAATTCTGTCCAAGGGTTGATTGGACAAATCGGCGTGCTAACTTCATAATTCATTTGCAAGCCGATATGCAAGTGGTGGACCAGAATAACCTCTGGTTCAAATTCCTTTTACGGCATCAAGGTGGCCGTTACAGCAAGTTAGAGCACACTGTGCACGTTACCCAGAAGTATATCAAGCATGACTACAAGGGTAACCAGATTGACATGAAAGTCCATAGGCGAACCCTCCCGTTGGATTTCAGAGTTGAATCCTTATTCGAGAGTGAGTTCATTGGCGAATCCAGTGATGTGTTGCACACCTCTGATATTAAAAAGTGTTTTAGTCCCGGGTTGTATCCTCCTCTGGTTTATACAGAAGAAAGCCCTGTTCTAGATGATTTGCAAGATGTGGATGCCTTGTTGGAAGCTTGTGAGCTGGAAGAATGCATCTATCCAGAAGACGGCTTTGATTGTCCATGTGGCGGACAACCGGTTGGTCCCCTAGGGAACCCTGAATTGTTTTGCGTCTGTCATTCTGGCGATGACTGATGTAATAATTATAATTATGCCTTTTCCTTTATGTCTAATAATGGAAGCCGTAGTGGGCCGGTATAATAGTTGCACTTTGTACTTTGTCGGGATGTTGTCTCCCGAGTGCTTTTGCCTTAGTCAGTTCCAGTGGGCCATATCTGTCGGCCATGTCTTTTGTCTGGTCTTCCGGATCCCCTTATGGCACTACCTCTTACGGGATGAGATAATAGTGGTGAGTCCCACCACTACCTAGGAATCTTCGCTTTTGACTGTGTGGTGCCAGTTTCTTGCAACCGGTAAACTGGCTAGGATATTATATAAGGAAGGCCTCACTCCTCATTTTCCATATTCGAGTCTAGGAGTTTGCATGAGCTAGTAGTTTGCTCTGCAACTAGAGGTCTAGAGCCGAGCGTTCCAGTGGTTGGAGCTCTACGAGTCATAGGTGTCCAGAGGTGAGGTATTATGCTCTGTTGGTTGCCAAAAGGTATAACATAGCATTAAAAAGCCAAGGTTCGCCTGTGTAAAAATTGGTCTGTTTGAGTTTGTAAAGTGTTAGTGGGCATATCTTAGAATCCCCAAGAATCCTCTTAGTAAGTTCATTGCTCTGCGAAGTTCTGAAAAGTAAGAGGGTCTCAGATATCCATAGAGGATAAGAAAAACTCATGAGCAATGGATGGCCAATCCTTCCATGTTCAGGTTCTATCATTCCACAAATCCATCCAATAAAAAATGCTTACTAAGTGGTTGTCCTTCCAACTAAGTGATGTATGAAATACATGTGCCTTGCACCTTCCAACTCCATATTGTCTTCTTGCCAACTACTTGATGTCCACCTAATATATGTCATCTCACAAGGCCATCCACTTTCCTCCATGCTTCCCAAATCTTTTCATTATTAAAGAACCTTCAAGACCTAGAAGTTATGAAGAAATGATATTATATCACATAATCCAAAAGATCCCTTAATCCTACTAATTTGTTTTTTTTATGAGAAATTGATATCTCAATAATGCTTTCTTAGTAGAAATTCTTTCTAGACACCAAATCACCCATTTTGCAACCAAAATATTAATCACCCATTTTGCAACCAAAATATTATTGTGGGTTAACTATAAATTAACAGGGTACCATAGTGAGGACCCTATCCGCACCGCAAACATCGCAGGGTACCATAGGGAGGACCCTATCCCCACCACACTTTGAGCACATATATGAACGCAGGAGTAACTTCTTTTAATATATGAAACTGATCCCTACACAAGAAACGTCTAACCACCGTGGCAATCAATATAAAGTAGCTTTGATTATATAACATCTAGTCCTAATTTTAGAGCTTGGGAAAATATTCTAAGGTGATATTAGGTTGGAAAGTGGCTGCACACAAAAAAGATATCCGGTTAGACAGCAAACTAATAACATCTCATGAGTTAAAACTACTTCATTGCGACGCTTAATTTCATATGATGCTTTCAAACTTCAATTCATGTACTCTCTCAAAGTTATTTGACAAGCGATGACAAAGAAACGTTCCACAGTATGTACCAAGCGATGACAAAGCATCTTTGCGATGACAAGATTACAGGCGATGACAAAGAAACTTTGTACAGTATGTGCCAAGCGATGACAACGAAACTTTGCACAGTATGTGCCAAGACATTTTCAGAGAATTACTAAAACCAAAGACTTTTGGAGTATAACTGAGACTAAACGACGAATTTTTTTAATAGAGATTCTAAAATGACTGGAAATTGAACTCTGTCATATTGTCTATATTGTGAAACATCCATGATCAGACACTGCCATATTGTCTATATGCAAAAAAATTAACCAAACACGACCAAGTTAAAGTCGCTGGCTTGTTGTACTGATATTATATTTCATCCGGCGAGATCTGATTTAAACTGTCGGAAGACCCACGAGCTTTGACTGAAAGAAATTCCCATGGAGACTTTGCCAACCCCACTTCCTCGAAGTCTTTCTGGGCTCCTATAAATACGAACCCTCTGGAAGTATGTTATACCAACATAGCAGCTCTATTCTCACAATACTTTCAAAGATGGACGCTCAATTCATTTGCAAATTATTGCTGGTTCTGATTGTTGGTTGCATTTGTGCAGCGAATCCATCAGCTGCCAAATACAATAAATCCCCATTTCCAAAGCCGTACCCTTATAAATCTCCTCTGCCATCTCACGTTGCATCTGCAATCCATTACAAGCCGCCCTCTCGATCCACGGCTGTCCCCGCGGCCCCAGTATTGGGGAAACCACCACCCTGATAAAGTTTGCAATACACAGAACATGAACATAGAGCAGAAACACAAAGGGCATATTGATTGCATGGCCATATTGATTGCCTTCTCATTATTAAGCACACATATATATAGTTTAACATAAAACCAAAACCACTCGCTAATACTATGGGTCAGTGTAAACCATGAGTGAACAAATGACTTAACTCAACTAACTTAGGACCATTTACTCAGCTAACTAACTAGTTTGACACATGAGAGAATATTAGGCTCCTCTTACATTTGTTTCAAATTATCCTTCATGCTATATGATTGTAATAAACCTAAAAATAGTAAAATAAAATAAAAATTCTTCTTCTTGCTAGTTTTCCTAACATAGATTGTATATTTATAAATTAACATCACCACTGTGAAAAGTATTGGTACTTGCATTCAGTATTTAGGAGTTCGGGAAAAATTCATAGCAAGGTAATTTCTATCGGTCCTACTTTTGTTGCGGAAATACTTATGATGAGTATAATTGTGTAAAGTTCAATCATGAAATAATACTAGCACTCTATTCTCCTCCTATATGATATTTATGGAAGTTTAAAATGTCGATTGCCTAATTGTCAATTCGCAGGCATGATGATCCTGATGAGGGAAGTTGTAACACCTTGAAACCTAGGGGTTGTTCCGAGCACTTCTGGCGGAGTTGCCGAGAGGTAAGGGGTGAATGGGTGAAACCTATGGACTTACTTAGCGATTTTGCTAATGCATATTTATTGTTAACTCCTTCCAGGTGTCCTTTGGTGGCCAACATTGAGGTACTTTTAATATGTGAAGCAAAAGAATACTCTCAAGTGAAAAACACCCTTTTGTGCTAATATGCATGGTTTGAAGTCTTTGTCCTAGTGATAATTTCCCAAGCACTTGAACCTACAAAACCATACCATAGTTTGCAATTCGTAAATATGGCCCTGTTGTGGTAGTTGGATTGTAATAAATGTGCAGATGGCTATCACGTGGCCCTTGGCCAACTAGGCTAAGGATCTTAGCGAGGGTTTACCAAAAGTTTGTCAATTCGTGAAGTCACTTGTCTTTGGCTCAGAGGGGGTCTTTGGTTTTCGTTTGTGTGGTAGCTCCGCCTAGCCTGAGCTATGCTCATGGCCAAGGTAATGTTTGGTGGATAGAGAAGCGATGTGGAAGAACATTTCGACAGGTAACTATCCCCATGTTTTACTGTGTAGCTTCTCAGTTTTACTTCCACATTTTTAATGAGTTCTCAAAGCCCTAACTTCTTTTCATTTCCTCTACTGACAGGTAGAGTGTGGCTCTCTGCGTGGACCCGATGGAAAAAAATACAAACTCCAAAGGGCATTAGATTGGTAAGTCCAAAGTTATTTCAACCTCTCACACCTATCTATCTCGGTTGTTGGAGGGATGGTTTTATTAAGTTTGCAATGAAGAGACTTCATAATGCCTTTTGGATCACTTGGATTTGGAGTCTCCAGGGAGGTCGCCTTTGGCTTGACCCGGTGTTTGGTATATCGTTGTAATAATATTTTCGATGGTGAAAACTTCCCTAGGTCTCTAATCTTGTAGTAGGGTTTAATGGATTGGTTTCGGTTGCTATCCATGTATTTGTACCTGTGTGCATATGGGTTTTAACGAATATTTTCATGCCTATAATGTTTTGTGGATTCTCATTTTGCTATTTATAATGGGAAATTAACCTCTGTGTTTTCTTTATTTTGAGACCCAAATGGCTGTGTGAAGAAAAATAGAGTCAATGGTTGTTTTTATTCCATTTGGTAATCAGTTATTTCGAAATCTTGGTGAAGGGTTGGTTGCCTAAATAGTGGAGTCCATGCTAAACTATGAGAGTCGCCTTTGCTTTGTTCTGCGTTTTACTATGGATAAGAAAATTTATATGGGTGTATAAACTGTTAGTGCTTCCCTCCTGAAAGTAATTGATTTATTCTTCTGTATGGAAATTCAGATAAGCATTGTTGCCAGTGATGCTTCTACTTTATGTCTAGATTCTTAAGGTAACCTGGGTTTTTGAGTTGTTCCTGGGGTTCGATATCTGACCTGGGGATTTTAATTCGAAGAGTAGGAGTCGCCTATTGTTTTTGTAGTGGGATTCGACCCTTGAGCCTGACAAGGGTTAAATGTTTAAAATGTAAAGATATAAGTCTGAGTTTGTGGTTGTGAGATGTAGTGAATATTTTACTGTGTTTTCGTTATGGCTCCAAAAGAAAAGTCGTGGTCCATGTAACCTATGTGTTGTATGGCTTTAACGCTTGACTTCTGAAATGTTTAAATGATGAAATTATTAATTCTTCCCATGGTGTCTAACTTACAGTCTGTAAACATGTTTAAAGAAAAAGGGATGAAAGAAATCATGGCTATGGTTGATGTGAGTCTACGATTTTAATTTGTAATGTTGCTTTTCGATTTACTGCATTTGTTGTTCTTATGTGGGGAAATCCTAAGAACATAAAGGAAGAAAATAAGTAAAGGGATAGAATAAAAACCCTAACTCTAACAATCATTTTATTGTTTGTAATGAGATCATTTCCCTACTGGAAAGTCAATGGGTTTTGATTTGGAACTACTGTGTAAATAAAAAGAATGGAATGCCTGGGTCTATGTTTGAAAAATGTAGCTCCTTGAAATGCGTGATGCGTTGTTTCTTTGTAATGGATTTTGGTAGAATTGTATAGATGTTTAAATATGGAAGTATTCCTAGATTTAAAGAATAGAAAGAAGTAAGTAATACTGTTGTGGTCTCTTCCACTATTTGACGGGTAGAATGATTAGGATATCTGATGTATGTCTTGCTACTGTTATTATTTCTATTTAATGTTTTTCAAGCATAGAGAGAATATTAATAAAAAATTTAAAGAGAACATAAGGAATCCCTGCACTACGAATTAGTAAGACGATTTAGGCAGAAAAACATAAGTGTTTAAAATAGTATAATAACTCTAAGTTTTCTCATGGGGTGTTGTCTAGCACAGGCTAGCTTGGTTAGAGATGCTAGACCCTCCACTGGGTTCTGGGAAGAACCTCGAAGTTGATAATATTGGTAATGAGAACAATGTTGCAGTATCAATTCTAATGTTAAAAGCCTAGGTTTATTATAACTGGAAAATGGAACAATGAATACTCCATACCTGGCTGCTTGAGCACTCAATCCTTTCTTGTGGAAGCCTAGCTGCTTGGCACTTGATTCCTTCCTGTAGAAACCTGCACACTCAACAATAATTAATGGAGAGCCTGTTGTATTTAGCTAACCTGTTAGGATGATTTCCTTTAGCTAGATAACTTTGGGGCTTATACCATGTTCCTCCCAACCATGATCCTATAACCGTTCCGTGTTCTGTATGGATCCCCCTAAGCTGGATTCCAACATGCAAAAGAGATAGAGGACCTAAGGTTACTGTTGGTTCAGTTTCTTGGAGCAGAAGTCTTTCCTTTAGTTGCCATCAGAGAAAGATGATGAAAAAGATAGATGATCCTCAAACTTGGGATCTGCCCTCTTTATGTAGGGGAGTCTTTGAATTAGGACTCTTGAAATAATTAGTTTCTTTAAATTAAATAATTAATATTTAAAATATTTTATTTAATAAATATCTAGTCCTTTTGAACTAAGAGTTTTCCAATTGTTTAACTATACTTGATTTTGATTTAAGCTCTCAATAATAATTATAATAACCATGATTATAATAATAATAGTATTTCCCTTAACTATTAAGACATCATTAATAGTATTTAAATAATGCAGAAGCCCTCTATAATAAATATATTTCATAATCAAATAATGAAAACATTATTATTAAAGCTCTTAATAATAACAGTAGCCTTGAGGCCTTTATACATGTTAATCATAGAAGACTACTAGTAATTATATTTTATTAAATTATGTATCTTCAGATGATACTTCTTTTAATATTTTAAAGACAAGGTCCAATTCTTTGGATGGTCTCGGTAAGCTTGGATAGGTACCTCTAGTCTCTCTCTTTGCATGTCAAATTCGCTCGTTTAACATGGTAGTCCACGCAGTATTTGATGATAGATAAAAGATGAATAATTTAATCAAATTAAATAATTGTGATGAAAGTAAAAGTGTTATTCAGAGTCTTTTCCGACTCAACACTTTGAGATCCAGTAACCCCGAGTGCTCTTCAGAGTCTTTTAACTCAACACTCTCAAATGGGTGTTACGCTAGTGCAATTCCAGAGCCTCTGATCAACACTAGTGCTAGAATGTGGTTGTGAGGCACATCTAGAATATTTTAAGTTGCCTCGGATCCGGTATTCGTTTATCAAGCTTGGATTGCTCCAGGGATTAGGCCCAACACTCAATGTACCTCAGGGCTTACTCCTAGTACATAAACATTCTTCTAGGTACATCGGGGCTTATGCCGAGTATGTAGGTTATATGTGTGTTTCTAAGTCCACGCTCAACACACTCATAAGTCAAATCATGTAGAATCATAGCTCTGCACAGTAAGTAACAAAATATCATCTCAGTATATTAGGTTTTGTACCCATATCAAAGCTGAAGAACATCATTACAACATTGGGGCCTTTTCACCCAGTTAACACTCAAATAAAGAAGTCAGTCAAGGTCCATGCCCGATATTTCAATATATATAAAAGAATAAATCATAGGTGCTAGGACTCATGCCCAATACTCCAAATAAAACATATGTGTTGGGGCCGTGGCCCAATATAACAACCAAAATAGTTAGTCCAAAAATTCGGGATATTACAATGATATTGCTTCAATTATGCGCATGTTTTTTTAACTCAATCAAATTGAATAAGGGAAATAACAAAAAAGAATCCCTATGTGTCATCTTATTTCTTAAAAGTGCATCCACTAGCACATTTTATTTTCATTTTTTGTAGATAATTTCAAATTCATAACCTAGAATCTTTGTAACCTATTTTTTGTTGCTCTTCTAACTATAATCGTTGTTCAAAGAAGTACTTAAGATTTTCAAGCATCATTTCTTATTGATGACGATGATGATGATGATGGTTTTTAACTTCCATTGACATCAAAATTGATCCATCCGACCTTAAGAGAAAAAACAAGGAAAATTTATTTGATTTGTTTTAAAATATTATTCCTATGCTCATGAGGCTTAAAGAGGAGCATCCCTAGCTCGCTATAGTTTTAAGGATTTAGAAGGTTAGAGAGGTAAGTGTTGGAGAAAAGATTATGGAACTCAGAGCTAATGTGCATGTAGGTTCCTTCTTACATTAAAACTACACCAGTTGATGAATTTTATGGAACAAGCTGTTGTTTTTTTATTCACGTAAAATTTCATGATTACAATGGACCCGAAGACCTCTATTTAAACACTTCTACATACTAAAAGCTTAACCTAGCTCATGCTTTATGCCTTAAGATTTATGCTTTATGGTGAACTTAGCTTTACTTCTAATAATATAACTAACAAAAGACAGAGGTAATTAATTTTTCTAACACTCCCCCTTAATTACGACTGCTAAACATACGATCTAACTCTTGCTTTACCAATAACCTTTTTATAGAGGATTTTATTTCACCGTAATTTTTTAAGAACATGTCATGATATCATGTCAATCCTCTAAGATTCTTTAAGGTTTTAAGAAACGCCCATTTTAGGATAGATTTAATTTTTTTAGAATCCATTTTGGTTCCTTCATGAGATATTATATGGCCCAAATATTCAACTTCCTAAACTCCAAAGGAAAACAAAGAAAACTAGGCATATAATTGGTTCTTCTCCAATAGTTTTAAGACCATGTTAATATGTCATACATTCTCTTCTGAAGATTTTAGATTGATTATTATATCATCAAATAATACTAACACAAATTTCTCGAGGAAGGTTTAAAATACAATTCATTAACCTTTGAAATGTATAAAGTGCATTGGTAATGCCAAATGGCATTACCAAAAATTCATAGTGGCCTTCATGTGCCATGAAGGTTTTTCTTGGATTGTAAACTTTCCTCATTATTATTTGATTATGTAGTATGGATTTACAACTTGGTAAATAAAACTACTCCCTGTAATTCATCAAATAATGTATCAATGATATGAATAGGAAACTTATCTTTAGTGGTAATCTTATTGAGATATTTATAACCTAGAAAAATATGCAATGACCCTTTGTTTTTGCAAGCCATAGCCACTCCTGATGAGAAAACACTTTGGCTAAGTTCAATGATACTCTCCTCTAAAATATATTGAAACATATCCTCAATGTTACTCTTTTGTGCATATCTGTACCTATAGGGTTTGATGTTAGGTGGTACATTTTTTGGTTGTAAGTGAATACCATGGTCATGGTATTGATTAGGTGGAGAAAATTTATTTGCCTCTTGAAATACCTTGGAATGATTTTCAATAAATTCTTGTAGATCGACTCAAATAAAGGGTATATATACTTGAACATCTAGAGAGCATAGTTGTGCAATTACATCATGGTGCCTTTTTTAACAAAAAAATCATACTATTAAATATTAGATCACTTTAGAAGTTCACCCTAGAAAAACTTTGAGTTCAATATCCTTTCCTAGGAGAATATCATGAAAATTTTCTTAAAATTAAGATTCGTTGTTCCTAATGGTTGTAGCCATTGGCCCTCTCGTATAATATCAACACATTCTATTTGGATTGAAATCATTGGGTTTTCCAATAAATAGTTCCACAGTAATATTAATACACTAGCACTTCGATGAACAATCTATGTTGCCTCCATTTGAAATCATTCTTGAAATTTCGGTAATAGATATTCTTGAAATTTCGGTAATAGATATATAAAGAAATTGTAAATTTGGATAATTTACATTTAATGAATTTATGAATTTATGGTTACTACTAAAATCAATAAATATTGTTATTTTTTTTATTTTTTATACATATTTGTATCATAAGAGTTTGAGGATTGTTAATTAATTGGTTCTAATACCTACTACACTGAGCATACATAGTGATTCTTACAATGAGATATAAAAAATGAACAATGACACACAACATATCAACAAAGTACAAAAAAATTACTCTAAAAACTCCTCTACAAACAAAAACCATCAAATTAGTGAGCTTTATTACTCATCTATTAATTAATACTATTGAACAACATTTCTAATCATTATATACTAGACAACAAATCACACTTGATTACATTACTATATAACCATTATATATATATGCACTTGCTCATGGTACCTAGTTAGTTACAGTCGACTTGACTTGGTCGACTTATGGGCGATCATCATTATATATATAACCATTATATATAGCGAGTTACTCATTTAATGGTAATCCATAAATTACTAATGACTTCTAGTTATTTTGGTAATGCATAAATTACTAATGACTTCTAATTATTTTGTTACACTCAACTTGACTTAGTCAACTTATGGTCTATCATCCTTTGAGCTTCTAATTATTCCAATTTTCTTCGACTTCCAGCCGATTAGTCGTTATTATTGACCAAACAACTATTGAAGTCAACAAGTAAACCAAAATTCCACTGTCCATTTAATTCCAAATCCAATCGAACTACAAATTATTTGACAACCAAATTCGACCATCAACGCAAAGAGCTTAACATTCGCAACATTCTCCCACTTGTTGATATTGATTCCAATATGTTAGGATGGAGATAAGGATAGAATTATGTTATTTATATGTAGTCACCATACTATCTTCATCATGATTTTCTTAATTGTGTATTGATTTTACTACTTACGTTACAATAAAGTGGAGTGATTTTGTGCTACTTTGTTTGTTTAACAATGCTGTTAAACTGAAATTACAATAAAGGAGAGTTATGTTGTGCAAGTTCGTTTGTTTAATAAGCTGAAAACAATGCCGATCAGCTGAAATTAAAAAAATATTGTGTTCATGCGATTTGTCTATGTAACAGATGAACTTACAAAACAATCTAATGCCATCTCATATCTAATAATGGCTGCATACGTTTTATCAAAATAACTATAATGATTTCATTATATTTATTATGCCAGCAGGAACAGATTTCATGAAATTTTAATTCAACTCATGTCATCGAAATATTAACAGATTTATAATTTGATGGTTGAATAGTAAACTTTTGGATCTTTGGTTAGTTTACATATTAATGTTAATAATAAATAAGCAATCATAAAAGGGATAATGCCCTCAAACCTCTTCTTTTAGTCAATGTTCTCATTAATAAATATTAGTTCATATACATGAAAACTAAAAGAATGCTTGAATCTTAATTAATAGTACTTGTGCAAATATTCCTTCAATCTTCTTCTCTTAATCAATGTTCTCAATGCTAAATATATGTTCATATACAAGAAAATGAAAAGAATGCTTGAATCTTAATTAATAGCACTTGCTCAAATATTCCTTGAGATTTTTTTTTCCATTTTTTTTTTCACAGCATAAGGACTACTTACCTCATTTATTGCGAACTTATTATTGTCCAAAATAAACTTAAAGAGACTATATTTTTTACTATAAAAATCAACGGATAAAAACTATACCTCATATTTATTGCGAACTTATTATTCTCCAAAATAAACTTAAAGACACTATATTTTTTACTCTAAAAATCAACGGATAAAAACTATAAACAAAATATATCTCGTAACAACAAATTTATTACTATCTATAAAATTAAGACCCAAATAAAAATTATATAACTCAAATTCCAGTTATAAAATTAAGACCGAAATGAAAATTATATAACTCAAATTCCAATTTTATTTAAAGACGAGTATATGTTTTTTTTCTTTGATCAATGAAAACCAATATCATAGAACTCTAAAGATATCATGTATACTAAAAAAAATTGTATAGTAATTCATAATGTGTTTAAAACTGAGTAGATTTCGTATGGTTAATGGTTGTATAAATGATTTGGTATGTTTAATGGTTGTTAATGGTTGTTTGCATGAGCCAAGGGGGCTTGGAAAACACTAATGGTTGAGTGAGTGTTGAGTAGAGAAGCTCTAGAGCACTTCGACTTGAACCAAATGATTGATGTTGAGCTAGAGGCTCTGGAGCATCAAATTGAACTGATGTTTATTTTAAATAATGACTTATCTTTATTATTTTATTCTTTTGAACTGACTCGGGCAACCACTCAAAGAGAAGCTGAGCATGCAAAGATCTAGACAGGTCAGTAGCCCCTGATTAAAGTCGAAACTATCTAACATGAGAGTAAAAGTCTAATTTATTAAGTTAAAGATTTAAAATAAAGTGTGAGAGCTAAAATAAAGACATATTAATTAAATATTAATAATCGAATATGCTAGGTGTCTGTTAGAGAACTGAGTGTTGTCAAACCCAAAATATCTAGCAGCCTTGCCCCAAACAGTATTAATAGCAGAGAAGGTAACGTTGCAGAGGCACATTTTCCAAGTTGCACTGAAAAGGGTCCATCTGTGACTCTGAGCACTCAACACCAGAGTACTGAAACCTGGTGTGTCCATTAGAGGACTGTCGTGGGAGGACTGCATTATTATTATTTGCATGGGTGTAGCTAGGGTTTTCACCCTAGCTTATGCAAATGAGCACCTACTAAGGAGAAGGGCCTCCTTAGTAGCAGTTCAATAAACAGTAAATTAAAGCAGTAAAACAGTATGAAATTTAACTTAGCATAAGCATTAAGAGAAACAAAAAGATATGACAATATGATAAAGATTTTCCTTTTGTATTAAATTTACCTCAAGTGTTGAGGTTGGTGGAGCTCTTGTAGTAGTCTAGGAGGGCTGCTTCTGTGCTCCAATGGGTTCCTTCTCCTTCTCCAAGGTGTTTGGATACTGGGTCAAAGGGGCACTCAAATGAGAAAAACTAACTCAAATGGTAAGCTAGGGTTTCAAGAGTGATTTTGGCAGAGTGAGGATAGGAAAGATTGTTGATGTGAAATGGAGAGCCTCCATCACCTATTTATAGGCTTTTAGTGGTGGAGTGTTGATCCATGGTTTTTGACACCATATGGTTTAGGTCAATTGTATAGGGTTTTTTCTTCCTTTCTCCCTCTTTTCCCTCTTTTTTTATAATTTTTATTCCCTTTTATTTGATTTTTGGGAATTTAGGGCTCTTTTAGAGGGTTTTTGCTATTTTTGGAAGAATTTTAAATTATTTTGGGGAAAAGGAGATATTTTTGGCCATTTGGTGGCTTTTCAATGGTTTTGTAAGGTTTTGGAGGAAAATATGGTAGGAAATATAGACAAATCAGTCATGTAATGATGGAGATGAGATGGTGAACACTTTTTAGATGTTAACAATGGGAAATGTCAGTTAAATGGACTCACACCTTATGGGCTGATAAACGAACCTTGTGGATGCTATGCTGTAGTAAAAGCAATACATAACTACCCTAGGCCTTCTAGATACTTGCTATGCTCAACTTGGCTTGGGGGTGACCGGTGGAATAGTCCAGGAATGGATTGCGGTCTACGGTTGGGAGGAAAGTGGAAGTTTCTTAGTGAGTTAGTCTGCAATAAAGTTCTGATAAGTATTTTAATTAAGATCTGTTATTTTTCCTCATTTTCATATGTTTACTTTGCTTTAGATTACTGATCCATTGATTGGGATAAATGATCTATTACAATGTATTAGATGAGAGCTTAACCATAGTTTACTTCATTAATCAATTAGAAGATCTATCAATGTTATCGTATAGGTTAGATTGTTTGGATTGATAGATCTTCTCATCATGTAGATAAAAGTTAGAAGTTGTGGATCCATGACATCTTAACCTGTTATAGATTTAGATCCGATATGCTTGCGCTAACCTTGTGCAAATAATGCAGGATGTTTAATAACATTGTAGTTTTCTTTCCTTATCTTTTATATAAAATTATAAATGTCTTAAAAATCGAGATCTGGTCAAGGCCATCTCATCAGGGAGTTATTATATTTGTTATCTACCGGTTTAAACTAACCATGGTAATGCAGGATCTCGTCCCCTTTTTTTTTATATCCTAGTATAAACTGGTAAACCTAGATCTGATTAGGATTTATCTTCATAAATTATTCTGTTCTGATTCTTCTGAATAAGTTAGCGTGCCTTCTTTTAAATGATTAAGTTAATAATAATATCATAGGATCTTTCTGTTAAGATAATTTTATTAAAATTGTAGATATGTTAGGGTTAGTTACTAAGTAGTGATTTCACTAATTATTTGTCATTCTAGTATGCTATCGTGTTTATTTAAAAGGCTAATTTATCATATTACAGTGTTAAGTCTAAGGAGAAGCATTGGTTTAGAAAATCTATTTATTTCAGTAATTATAAATGGGTGAAATACTCCATAACCCATATACAAGAGAGAAATAATTAGTTAAATGATTTCTGGGCAGAAGCCATAAACTTTTATGGGAAAATAAGTAAGCCTATAATGCAGGACATTATTTTACAATCACTATCATTACCACTGCTGCAGGATGTTTTTAAATTGATTCCTAACCTTTTCTAAACTAAGTCATGTAGAAATCTATAGCTCACAAACAAAGATATATAAATATATATTGCAGAATCAAGACCTTTCTTCTCAAAGTTTGAAGAGAGAAAATAGTATACACTTCTCAAGTAAATGAGTACATGAAACCATGTATTTAGCCATGTTTTCCTTGATTTAGGGCCATACGCCTTTTTGTCTCTTGCTTAGGACTGAAATCAAAAACACACGATCAAGACTCAAGAAGCAAACTCTTTCTTTTCTTAAAAAGATAATGAAGAATTAAACATTCTAAGTCATGCGAAGGAGAGTGAAACCCGTAAGATCGACGTTTAACCATATGTTCACCTCAAGACTATTTTTTTATCAATGTATTCCTTTTATGAAGCAATCAGACGAGCAAGTAAAACCCTAAAATGATATTTTTAGGAATTACATTACAAATTGGTAAGAACTCCCCACCTATTATGATTCCAAAAAACAAGACAAGATATAATTATTATTCCCAGTAAAAACCATAGTAGTCAGTAAAGACGTTAGGTGAGTCCTACAAACAGTTTTTACAGAGGACCTTTCATTTCATATCCGACTACTCATTCACCTACAATAAGTCGATGCATTTTTGCCACAAAAACTATATAGATTATTCACCCACAGAATAAGCAAGTTTGAACAGGCGTTTCAACATTTCATTGCTTATTCCAGTCATAGGCTATGATTAAAGTCACACTTCTAGCAAACTATAACAGTCCCTATTGTCATTTACAAAATAAGACGACACTAGACTCTTAAATACTAGAAACCTGCAACCAACATTGCATTCAGGAACTGGTAATATTCCAAGAAAATAAAGAGGACCAAACCGGCCCTATGCCATCAAAGAAAATGTTGGCGAATGTTCACCTCAGTATGGGCTATAGTACCCTTGTGCCTCCCTAGCCCTACAACTATCGAATGACTCCTTTCCCATTTTAATTACAATGTAATATTACCCATTTGAAGAGTTTGCCCCAAGACCCCGGGCCTTACCAAGGTCCAAGTTTGTAGCAGACGCCGCCCAAGTTGTTGCCACCTATAGGAAGGGCGCTCCAAATGCTGCGATGAATTCTCCCCTGTCACACAAACAACAAACACAGTTAAATCCTTTTGAACCCCAGCAGTAGAAAAAAATACGTATTTAAGCATGCATCTTTAACAAATTAAAAAGGGGTTCGTATGTTACCTTACGAAGAATACTTGTTGGGTAGTGCTGGTTCTGAACCCAAGCTCAGATTCGACCTGAGCCCTCTCGTCGGTGCAAAGGACCCCAGAGAATTCTCCCCGAAACCTTAAGCAGTGAGATGAAGAACAAAATGTTGGTCGGAAGATTGTAATGAAGGTCCAGGTATTCATGCTGCTTATGTGTCTCCCACTATCACATGGCTCCATTTATGGTACTGTCTACCAAAGTCGCATCAACTTATTGTTAGTTGATAATGCGTCGTTTGCATAGTTCGCAGCCCATTAAGTCAAGAATTTATGGTTTGGTACTATCGTCGTTCAACCCAAGCCGTCGTTGGAAGGTTTTTACTTGTCCGCGTCTTAGGGTCTTGTCACCATAAGTTCTAACTACGCCTTAGGAACCTTATGACCTAGTTATCACATGCATCAAAGTTGTAGAGTAAGGTGTTAGCTCTTAAAGAGCTAAGTAAGGCTAGGGCGCGAGGGACGCCTCATAAAATTACCTATAATATTACATCCCTGGGTAATCTTTTCCATGGTGAGACCCTTTCTCCTCCGCCCCCTTTTTATTATAAACAAAACATAGAAGGAAATTATTTTTACATTAAGAAACTTCATCCTTGGTTTTTATCTTATCATTCATAAAGTAGAAAAGGAAGAAAAATGTTGCAAATCAGAATAGGTACACTTGAAAAGCTTCAAGTTCACAAATTACCCTTGTTAGGTTTACTTCCTCCTTTCATCACAGGTTTTTTAACCATATGTTAAAACCTTAAGTGGATTAATGACCTACAAATAAATAATTTTTATTTTTTTTAATTTGTTTGATTTTTTTTTCTGGTATATTATAAGTGGTATGAGAGCTCTGGTTCAGAAACTTGAGGCCTGTGAGCCCACTGCTACAAAATAACTAAAATCTTTTTTGTTACACATTTGAGCATTGTTCAGGAAACAACAAAACATCATGAATGTGGAAAGAGAGGACGGTCAACATGGTAATCTAAATTCCATTCCTAGAGAACAAGAAATAATAGAAGAACTAAATGACAGTGATGGGGCTGTCAAAACATCTAATTTGTTGAAAACAGTGCAGATCCTACAAGCTAAACTTCGTAGTTTCAAAAATGATAATCTCAATGAGAGAAGAGAGCAACATGACGTTAATGAGGCATTATTGCAGAAATTAACTAGGAAGAAAACTCATAAGAAAACCACCCATTCAACAACCAGGAAAGCCCCTAAACATCACCATAGGAAGAGAAGCTATAGTTTAGACTAGAGGAAGCTAGAGGAGTGAATCGAGCAATCGAATTCTTCCAGCTCCCCTTATTTTGACTCTGAATATTCTTCTGATTCGTATGCTCCCTCTCCTCGCAAGAAAAAGTACAAGGGGGATAGCCTTCAAGGAGAATTCAAGAAGATTAAGGTCCCAACCTTTGAAGGAGACCTCAATTCAAAAGAAAAATCCAAAGAATGGCTACTGGGGATGAATAAGTATTTCCAAGTACATCACTATACCAGCCATATGAAAGCCTATTTGGCCATTTACAACTTAAATGGTAAGGCTGCAAGGTGGTGGCAAGATTTAAAGCACACCAAAGATATTAAAAGAGCAGAAGTTGGTTGGAAGGATTTCAAGACAATTTTTAAAGAAAAGTACATGTCAGAAAGGTTTTTCGACAGAAAGATTAAAGAATTTCACGAGATGCAACTAAAATATCTCACTATGCATGCACTCATTAGTAGGTTCTTAGAACTGTTACAATATGTACCATACGTAAAAGATGAGAAGGTAAAAATCCAGCAGTTTCTAGGCTACCTTTCGACGTACTACAGAAACAAAATCGAGTTCGATGCACCTAAGACCTTAGAGATGGCCTTGCATAAGGCCCAGCTCTACTATGAACACAATCAACATCGAACTGATCTTTTAAATAAAAAGAAGCACAAGGTGAGACCAGCTTTTGACATCCAAAAGAAAGGGTTCATACTCCCTCCATGTAGAAGGCAAAATAAAAGTTTTCTGCCAAATTTTTTTTTTCCAAAGACTACAACTCAACCCAACAACTTGGAACGACCTATTAACAAGCCCACTTTTGACAGAGGGTTTAGACTAGCCCCTACACCAAGTAAATGTTGGGGGTTTCAGGGATCCCATTACTATCGAGACTGCCCAAACAATAAAAATGTTAAGGTTCTCAACAACCTATAGGAGGAATCAACTGTAGAAAACCTAGAAAGGACACCTCGAATATGCGCTGCCTTGGAAGGAAGACAGGCGGACTACCAATCCACCATGGTCGAAATCGAAGGTAAGAGTTCAAATATATTGTATCTATTTTAATTGATTCGGGGGCTTGCCGAAGTTATGTTTCCCCTAAAATTGTCGAAGCTTGTAATTTGAACAAAGTTAAACATATCAAACCCTGGCTAGTCCAGTTAGCCACCAGTACTAAAAGAAAGATAACCGAGCTGGTTAAAAGCTACCAGCTAGATATGAATGGCTTACAAACTGAAGCAAACCTAAATATTCTATCCTTAGGAGCCTATGAACTGTTGATAGGTATGGATTGGCTAGAACAACATCAGGTTATGTTGGACTATCTAAACAAAAGTTTTACATGCACAGATCAGCATGGAAACCCGAGTAAAGTGCAAGGTATACCCAGGAAGGTTCTAATCCGATAGATCTTAGCTCTACAGGTAAAGAAATGTGCAAGGAAGAGCTGTAAATTGTATGTTGTTAATATTCCTAACCTTGAGACAGAAAACGAACTTCGGATTGAAGATTTCCCTGTGTTAGCAGAATTTCGAGATGTATTTCCAAATGAGATTCCAGGGTTGCCACCCAAGAGGGATTTCGAATTTTCAATAGAATTACTACAAGGATCTGTGCCTGTCTCAAAGGCACCATATAGTATGAGTACTCCCGAGTTAGTAGAACTGAAATTTCAACTACAAGAGCTGATAGACAAGGGTTACATTCGTCCTAGTGTGTCCCCGTGGGGAGCATCCATCCTTTTCGTCAAGAAGAAGGATGGAACCTTACGGATGTGCATTGATTATAGACAACTGAATAAATTGATAATTAAAATTAGATACCCTCCTCTGAGGATAGATGACTTGTTCGACCAAGTTGGGGGAGCAACGGTGTTTTCTAAAATTGACTTGCGCTCTGGGTACCATCAAGTAAGGATCTGGGAAGAAGACATAAGCAAAATGGCTTTTAGGACACGGTACGGAAACTATGAATTCGTGGTAATGCCATTCAGGATAAAAAATGCACCCGCAAATTTTATGTGTATGATGAACAATATTTTTAGTAAGTACTTAGATAAGTTCGTACTAGTGTTCATAGATTACATTCTTATTTCTTCTAAGAATGAAGCAAAAAATCAGGAGCACCTCAAGACCATCTTGCAAATTTTAAGAGAACATCAACTCTATGCCAAGTTCAGCAAATGCGATTTTTATAGAAATCAGATTCAATACCTTGGACACATTATCTCCGAAAAAGGGATAGTTGTAGATCCAGAGAAGATTAAAGCCATCCAAGAGTGGCCAACACCTGCAAATGTCACGGATATTAGATCCTTTTTAAGGCTGGCTGGATATTATCGAAAATTCATTGAAAATTTTTCTAGAATAGCCTGTCCTATGACCTTCCTACAGAGGAAGGAAAGCAAGTTTTGTGGACAGCCAAGTGTGAAGAGAGCTTTCAGAAGCTGAAATAGCTTCTAACAACTACACCCATATTAAGGATCGTGGATCCGGATGGAGACTTTGCGGTTTGCACCGATGCAAGTAAGGAAGGGCTTGGAGGAGTCCTCCTCCAAAATGACTTCGTAATCCGTTATGAGTCACAGAAACTAAAGGATCATGAAAAGAATTATCCAACCCATGACCTCGAACTGGCTGCCATTATCCATGCACTGAAAATGTGGAGACACTATTTGATGGGAAAGAAATTCCTTCTTACTACGGATAACATGAGCTTGAAATATCTTTTCGATCAACCTGATTTAAATGCTAAGCAAGTTAGATGGTTGGCGTTCCTAAGTGAGTACAACTTTGAGATGAAACACATAAAGGGGAAGGAAAATAAAATTGCAGATGAACTAAGCCGCAGAGTTCACCTATTACACAACACCACCACAAGTCAAACCAATTCTGACTTGTTTGATAAAATCAGGACAGCATGCAGAAATGATCACTTTTACACTGAAATAGTGCAGAAAATACAGGAAGACAAACTGTTTGTACAACAGAAAGACTACAAAATTGATGACACAGGACTACTTTGGTCAAAAGATAGATTGTACGTTCCCGACGGTGGAAATATCAGGTTTGATATATTAATTGAATTTTACCGGAAACCTTATTCTAGGCATCTAGGATATCAGAAAATGATATCTGCCGTTAAGAAATTTTATTTTTGGCCAAAATTAAAATCTGATATCACACTAATTATCGCCAAATGCCATGAATACCAATTGGTAAAGGCTGAACATCAGCATCCATCAGGGCTGCTACAACTTTTACCCATTCCAGAATGGAAATGGGAAGTAATCAGCATGGACGTTTTCATGGGTCTGCCAAAAAGCAAGAAACATAACGAATCAATTATGGTGGTGGTAGACAAGCTGTCTAAATTTGCGCATTTTATTCCAGTTAAGTCGACTCATAAGGTTGTAAATATTGCAGATATATTTTTAAAGGAGATTTTTAGGCTGCATGGCATTCCTAAGGCCATCATCTTCGACAGGGACACCAAATTTACAAGTAATTTCTTGAGAGCCTTGTTTTCTGGCTTAGAAACACAGTTACAATTTAGCACTGCTTACCATCCACAAACGGACGGACAAACAGAGCGGGTCAACCAAATCCTTGAGGACATGCTCAGGATGTATGTCATGAACAATCCCAACAAATGGGAGGAGTATTTACACTTAGTAGAATTTTCATACAATAACGGCTTTCAAGCCTCAGCTAGAATGAGCCCATTTGAAATACTATTTGGCAGGAAATGCAAGACCCCAGTCACCTGGGACAGCCCAGTGGATCGACTTATGTTGGGACCAGACCTCTTGAAAGATCTAGAGAAGCTAGTTGTAAAGGTACAATAGAACTTGAAAGAGGCACAAGATAGACATAAGAGTTATGCAGACATAAAATGGCAGTACAAGGACTATCAAGTTGGCCAGCATGTTTTCTTAAAAGTCAAAGCGAAAAGGAGTTCTCTAAGTTTGGGAAAATGTGGCAGATTAGCTCTACATTTTTGTGGGCCATTCGAAATACTAGCCAAGAGGGGACCAGTGGCCTACGAATTGGCTCTACCTACACATATAAGAGTGCATAATGTTTTCCATATATCCTTACTTAAGAAAAATGTTTATGATTCTAAACATGTGACTGATTGGTCTTTGTTATAGGTATAACCCGAAGGGGAATTTGTACTGGAACCACTTCACATACTGGACAGGAGAGAGGTATCGCTCAGAAAGCGAACCATTGTCCAGCTGAAGGTGCAGTGGAAACATTTTGAGCTTGAAGAGGCTACTTGGGAGAATGAGACCAAAATGAAAGAGGCCTACCCCTCCTTTTTTCATGGTCCTAGTTCAAATCCCTAACACCGAGACGAGGTTGTTTTAAGCGGGGAGGGATGTAATATCCTGAGAAAAGACTACTTTATTGTTTGGTTATTATTTTAATTATGTTGTAATAAATTTGATAATGCATGACACGTGCATGAGCCAAGGGGGATCGAAAAACACTAATGGTTGAGTGAGTGTTGAGAAGAGAAGCTCTGGAGCACTTCAACTTGAACCAAATGATTGATGTTGAACTAGAGGCTCTGGAGCATCAAAGTGAACTGATGTTTATTTTAAATAATGACTTATCTTTATTATTTTATTCTTTTGAACTAACTGAGGCAACCAATGAAAGAGAAGCTGAGCATGCAAGGATCTAGACAGGTCAGTAGCCCCTGATTAAAGTCGAAACTATCCAACAGGAGAGTAAAAGTCTAATTTATTATGTTAAAGATCTAAAATAAAGTGTGAGGGCTAAAGTAAGGATATATTAATTAAAGATTAATAACTGAATATGCTAGGTGTCAGTTAGAGAACTGAGTGTTTTCAAACCCAAAATATCTAGCAGTCTTGCCCCAAAAAGTTCTAATAGCACAGAAGGTAATGTTGCAGAGGCACGTTTTACAAGTTGCACTAAAAAGGGTCCAGTCGTGAGTCTGAGCACTCAACACCAGAGTACTGAAACCTGGTGTGTCCATTAGAGGACTGTCCTAGGAGGACTGCATTATTATTATTTGCTTGGGAAATGTCAGTTAGATGGACTCACACCTTATAGGATGATAAACAAACCTTGTGGATGCTCTGCTGTAGTAAAAGAGATAGATAACTACCCTAGGCCTTCTAAATTCTTGCTATGCTCAGCTTGGCTCGGGGGTGACCGGTGGAATAGTCCAGGAATGGGTTGCGGTCTACGGTTGGGAGGAAAGTGGAAGTTTCTCAGTCAGTTAGTATGCAATAAAGTTATGATAAGTATTTTAATTAAGATCTTTTGTTTTCCCTCATTTTCATATGTTTACTTTGCTTCATATTATGTTAAGGATTATTCTTGAATCTTTAGATTATGGATGCATTGATATGGATAAGTGATCTATTACAATGTAATAGATGATAGCTTAGCCATAGTTTACTTCATTAATCAAATAAAAGATCTATCAATGGTATCATATAGGTTAGATTGTTTGGATTGATAGATCTTCTCATCACGAGATAAAAGTTAGAAGTTGTGTATCGATGACATTTTAACCTGTTATAGATTAGATTCAATATGCCTATGCTAACCTTGTGCAAATAATGCACGATGTGTAATAACATTGTAGTTTTCTTTCCTTATCTTTTATATAAAATTATAAATGTCTGACAAATCGAGATCTAGTTAAGTCCATCTCGTCGGGGAGGTATTATATTTGTTATCTGTTGGTTTAAATTAACCATGGTAATGCAGGATCTCATCCCCTTTTTTTTATATCCTAGTATAAACTGGTAAACCGAGATCTGATTAGGATTTCTCTTCATAAATTATTCTTTTCTGATTCTTTTGAATAAGTTAGCCTGCCTTCGTTTAAATGATTAAGTTAATAATAATATCCTAGGATCTTTCTGTTAAGATAATTTTATTAGAAATTCTAGATCTATTAGGGTTAGTTACTGAGTAGTAATTTTACTAATTCTTTGTCGTTCTAGTATGTTATCGCGTTTCTTTAAAAGGCTAATTTATCATATTACTGTGTTAAGTCCAAGGAGAAGCGTTGGTTTAGAAAATCTATTTATTTCAGTAATTATAAACAAGAGAGAAATCATTAGTTAAATGATTTCTGGGCAGAAGCCCTAAAATTGTATGGGAAAATAAGTAAGCCTATATGGTAGGACATTATTTTACAATCACTAGCATTACCACTGCTACAGGACATTTTTAAATTGATTCCTAACCTTTCCTAAACTAAGTCATCCAGAAATCTATAGCTCACAAACAAAGATAGATAAATATATATTGCAGAATCAAGACCTTTCTTCTCAAAGTTCGAAGAGATACAATAGTATACACTTCTCAATTAAATGAGTACAAGAAACGATGTATTTAGCCACGTTTTCCTTGATTTAGGGCCATACATCTTTTTGTCTCTTGCTTATGACTGAAATCAAAAACATAGGATCAAGACTCAAGAAGCAAACTCTTTCTTTTCTTAAAACGATAATGAACAGTTAAACATTATAAGTCATGCAAAGGAGAGTGAAACCCTTAAGATCGATGTTTAACCATATGTTCACCTCAAGACTATTTTTTATCAACGTATTCCTTTTATGAAGCAATGACACGAGCAAGTAAAACCCTAAAACGATTTTTTTAGGAATTACATTACAAATTGGTAAGAACTCCCTGCCTATTATGATTCCAGAAAACAAGATAAGATATAATTATTATTCCCAGTAAAAACCATAGTAGTCAGTAAAGACATTAGGTGAGTCCTACAAATAGTTTTTACAGAGGACCTTTCATTTCATATCCAACTACTCATTCACCTACAGTAAGTCGATGCATTTTTGCCACAAAAACCATATATATTATTCACTCACACAATAAGCATGTTTGAACAGGAGTTTCAACATTTCATTGATTATTCCAGTCATAGGCTATGATTAAAGTCACAATTCTAGCAAACTATAACAGTCCCTATTGTCATTTACAAAATAAGACAACACGAGACTCTTAAATACTAGAAACCTGCAACCAACATTGCATTCAAAAACTGGTAATATTCCAAGAAAATAAAGAGGACCAAACCGGCCCTATGCCATCAAAGAAAATGCTAGAGAATGTTCATCTCAACATGGGCTGTAGTACCCTTGTGCCTCCCCAGCCCTACTACTATCGAACGACTCCTTTCCCATTTTATTTACAATGTAATATTACCCATTTGAAGATCTTCCCCCAAGACCCTGGGCCTTACCAGGGTTCAAGTTTGTAGTAGATGCCACCCAAGTCATTGCCACCTCCAGGAAGGGTGCTCCTAATGCTGTGATGAATTCTCCCATGTCGCACAAACAACAGACGTAGTTAAATCCTTTTGAACCCCAGTAGTAGAAAAAAAACATATTTAAGCATGCATCTTTAACAAATTAAAAAGGGGTTCATATGTTACCTTACGAAGAATACTTGTTGGGTAGTGCTGGTTCTGAAACCAAGCTCAGATTCGACCTGAGCCCTCTCGCCGGTGAAAAAGACTCCAGATCATTCTCCCCGAAACCTTTAGCATTGAAATGAAGAACAAAATGTTGGTCAGAAGATTGTAACAAAGGCCCAGGTATTCATGCTGCTTACATGTCTCCCACAGCCTGCAAAATCACATGGCTCAATTTATGGTACTAGCTATCAAAGTCGCATCAACTTATTGTTGGTTGATAATGTGTTGCTTGCATATTTCGCAGCCCATTAATTCAAGAATTTATGGTTTGGTACTATTGTCATTCAATCCAAGCCATCGTTGGAAGGTTTTTACTTGTCCATGTCTTAGGGTATTGTCACCATAAGTTCTAACCACACCTTAGGAACCTTATGACTTAGTTATCACATGCATCAAAGTTGTAGAGTAAGGTGTTAGATCTTAAAGAGCTAAGTAAGGCCAGGGAATGAGGGACCTGTAATGTCCCTTCTTAGGAATTTTATTAAAATGGCAATTTTTCACTTTTTTTCCTAGTTTGACCTTTGACTAGTTTTGAGCTCTAGGTCCCCAAATTGCTCAAATTGCTCCCAAATATTCTAAGAAGGTATATGGATGATGTTAGAACATAAATATGTATTTCAGGGATGATTTTGGACCTTTAAAATACTTCTGCAAATCCTCTTTCAATTCTGGCCAATGTAGGGAACTTTACTAGTAATTTCCCTTTGACTAGTATTGGTCTCTAGGTCTCGAATTGACTCCAAATGCCTTCAAATCTTCAATTACGGTGTATGAATGATATTAGGACTTGAATATTATGTTCAGGGATGATATATGGCCACCAAAATACCTCTGAAAACTCTCTTAAGATTCTGGACCAAGTATGCAATTTTACTAGTAATTTGGGGTTCAAATCCCCCTGGGGTTAGTACTGAAAATGGCTTCCCAAATGCCTCCAAACCCACTCAAATTTCTGAAAAGAGGTAGGGAATGTATTAAGAATGTTATTAAGGTATCATTTTCACCATTAATTGATTATTATATCTGTTCCAACCCTCTCCCATTCAACTGCAAAAATCACCAATTCGACCCTTGGGGAAATGGCACTATTTCTTCTCCCAATGCAATTACACTGAGTAAAAATACTTCAAATTCTCTAGTACAGTACATGAAACTTTTAAAATACATCCATGGAAGTCCATTAATCACAAGTTCATCAGAGAATCATCCATTCATTCGAAATCATCATTAATACATTGGCTGACAACAAGGTAGTGGGGAAATGACATTGTTCTTCCATTAAAAATGAGATTTATACATTTCTACTTGGAATTTTGACTTGAAAATTTTTGGAGATGAATAAAAAAGCATTTACTTCATATTACAAAAGAAATGGGGCATGAGAAGCTCCCCCAAAGAGTACAATATCTCACCAAAAATGCCCTCCCTCGAGGATCAAGAATATGCCATCAAAACTGGAAATGGTTGAGAGAATGTGCTGCAATAGAAGAAACCATGAGCTGCCCTATAGCTTACACTGGAAAATAAAGACTCCATTAAAGCTCCAAATGAAATTCCTGAGTGTCCTTTCCAATTACCAACTTGGATGGGAATCTTTCACCCTCGAAATTGGCTAAGGCAAGAAACTAGTCATCCACTAGCTCTCCCTCTACACAAATGCAATTGCAAATTCTACAAATGATCAAAAGCCCGTTTCATTCTTTTTTATTGACATTTATAAAGTTCTAATTTCCTCCATGGGTCGAATTCCTTTCAAGAGACTCATGCCAACTCAAGTTGGGAAGAGATTCCAAAGAACGCCACTTGTATAACAATTCCTAGTCTCCCACTTCCACCAAATCACATGTGGAAGCATCTTAGCTTCCCTAACACCCTTGAGCGCCCTCTTGGAGTCTAATTTTAGCCCTGACATGTCATATATGTCATATGTCATCCTTTAGGTCTGATTTGTGTCATAGGTGTCATAAAATATTCATCATTGTTGTCATAGAGCTAGGGAATCCAACCCAAGTGTCTCACTAGCTCCAAATTGCCTCTTCCTCTTCCATGGGAATTACTCTTTCTCTATATTTATACCTTGGATGATTCATGCCATGAATAATACCTTTTGGACTCCCCCAAGTATGTTACCATTCACCTTGAATTCGAATTGGTGAGAGAATGATGCCAAGTGTAGTGGGGAAATCTAGCCATATGTGGGTCCCACTTCCTCCATGTGTCTTCATGATCAAATGCCACTTTGATTTTCACTTGTATATATTTATTTAGGTCCTTTATTAAATATTTATTCCATTCTAATATTCAAACATCATTTATTATCCCCATTATTCCAAATCCCAAAGCTTCCACCCCAAACCTAGGAAACTAGTAATTTTCCTCCTTGGCAATTATTTCAACTTTAGCATCAATTTGACATACTCTACTGAATAGGGACAATGTGATTAGGCCATTGTGACCCAATGCCAAATTTGGGACATTACAGGACCCCTCATAAAATTACCTATAATATTACATCCCTAGGTAATCTTTTCCATGGTGAGACCCTTTCTCCTCCCCTCCCCTTTTTATTATAAACAAAACATAAAAGGAATTTTTTTTTTACATTAAGAAACTTCATCCTTGGTTTTTATCTTATCATTCATAAAGTAGAAAAGGAAGAAAAATGTTGCAAATCCAAATAGGTACACTTGAAAAGCTTCAAGTTCACAAATTACCCTTGTTAGGTTTACTTCCTCCTTTCATCACGGGTTTGTTAACCATATGTTAAAACCTTAAGTGGATTAATGACCTATAAACAAATTTTTTTTTTTTTTTTTTTAATTTCCTTGATTTTTTATTTTTTTTCCCTGGTATATTACATCTTTCTAGAAATAAAGTTCTTTTGGAAAACCAAATATTTTTCATGAGTTCTAAGCCCTTTCTAGAAATAAATATTCTTGATCTTATGGTAAATTTTTAAGAACCCTAAATGTCTTCATATAAAAGAAGTGTGCAATTCCAAAAGGGCCTTTTGTTTAAATTGAGAATTATTACCTAAATATAGGTAATTCTAGTACTATTGTGAATCATTTTTCAACACAAATTTATCTAATAAACTAGGCTCCTCTTACATTTGTTTCAAATGATCCTTCATGTTATATGATGTTGCTTCAATTATGGGCATGTTTTTTTAACTCAATCAAATTGAACAATGGAAATAACAAAAACTAAGCCCCACATTTTATTTTAAGTTTTTGTAGATAATTTAAAATTCATAACCTAGAATCTTTGTAACCCATTTTTTTGTTGCTCTTCTAAATATAATGGTTGTTCAAAGAAGTACTTAAGATTGTCAAGTAGCATTTCTTATTGATGATGATGATGGTTTTTAACTTCCATTGACATCATAATGGGCGTATCGGACCTTAAGAGAAAAAAATAGTTTTAAAATATTATTCCTATGCTCATGAAGCTTAAAGAGGAGGATCCCTAGATCGCTATAGTTTTAAGGAGTTAGAAGGTTAGAGAGGTAAGTGTTCCAAAAAATATTATGGAATTGAGAGCTAATGTGTGTGTAGGTTCCTTCTTGCATTAAAACTACACCAATGCCATGCCTTTAGGAATCACATTCCACAATAAACATTTTTGTGAAGTTAGGAAGGAATAATAAAGAAGTTCACACATAGACACTTTACGTTTTCCAAAATATTTTCCTACTTCTTGATTCCAAAGAATGCATAATTTTTTAGTAACCTTTTTATAGACGATGTTATTTGACAATAATTTTTTTAGAACATGCCATGATATCATGTCAAAACTAATAATCCTCTAAGCTTCTTTAAAGTTTTAATAATGGTCCATTTTAGGATAGATTTGATTGTTTTAGGATCCATTTTGGTTCCTTCATGAGATATAATATTGCCCAAATATTCATCTTCCTAAACTGCAAAGGAAAACAAAGAAATCTTGGCATATAATTGGTTCTTCTCCAATAGTTTTAAGACCGTGTTAATATGTCATACATTCTCTTCCCAAGATTTTAGATTGACTATTATATCGTCAAATAATATTAACACAAATTTTCAGAGGAAGGGTTTAAAAATACAATTCATTAACCTTTGAACTGTATAAAGTGCATTGGTAACCAAAAATTCATAGTGGCCTTCATGTGCCATGAAGGTTTTTTTTTTGGAATATATACTTTCCAAATTTTTATTTGATTATTTAGTGTGGATATACAACTTGGTAAATAAAATTGCTCGCTGTAATTCATCAAATAATGTATCAATGATAGGAATAGGAAACTCATCTTTAGTGGTAATTTTATTGAGATCTCTATAACCTAGAAAAATATGCAATGACCCATTTTTTTTGCAAGCCATCACCACTTCTGATGAGAAAACACTTTGGCTAGGTTCAATGATACTCTTGTAACATACCCTTTTTGCTAGAAACATTTTATGTCAGAAAACATTATGATAAATTTTATTGTAAAGTTTTATGTTGTACAGGTGTCCAAGTATGACTATAATTTACACAATATTTTATTATTTAATAAATAAAATATGAGACAAACACCTAAGAAGACTGTTGAAAGAGTGGTTACTGATCCACTAGGTGGAATGGAATCTAGGGTAGAAGGAAATGGACAAGTGGCAGCATCATGATGCAACTAACTAGCTGTTGGTATGGGACAACTCCCTTGAAATGTGGTCATAGTGCCCTGAAAGATGAGACTGGAGCTTGAGGCTCATTTATTCCAAAATGGCCACTAAAGACCTCGTCAGTCTATATAATAGCTATCAAATTATGAACTGAGGTTCATCACTTTTCCTGATGAGGAAATTTACCTTGGGGTTTTGCTGTGTTTGCACCCAAGAGATTTGATGAAAGGATATGCTATGTTGTTGATCATGTTGTGAGTCTGCCAAATTCTTATTGAGTTCAAGAGGTTGATGCTAAGTGATGAAGGCATGTTATTACAGGAGGTTGATGTTGAGTTCTGAAGGCATTTTTGAGTGCCTTGCTTCTACACAAATTTCATCTACTTAGTGGTTTAGTAATTAGGCTCAGGGGTTCACAAGAAGCCAGCAGTTGGGTTGCTTCTTTTGGAATAAGTTGGGAGGAAAAGGCCTCCTTGGGTGTTTGTTGGCACTATCTTCACTTGCAGGTTCTACTTATCTTTCCTAAATTTTATGTTGTTAACAGTTTTCTATCGATTATAATTACATTTATGTTTTCAAAGATATTAGCACTTGAACATAATCAATTATTTTATTTTCTAAGTTAAATAAATATATGAATAGTATTGAATACAGTTATGAAAGATTGAATAAAATATTCTCTGGATTTTTCCCCATGCTAATGGATCGGCATCATACTCTAGTACAGAGAATAAATTTAGAATAGATAAATTGATAGGCAGATTGCCAAACAGTCTAGATTTTAGGTTATGTTATATGTTCTTTTATTTAATTTCATTAGCTATTTTTGAGCTAACAGCTGCAAAAATAATTATTGTCAAAGTGTATGGAATTGTTGTTCATTGCTGCAAACAAGTATATATATATTACAAGAACAAACAGAATGCATCTAGTACACACAAGGCATGAATATGATCAGGGTAATTTTTAAGGACGAAATTTAGCCAATTGGCTATTTTTCGGGTTTTTTTTCAAAAATTAAATTCGCTATTTGGTCATTTTTAGTCTATAATATCGCCTATATTTACATAAAATATGTTTTTTTATCATAATATTCGCCAAAATTTACACATTTCAGTAGTAAATTGTATGTTTCATATTTAATATTCGCCTACCTATCTACATACATGTTTTTTTCAATCCAAAATAATCGCCTAGGATACTATACTTAAGTATAATATTAGAATCCTTAAAAAATACCCTAAATATGATCACAAAACTTTATGCACAACACTCATCACTCTGTTATATTACTTATGTATTAAACCACAGATTATCATTTTCATCATTTTCTTTTGGCTATCACCATAGTTTAAACAAAGAAATTATTGTGTTATCTCAAACAGATTTTGTTTACAAATTCAAGTACATAACAGTAATCGTAAACCCCTTTTTTTATCAAACCCTAGAAATGTTAACAACTATCTCCAAGGTTAGGGTTTATTTAAGTTCAAACTCTTTCTATTTTCATAAAGTTAAATATATGGATTTAGTCTTTCACATAATTGCAAACTGAAAACATTGACTCTCGTCCAAACACTTTAGAAATCAACAGACTAGGCTTCGAGTAATATGGCCATAAACTTAAACTCAAAAAGAAAACATTTGTCTTTTGCATTCCTAAAATCATAACATGAGATCACCTCGGCATCAACACAAGACTGCAATAGAACATTTCAATAGAAATCATCCAAACAAGAAAATGTATGATTTACTCTTTTAGAGGTCTATTTTCTTTTTAGAAGACAAACATTGACATCACGACAGTAGAATTTTTGAGGACCAAACATGGGTCGCAGGACCACAAGTTTTGTCATTATAAATAAAACATAGAAATCACACCATCACTGTTTGAGACTCACATTATCTATTTTTCCATCAAAACCTTAGAAGGTTCAATCCTTAATCCTTTACATTTAAACAAAAGCTACCACAAAGCATGGCTAGGCCATTTAGCAGAACAATCAGAGGATTGACATTTTGGCATCAAAACGTCACAACGAAAGTCATTACTTTATGACTAAACGAAGCTAGGACCAAGTAACAATCTCTTGACAAGCAATATATATCGACAACTATGCCGAAATGACCTACAAGGATTTGCACCTCCGAGGCTTACCAGGTGGAGCGAGCAAGCAGCTTTCCACTAAGCATCTAGCTTTCCAACATTTAAACGATGTAACCACCTGTCATATAAACATCTTATGAGATTAACACTAGTATAAAACAAGAAAATACACATGATTTCAAAACTATAAACATTGCAAATGAATTTCTTCGGAATCTGAATACATTACCTTTGAAGCAAGAACACGAGCTGGAGGAACACCATTAGAAACAAGTTCGCAACCACCTAATAGTGCAACATAGAAGTGGTTTAGACACGTAGTTTCATCTTTTCCCTCCACTCATAAACTGAAAACACTATTTCAAAACTGAACCCTAAAACATAACAAAGAACATAGAGAATTTTCGCCAAAGTCTGCACAACGGATGCTACTGGTAAAGCTACACTCCACTCAGATAAAGCTTGAACTCATCAAGATTTTAGCAGGATATCCCACCATCGAACCCAAGGGAGGATCCCTGCAATGCCCTAGCAATCGAACCCTACAACTATGCGGCCGGTCGGCCTCTCCCCAAGCCCAGTTACTCCAAATGAATGCAAAGGAATAATACAAATGAAGTGGTAGTAAGTGCAGCTATGGTTTAAGACCCAAACCTGAGACAAATCTAGATTGACGGAGGTGATCAAGCCAGCTAACACCACTTCATACGAAACATAGGTATGATCAAAATTTCATCAAAGCCTCTACCAATGGCAGGTCCATTTGGAGGCCACGTCAACGATTATTATCACACAACCTAGTAATTCATCAACAATTTATGCAAGACATCACGTGAAATCAACCACTTGGACAACCAACAAGACTCTCCACCGATGGAGTAGTTGAGAACATTAAAGTTCAAGTTCAAACACGTAATAGCAACCCTCAAAGGACTGCAGAACAGTAAAAGACCTATCAGTCTCCATTAAAATTACTTGGCTCAAACTACACCGTTTAAATATTTCTTTATTTTCAATGTAACGCAGCCATTGCATAGTATAGCGTCTAGGGATGCATCACATTATTTTCATATCATCCAGTATATGGACCACAATCATATAGGTCAGATTATATATTGCATAATTCACGATTATATTGTAACTTATAATAATTATATTACAAATATAATCCAATGCAATGATCACTGTATCATTTTGAGAATTACTATAGTGTCTAGCCTATAGATATTAAACGAGGAAGCACTTAAGGTATTAATGCATGGTCATTATAATTTCAATGCACATTATTTCCATATGACTTTAGGTCGTGATCTTTTAAGCATGGGTTTGATATTTAGTCTAGGAACCATTACATTAAACATCATGGTATTGCTATGTTATTACTATTTCAAAAACAAATGGTTACAATATAGTTTAAGTAGTA
Source organism: Larix kaempferi (assembly GCA_027924585.1). Taxonomy (NCBI): domain Eukaryota; kingdom Viridiplantae; phylum Streptophyta; class Pinopsida; order Pinales; family Pinaceae; genus Larix; species Larix kaempferi. The sequence goes on along the minus strand of BSBM01000006.1, from coordinate 7,494,313 downwards.
TTAATGCAAAGGCTAGAAGTTATTCACTTCCTAGGATAGTTTTTATATTTCAACATATATAAACACTTCGTGTTTTTCCTTATCGTAAACAAGGTTGGTCACATTAATATCAATCAAGCGTAAATATGGATATTAACGACTTCTGTGATATGAACACATAGTTAGGATTCATTATCTGAACCAAAAAATGTAGAACCTTGCCATCATTAAATTCTGCACAAAAATACTTCTAGCTACCTTAATGCTTGAACAGTTAGCTTGAAAAACATTTCGCGTTGATTGAAGTACATGTTTGCTGTAATTACCTTACCTGCAAAATTTTGCGAAAAGAAACAGGTGCAATGTTTTAGCTATCAAGCTAAGTAAGCCTCGAGAAATCCCGTAGATCCCCTTCATCAACATGCACAAACACAACTGTCAGAATTTGTCATTCCAATACCGTAATAAGTGTACCTTTAAGCATAATCAAACTATTGACAGAAAGTGTTTAAGTATTGAGAAGTATCATTAATTACTAAGCTGCAATTAGTTAAGGGATTAACCAATTGTTTTGTCTTCCACAAGTGCAAATTATGCATTTTATGTTAAGTTTAATTTTTTTTAATTTTAGTGAAAATTTTAGGATGTTACATATGGTATTAAAGTGCAAGTTCAAACTCGAGGCCTGATTTAGGCTCACGTGCGCAAAAAAAAAAAAAAAAAAGAAGTTTATGTTACTAACTTTTGTAATTCAATTTTATTTTTGCACAGAATAGATTGACCTTTAATTTGCAAGTATGGAAATACCAGAAGAATCAGCAGAGGACAGATCTCCTCGTAATGAATGCATTAATAATAACAATTCTGAAGGAATTTATGTTGAATTAAATAACCAGTCTTCTGAAATTTTACGCACTGTACAGGATTTAAAATCTGAGTTAAAAGTTGTTAAAGAAGAAAATGAACGGATCCTTAAGGTACAGGAAGAGTTACAACAGAATTTAAAATGAAATTGTCATAATGATGAAAGAGGCATAAAATGAGAAATGAAGGCTGATTCTGAAACAATGTCCCACCAACATAAGCATAAGAAAACAAGAAATGATAAAAGGAATAGTTACTCATCCTCTAAATCTGATTCAAGTAATAATGACTTTAATTATGACAGTAGTAAAAGTGAATGTTTCTCTAAGAAGAGAAAACATAAACATCATGAATAGATTACTAGGGAATTTAAAAAGATTAAGCCACACACCTTTAACGGCGAAAGTGAGAAGGGTGAGACAGCAGAAGCTTGGCTTTCTGGAATGAAGAAGTACTTTAAATTTACGAATACTCTTCTCAACTAAAAGCCAAGATGGCTATTTACAATCTGACCGGAAAGGCAGATATTTGGTGGTAGGATCTTAAAAGAATTAAGAGTATAAAAGAAAAAGAAGTAACTTGGACTATGTTTAAAAGTTTGTTTAAAAAGAACTTTTTGTCGGAACAAAATTTTGAAGATAAGTCAAAGGAGTTTTACGATTTAAAGTTGGGTACAGTGAATATGAAAAACTGTCCTGTAAGTTCCTTAGCTTGTTGAGGTATGTACCCTATATGGTCAAAGAAAAGCCTAAAGTGCAAAGGTTTCTCAGCTGTCTACCTTTTAATATAAAGGACCGTATTGAGTATGATAGTCCTTCCACTTTGAAAGAGGCCATGAGAAAGGCGATTTTTTGTTTCGATCAAAACAGAAAGAGAGAAGGAACAACTGGCTGGAAAAGCAATAAGACAAATCAATTTGATTATAAAAAAAAGAATTTTAATCATAATTCTGGAGGTTTTAAAAAAAGTTTTAATAATAGAAATTTTCCTAAAAATTACAGCAATAATGCACCTCAGAAGTTTACTGCTGGAAGAAACGTACCTAAAAATAATAATCACAGTAATAACAATAATAACAACAACAACTATGCTGAACAGAAAGGACCTATGAAGTGCTATGACTGTGGCATACCACACAAGAGAGAAGATTGTCCACGTAACAGAAAGACGATCAACAATATTCACACAGTACAAGAAGAGCCTACAGTTCGAGATGTAGCAAGGGAAATGCCCAGAATTTATGCAGCATTGGAAAATCGTCAAGAAGACCACCAAACATCCATGGTGGAAGTTGAAGGTATGCTACAAACCAAGTCTATTTCCATTTTAATAGATCCGGGTGCAAATCTAAGTTATATTTCACCCGAATTAGTGAGAAATTGCAAGTTAAAGATAGAAAAATTTGACAATTCATGGTTAGTTCACCTTGCAACTAGTACAAAAAGAAAAGTTACAGATTTTCTCAAAGATTGTAAAGTATTTCTAAGTCAGCTAAAAATGCAAGTTAATTTGAATGTTTTACCATTAGGATCTTATGATTTGTTGATTGGCATGGATTGGCTTGAACAACATAGAGTTTTACTAAATTGTTATGAAAAGTCTTTTGTTTTTTTAAATAATGAAGGTAATACTGAAACTGTAAAAGGAATCTCTAGGAAGACTTTTGTAAGACAGATTTCTGCGTTACAAGTAAAAAGAGCTACAAGAAAAGGTTGTAAATTATTTGCTGGAAATGTTATTAATGATGAGTGTACATCTAAAGAAGACAAGTTAAAACTAGAGGATATTCCCATCCTTAGGGACTTTTCTGACATATTCCCGGAAGAAATTCCAGGATTACCTCCGAAAAGGGAACCTTTTTTCACCATTGAGTTAGTACCCGGTGCGATACCAAACTCGAAGGCTCCCTATAGGATGAATATTCTGGAGTTAAATGAGTTAAAATCTCAGCCGAAAGAATTAATAGATAAAAACTAAATAAGGCCTAGTGTGTCTCCTTGGGGAGCACCGGTTATTTTTGTTAAGAAAAGGGATGGTACTATGCGACTGTGTATAGATTATTGTCAACTTAACAAAATGACTATTAAGAACCGATATCCCTTACCCAGCATAGATGATCTATTTGATCAAGTACGCATAGCAAAGATATTTACTAAAATTGATTTTAAGGTCGGTGTATCATCAAGTCAGGATAAAAAACGAGGACATATTCAAAACTGCATTCAGAACGCGTTATGGATACTACGAGTTCGTAGTTATGCCTTTTGGGCTAACTAACGCACCGACAGTTTTCATGTGTTTGATGAGCAACGTTCTGCATAAATATTTGGATAAGTTCGTAGTGGTATTCATTGATGATATTTTGATTTACTCAAAAACTATAGAAGAGCATGACAAACATTTAAAAATCATTTTGCAAGTACTTAGAGAACATCAACTTTATGCTAAATTCAATAAATGTGATTTTTGTAAAGATAAAATTCAGTATTTGGGTCATATAATTTCTAAAGATGGTATTTCTGCTGACCTTGATAAAATATAAGCAATTAATGAGTGGACTATCCCCAAAGACGTAACTGATGTATGGTCATTCATGGGAATAACGGATTATTATAGAAAATTTATTGAAGGGTTCTTTAGAATTGCTAACCCCATCACTTCCTTGCAGAAGAAATGGAAGAAATTCGTATGGGATCAAAAGTGTCAAGAAAGTTTTAATAAGTTAAAAGAATTATTAACTACTGCACCCATCTTAAAAATTGCATATCCCAATAAATATTTCGTGGTATGCACGGATGCATGCAACGATGGACTTGGAGGGGTCTTAAGTCAGGAAGGTCATGCAATTGCTTTTGAGTAAAGGAAGTTAAAAATACATGAAAAGAATTATGCAACTTATGATCTTGAGTTCGCAGCTGTGATACATGCATTAAAAATGTGACGCCATCACTTGATTGGAAGAAAATTCATTTTAATGACTGATAATAAAGGCTTAAAGTATTTATTGGATAAAACAAATCTTAACGCCAGGCAAGCTAGGTGGTTAGATTTCCTTAGCGAGTATGATTTTGAGATTCATCACATTAATGGAAAGGAGAATAAGGTTGTTGATGCTTTGAGCATAAATGCTAGTTGAGTTTTGTAGCAGCAATCAATACTTTTAAGACTAATTTGGAAAATCAGTTCGAAGAAGGAATTAAGCAAGACGAAAATTACCAAAAATTACACGATAAAGTGGCTGAAAATTCATCTGAAAATTTAATAACAGATTACTGTATTAATGAAAAAGGCTTCTTAACATATAAAAACAGAATTTATGTACCTAATATTTTGAAGGTTAAGTTGTTGATTTTAGATGAAGTTCATAAGAATCCTTATTTAGGACATCCTGGTTATCAGAAAATGATAACTATGTTAAGAAAATATTATTTTTGGCCCAACATGAAAAGTGAAGGTTCTGAATATATAGCCACGGGGGCTTCACTAGAAGGAAATATAATACCACGTTCATTCATATTGCGGTATTAAATATTCATGAAAACCTAAAAATTATATTGCTTATATATTAAGGGGCAAAGGGATTTTTTTATTTAATGTAACAATACAAAAATACTTTGGGGTCTTTTTTATATGTGCGGGCTGACAAATATCCGCCAAATGGAGATGACGGGATCACGGTCGGAATATAAATCAGGTTGAGGTAAGGCTCAAGCTTACCAGTACGCAGGGAAATCATGTCTTGAGGCATGCTTGAGGCTAGGGGGTTTCGTGGTGAAGTGGGTTTCCAATCAATCATAGTCGAGAGACAGTGGTCATTGACATCCAATTGTTACCAATAACACTAAGCCAGTTGTTATCAATAGCCTTGGGAGGAACTCAGCCTCTAGGGCCTATTATAGGCCCTCGATAGGCCTTGGGAGCTTGAATACCCAACCACTCATGCCTATTACAGGCCTTGGGAGGTTTAGTTAGCCTCCTAGAGCTTGTTACAAGCCCTAGGGGCTTGGATAGCTATCCCACAACAGGCTTAGTCAGTGATTGGGGAACTGCAACATGCAATTTAAATGCTGTACTATGTGCATTGGCTTTAGTGACATACAAGAAGTGATCTCCTATCTCTTCATTAGACCATTAGATGTTGCAAATCATAATGATATGTGGTTGAGTAATTGTATTGTGGGTGAAGTAATGTGCATCCACAATATACATCGAAAGAAGCAAGGTGCATTGTAGAATGCATGTGGGGTCATAAGAGGGGTATCATATCAATATACTAGGTAGAAATATAAAGGGGTATGAAAAATGTTAATGAAAAAATTGATATATACAATATCTAGTGAAAATAGGGTTTTTTTAAAATTGGGAAGGCATATTGTGAGGGGGTTAAAAAAATGAGTTTGGAAGGTATTTTCCAATATTTAGTGAAATTAGGGGTATTGTTTCATATGTCACAAACAAACGTGCTATGATAGTGGTTTATTGAGTGAAGCCCCCATGTATATAACTAGATGTTTTGAATGTCAGACTATCAAAGGTGAACACCAACATCCAGCTGGACTATTGCAGCCTTTACCAATTCCAGAATGGAAATAGGAAATTATAAGCATTGATTTTATTACAGGTTTGCCTAGAAATCAGAAGCAGAATGACTCAATCATGGTTGTTGTTGATAAACTTAGTAAAGATGCTCATTTTATACCTTTTAAAACTACTTTCAAGGCTTCTAACATTGCAAATATTTTCATGAAGCAAATTTTTCACTTACATGGAATTCCAAAGGTAATTATTTCAGATCGGGACTCTAAGTTCACCGAAAATTTTTGGACAACACTGTTTAAAGGATTAAATACTAAATTAAATTTCAGCATTTCTTTCCACCCACAAAATGATGGTCAAACAGAAAGGGTAAATTAGATTTTAGAAAACATGTTAAGATTGTATGTTAAAGATCAACCATCTAAGTGGGAAGATTTCTTACATTTAGTAGAATTTGCCTACAATAATAATTATCAAGCATCTGCTAAGTTAAGTCCATTTGAGATTTTGTATGGAAGAAAATGTTGTACTCCTATTTCTTGGGATAACCCTGTAGACAGATTAATGTTAGGACCAGATTTATTGAAAGAAATGGAGCTAACTGTGAAACAGGTTCAAGGTAACTTAAAGGTTGCCCAAGATCGACAAAAAAGCTATGCTGATTTAAAACGCACTGAAAGACAATTTCAAGTAGGAGACCATGTTTTTATAAAGGTAAAGCCCAAGAAAAGTTCTTTGAAGCTTGGGAGTTGTGCTAAACTAGCACCAAGGTATTGTGGACCATTCGAAATCCTATCAAGGATAAGAGCTGTTGCATATCAATTAGCATTGCCATATAATTTAAAAATCCACAATGTTTTTCACGTTTCTGTTTTAAAGAAGTATGTGCACGATGCTACTCATGTGCTGAATTGGAATGACATACAGGTGGAACTCGACGGAGATTTTTAGGTGGAACCGGGATGTATTCTCGACCGAAGGGAAATTATGCTTCGGAATCGCACCATAGGGAAGGTAAAGGTTCAATGGAAGCACCTTAGCCCTGATGAAGCTACTTGGGAACTAGAAAGTAATATGCGGGTAGCATATCCAGTTTTGTTCCATGAGGAACTTGATGATGAATAAGCAACATCGAGGACAATGTTGAGCTTAAGTGGGGGTGTTTGTAACATACTCTTTTTGCTGGAAACATTTTGTGTTAGAAAACATTATGATAACTTTTATTGTAAAGTTTTATGTTGGATAGGTGTCCAAGGATGACTGTAATTTGCACAATATTTTATTATTTAATAAATAAAATAGGAGACAAACACCTAAGAGGACTGTTGAAAGAGTGGTTATTGATCCACTAGGTGGAATGGAATCTGGGGTAGAAGGCCATGGACAAGTGGCAGCATCATGATTCAACTAACTAGCCGTTGGTATGGGACAACTCCCTGGAAATGTGGTCATAGTGATTTGAAAGATGAGCCTAGAGCTTGAGGCTCATTTATTCTAAACTGACCACTAAAGACCTAGGCAGTCTATATAATAGCCATCAAATTATGAACTGCGGTTCATCACTTTTCCTGACAAGAAAATTTACCTTGGGGTTTTGCTGTGTTTGCACCCAAGAGATTTGATGAGGGGATATGCTATGTTGTTGATCATGTTATGAGTCTGCCAAACTCTTATTGAGTTCAGGAGGTTGATGCTGAGTGCTGAAGGCATATTATTATAGGAAGTTGATGCTGAGGTTGACTTGAGTGCCTTGCTTCTACACAGATTTCATCTACTTAGTGGTTCAATAATCAGGCTCAGAGGTTCACAAGAATCCAGCAGTTGGGCTGCTTCTTCTGGAATAGATTGGGAGGAAGAGGCCTCCTTGGGTGTTTGTCAGCCCTATCTTCACTTGCAGGTTCTACTTATCTTTCCCAAATTTTATGATGTTAACAATTTTCTATCTATTATAATTACATTTCTATTTTCAAAGATATTAGTGAACATAATCAATTATTTTATTTTCTAAGTTATAAGATTCTGAATAGTATTGAATACAGTTATGAAAGATTGAATAAAATATTTTCTACATTTTTCCCCATGCTAATGGATCGGCATCGTACTCTAGTATAGAGAATGAATTTAGAATAGATAAATTGATAGGAAGATTGCCAAATAAATGAGAAAAAATATTATTGTTGTATTTCACCAGTCTAAATTTTAGGTTATGTTAGATGTTCTTTTATTTAATTTCATAAGCTATTTTTGAACTAAGAGCTACAAAAATAATTATTGTCAAAGTGTATGGAATTGTTATTCATTGCTGCTAACAAGTATATATATATTACGAGAACAAACATAATGCATCTAGTACACACAAGGCATGAATATTGATCCCAAAACTTTATTCATAGCACTCATCACTCTGTTATATTACTTATGTATTAAACCACAGATTATCGTTTTCATCATTTTCTTTTGGCTATCACCATAGTTTAAACAAAGAAATTATTGTGTTATCTCAAACATATTTTGTTTACAAATTCATGTACATAATAGTAATCGTAAACCCCTTCTTTTTATCAAAACCCTAGAAATGTTAAAAACTATCTCCAAGGTTAGGGTTTAGTTAAGTTCAAACTCTTTCTGTTTTCATAAAGATCAATATCTAGATTTAGTCTTTCACATAATTGCAAACTGAAAACTTTGACTCTTGGCCAAACACTTTAGAAATAGACAGACTAGGCTCCGAGTAATATGGCCATAAACGTAAACTCAAAAAGAAAACATTTGTCTTTTGCATTCCTGAAATCTTAACATGAGATCACCTCGGCATCAACACAAGATAGCAATAGAACATTTCAATAGAAATCATCCAAACAGGAAAATGTACGATTTACTCTTTCAGAGGTCTATTTTCTTTTTAGAAGCCAAACATTGACATCATGACAGTAGAATTTTCGAGGACCAAACACGGGTCCTGGACCACAAGTTTTCTCATTATAAATCAAACATAGAAATCACACCATCACTGTTTGAGACTCGCATTATCTATTTTTCCATCAAAACCTTAGAAGGTTCAGTCCTTAATCCTTTACATTTAAACAAATGCTAACACAAAGCACGGCTAGGTGGTTTAGCAGAACAATCAGAGGATTGACATTCTGGCATCAAAACGTCGCAACTAAAGTCATTACTTTATGACTAAATGAGGCTAGGACAAAGCATCAAGCTCTTGACAAGCAGTAGATATCGACAACTATGCCGAAATGATCTACAAGGATTTGCACCTCTGAGGATTACCAGGTGGAGCAAGCAAGCAACTTTCCACTAAGCATCCAGCTTGCCAACCTTTAAACGATGTAACCACCTGTCATGTAAACATCTGATGAGATTAACACTAGTATAAAACAAGAAAATACACATGATTTCAAAACTATAAACATTGCAAATGAATTTCTTCGAAATCCGAATACATTACCTTTGAAGCAAGAACACGAGTTGGAGGAACGCCATTAGCAACAAGTTTGCAACCACCTAATAGTTGTAGCATAGAAGTGGTTTAGACACATAGTTTCATCCTCACCCTCCACTCATAAACTGAAAAAACTATTTCAAAACTGAACCCTAAAACATAACAGAGAACACAAAGAATTTTCGCCAAAGTCTGCACAATGAATGCTGTTGGTAAACCTACACTCAACTCAGATAAAACTTGAAATCATCAAGATTTTAGCAGGAGATCCCACCATCGAACCCAAGGGAGGATCCCTGTGATACCCTGGCAATCGAACCCTACAACTATGTGGCCGGTCGGCCTCTCCCCAAGCCCAATTACTCCAAATGAATGCAAAGTAATAATACAAATGAAGTGATAGTAAGTGCAGCTATGGTTTAAGTCCCAAATCGGAGACAAATCTAGATCGACGGAGCTGATCGAGCCAACTAACACCACTTCATACGAAACATAGGTACGATCAAAATTTCATTAATGCCTCTACCAATGCCGAGTCCATTTGGAGGCCACGCCAACGATTATTATCACACAACCCAGTAATTCATCAACATTTCACACGAGACATCACGTGAAATCAACCACTTGGACAACCAATGGGACTCTCCACCGATGGAGTATTTGAGATCATTAAAGTTCAAGTTCAAACACATAATAGAAACCCTCAAAGGACTATAGAACAGTAAAATACCTGTCAGTCTCCATTAAAATTACTTGGCTCGAACTTCACCGTTTAAATATTTCTTTGTTTTCAATGTAACGCAGCCATTTCATAGTATACCATATAGCGATGCATCACATTATTTTCATATCATCCAATATATGGATCACGATCATATAGGTCAGATTATATATTGCATAAGTCGCGATTATATTGTAATTATAATAATTATATTACAAATAGAATCCAATGCATTGATCAGTGTATCATTTTGAGAATTACTATAGTATATTAAATGAGAAAGCACTTAAGGTATTAATGCATGGTCATTATAATTTCAATGCACATTGTTTCCATATGACTTTAGGTCGTGATCTTTTAAGCATGGGTTTTATATTTAGTCTAGGAACCATTACATTAAACATCATGGTATTACTACGTTATTACTATTTCAAAAAAAACATGGTTACAATATAGTTTAAGTAGTATTAATGCAAAGGCTAGAAGTTATTTACTTCCTAGGATAGTTTTTATATTTCAACATATATAAACACTTAGTGTTTTTCCTTATCGTAAACAAGGTTGGTCACATTAATATCAATCAAGCGTAAATATGGATATTAACGACTTCTATGATATGAACACATAGTTAGGATTTATTATCCGAACCAAAAACTGTAGACCCTTGCCGTCATTAAATTCTGCACAAAAATACTTCTAGCTACCTTAATGCTTGAACATTTAGCTTGAAAAACATTTTGCTTTGATTGAAGTACTGGGTTTGCCATAATTACCTTACCTGCAAAATTCTGCGAAAAGAAACAGGTGCAATGTTTTAGCTATCAAGCTAAGTAAGCCTCGAGAAATCTAGTAGATCACCTTCATCAACATGCACAAACACAACTGTCAGAATTTGTCATTCCAATACCATAATAAGTGTACCTTTAAGCAAAATCAAACCATTGACAGAAAGTGTTTAAGTATTGAGAAGTATCATTAATTACTAAGCTGCAATTAGTTAAGGGATTAACCAATTGTTTTGTCTTCCAAAAGTTAAAATTATGCATTTTATGTTAAGTTTAAATTTTTTTAATTTTAGTGAAAATTTCGGGATGTTACAAATCTCCTCTAAATATATTGAACCATATTCTCAATGTTACTCACTTGTGCATATATGTACCTATAGGGTTTGATGTTAGGTGGTACATTTTTTGGTTGCAAGTGAATACAATGTTCATGGTATTGATTAGGTGGAGAATATTTATGTGTCTCTTGAAATACCTTGGGATGATTTTCAATAAATTCTTGTAGATTGACTCAAATAAAGGGTATATATGCTTGAACATCTAGAGAGCATAGTTGTGCAATTACAACATGGTGCCTTTTTTAAGAAAAAATTTCATATTGTTAAATATTATCACTTTAGAAGGTCACCCTAGAAAATTTTTGAGTTCAATATCCTTTTCTAGCAGAATCTCATGAAAATTTTCTAAAAATTAAGATTCATTGTTCCTAATGGTTGTAGCCATTGGCCCTCTCGTATAAGAACAACACACACTATTTGAATTGAAATCATTAGGTTTTCCAATAAATAGTTCCACATAGTAATATTAATACAGTGGTTCGATGAACAATTTATGTTGCCTCCATTTGAAATCATTCTTGAAATTTTGGTACTAGATATATACATAAATTGTAAATTTGGATAATTTACATTTAATGAATTTATGATTACTACTGAAATCAATAAATATTGTTACCTTTTTTATTTTTTTATATATACTTGTATCCTAAGAGTTTGAGTATTGTTAATTATTGGGTTCTAATACCTACTACAGTGAGCATGCATGGTGATTCTTACAATGAGATATAACAAATGAACAACGGCACACAACACATCAACAAAGTACACAAAAAATTATCCTAAAAAACCCTCTACCAAGGAAAAATATCAAACTAGTGAGCTTTATCACTCATCTATTAATGAGCAATCTTAAACAACATTTATAATCATTAATTACTAGACAACAAATCACACTTGATTACATTACTATATAACCATTATATATATATGTGTGTGTGTGTGTGTGTGTGTGTGTGTGTGTGTGTGGACTGGATCGTGGTACCCAAGTTAGTTATAGCGAGCTACACATTTAATGGAAATCCATAAATCATTAATGAATTCTAGTAATTTTGTTACAGTCGACTTGACTTAGTCAACCTTTGGTAGACCATCCTTTGATCTTCTAGTTATTCCAATTTTCTTCGACTTCCATTCGATTAGTCATTGTTATTGACCAAACAACTATTGCAGTCGACTAGTCAACCAAAATTCCACCGTCCATTGAATTCCAAATCCAATCAAACTACAAATTATTTGACAACCTAATTCGACCATCAATTTCATGCAAAGAGCTTAACATTCGCAACATTCTCCCACTTGTTGTTTTTTTTGGCTTAAAAGGGAGATTCTAAAATTCAATTCACTTAAGCAACCATAAACAAGCCCATTGATTTTGTTAGATTTTGAGCATTAATTCAATATGCTATAGGATCTTTACTGAGAGAATAACATGTATAGTATATCAATGCATAACAATCATATCAAGCATGCCAAACATCACAAGAATCAAAAGCATGAGACAATAGACACATAGAGTTTCCATGGGAAAACCATAAGGTTAAAAACCCCATAACTTCCTCAGAGATAGATAGAGCAATGGCTCAACCAAAGTACAACCAAAGTATAATAGATATTCTCCTACTAGGAAGCTGATCCTGCTACTTCAATGTGTGCCACTTTTCAAGCGAGAGAAGAGTGAGTTCTGAGATGATCAAAATAGAGAATCTCGACTCTCTATTTATACTTGTCCTAACCTGCCTAATTACTTATGGGGCTGACTTGTCTAACTCAGCCTAATAAACCCAATTACATATATTCCAGGATGACACCCACATCAGTTAGTCTAATAACCCATCGGCAAGTTAATCCACTTGCGACACTTGCCAATACAAATGACGACACTTCCTTATAGAGGAATAACACATCTCTTATAAGGGCACAATAAATATATATATGAAATACATTCCAAATTTACATATACATCAACACTCCCTCTTAATTAGGAAGGTATTTCTCGACACAGATTATCGGGCACACGTCTTCTTCTCTGGATCATCATCATCGAATCATCATCGTCACAGCTACTACTATCTTGTCCAATCTCTAAATCTACTCATCATAGGAAGTTCTACAGAGCCAGTCCTTTTTCATACTGGATGCAGGCCCACCACCTGTAGGTCTTCATCATCACTGGTCATACTTTGGAATCCTCAGGACTCATCATGTGTGTCTGCAAAACCTCGCAAGAGCATCCCAGGCCTTTTACGAGCACACAGCTCAACCAATCGAATCTCCTAGGATATTTTACATGCCACTGCACAACCTGTCCATGATCACAGAGTACCTGATACTCACTATACATCCAACTGATGTATATAATCACATAATCAACCTGATCATCATCATCATCTTTGTGAGCAATCCATCAAGTAGGTATACCTCAGGACTGATTACACTGCATTTGCAAAACCTGTAAGATCTCTGAGGACTGATTGCACTGCCTCAATAAAACCTGCAAGAGCATCTCAAGACTGATTATATGCCTCTGCAAAACCTGTGTACCAAACTGTAATGTCTTCAGATCACCACGTAGTCCACAGAGCACAACCCAGATGTACACACATATCACTTATAGTCACCGGCATGGGAGGACCAACCTACTACCATCTAGGAAAGGCTCATAGCACTTACATCAATGACCATGGGAGGACCAACCTACCACCATGTTGGAATGGCACAACACTTACATCACGACCATGGGAGGACCGACCTACCACCATGTCGAAAAGGCCCAGCACTTACATCAACGACCATGAGAGGACCAACCTAATATCATGTCGGAAAGGCTTCAACACTTATATCTCACCATGGGAGGACTAACCTACCACCATGTGAGAATGGCTCCAACACTTATATCTCACCATGGGAGGACCAACCTACCACCATGTGAGAATGGCCCAGCCCTTACATCTCACCATAGGAGGACCAACCTACAACTATGTGAGAATGGCTAAACCCTTGCATCTTGCCATGGGAGGACCAACCTACCACCATGCAAGAATGGATCGGCCCTTACATCTTGGCATGGGAGGACCAACCTACCACCATGCAAGAATGGCCCAGTGTGCATCTGTGTCTCTGGACTCATCACTTCCCTCTGGAAGGAATCTCAATCTGAAGTACACCAAGTCTCCCTCTGAAGTATTCAAACTTCACTTTAGCAAGCGTCTTGGTCAACACATCGGCTATCTACTCGTCTTTCGCAACATACAGGAGCTTCACAGCTCCTCCCTGCACCATATCCCTGATATAGTGGAACTTGATCTCGATGTGCTTCGACCTGTCATGGAACACTGGGTTCTCTGACAACTTCACACAACTCTGGTTGTCGCAATATATACAGGTAGCACTCAACTGTAGATCAAACAAATCAGACAATATCTTCCTAAGCTATACTACCTCATAACTGGCTGAACAAGATGTGACATACTCTGCTTCAGCTGTACTCAGTGCCACACACGACTGCTTCCTGCTAAACCACTAGATCACACCTGATCCCATACTGAAGCAACACCCTGAAGTGCTATTCCGATCAATGGCACTGCCTGCCCAGTCTGAATCAACATAACCCTCTAGGTTAAACTTTTGATTCACCTCATACTTGAGCCCATAATCCACTGTACCCTTCAAATACCTCAGAACATGCTTTGTAGCTATCAGGTGAACATGTCTTAGATCTTTCAAGTACTGGCTCAAGGTGTTCACCGCAAAGCAAATGTATGGCCTTGTATTCGTCAGGTACATCAAGGACCCAATCATCTGACGATACATTGTAGCATCAACCGGCTCAGAAGAAGCATCACACAGAAGCTTCAGGTTCAATGCCATAGGTGTGGCCATGGCCTTGCAGTCCATCATCCCAAAACTCTTCAGGATATTTACTGCATACTTCCCTTGTCCAAGGAAGATTCCATCTGCACTCTGCCACACCTCCATACCAAGAAAGTAGTGCATCATACCCAAGTCCTTCATCTCGAACTCGACAACTAGCTTCCTCTTCGTGTCGACAATCAGTCTATCCTCACCTGTCAGAAACAGGTCATCCACATACAATAGTTGTATCATTGGATTTCCCTCCTCAACCTTGTAATAAAGGTTGGAATCAACTTTACTCTTGGTAAAGCCCAAACAGAATAGGAAGCCATCTATCCTCCCATACCAGGTCTTGGTTGCCTGTTTCAAACCGTATAGACTTCTCATATGGTCTTGGGGCCACATCATTCTTCATGATCAACGGATCGTGGCATTCTTCCAATACTGCATCCTGGATCCTGGGAACTTCATGTTCTTCAATATCTTCAATAGATAGCTTTATTACTGGAACAAATGTTGTAGTCCTTCTTTTGTAGGTGATGGTATATGATCTTTCCTACAAGACAAGTTAAATTGCATGATTAGAAACATCTCATAGTTTTCAAAACAAATTCTTATACATAAAGAAATATGTCATACAGTCATGCAATTATTTTAGCCAATGCTTCAATACAACATTTATCCATATTCTGTAACTTTCTAGATGCCTTCCATCTCTACCAGAACATTGTTAAGAGTTTGCACTACTCCCAACATGTCAGCAAAGAGGTTTCATTCTAGATAAGTAGCAATGGAATGTTGTACAGTGCCATAGGCCACTTACCGATCACTATATTAGTAGTATCTTGTTCATTAATGCAAATATCCTAATATGCATAATACACATCCTAACTTTAGGAACATAAGTATGTACATAATTGAACAACATCATATATATAATAAATAACAATTCAAATACTTATCTTTGTTTGTTTGTTGGGTGGTCTCCCTCTAAGTCTTTGCTTCCTTGCAGGATCTGCTAGAGTCCAAATCTGAAGTAGATTCTTCTATTCCTTTCTGTTGTGGATTGTAAGGAGTGGTCAACTCTCTCTTAATCCCTGCATAACTTCTTGAAGTCCCTTGAAGTGAATTTTTCCAACATTGTCGGATCCTACAGATCCTGATCTTCTTTTCAGTGTGGTTTTTCTATCAAGGCTTTGAACTTGTCAAAGACTTCATCTTTGATCTTTAAGAAATAAGTCCAAGTCTTCCATAGTGCACATACCCACTCAGATAACTGTATGACACAGGTCTGCATACATCAGAGTGGATAATTTCCAAAATTCCTTATGCCTTGCTTTTACTGTTTGGAAATGCCTTCTTTGTGTTCTTTCCCTTTGCACAACCTTTGCAAATGCCTTCATGCTTTGTATGGATTTCAGGAAGACCTTCTACAACTTTGCTTACAATTGGTAATGCTCTGTAATGCATGAGTGCAAGCCTTCTGTGCCAAAGTTCACTTGGCTCTACTAAATCATGGACCATGGCTTGTTCTAGATGGCCCTTCAATTTGTGCAATCCTCCCTCTTGCTCTCCAATCACAACTGCATCATCTATAGTCTTACCCTTAGACCACATTAGGACTTAACCATCTATAAATGCAACCCTCATGCCTTTTGCATCCAATGTAGAGATTGAGAGTAGATTCTTCTTGAGTCCTGGAACAAAGAGTACATCTTTCATATTCATAGACTTTCCAGAGTCTAGTTTATAGGAGGCTTCACCACTTCCTTTTATGGGACACTGGTAGTCATCTCCAAGATTCACCTTGTGGGGTGAATCATGTTCTGATAGATTCACAAAGGATTCTTTGAATCCTGTCATATGTTTAGAAGCCCCACTATCTATGAGCCAATCATTACTTCCATGAGTAATGGTTCTAGTGAGAGCAGAAATCAAAACATATTCTTCATCACTTGAAGAATCTTCACTTTCTTCTCTATCCCTCTTCCTGGGAGGTTCATCATCCTCTGCAGCATGAGCATGATGTATTATTTTGAAGTACTTCTTCTTGTGAGAACCCTCTCTTATTATTAGGACAATCTCTGGCATAGTGTCCCTTATCATCACATGTATAGCAACGGACATGGGTCATGTCCCTTCGATGTCTGGGACTACTTCTTTGATTCTGATATTTTCCTTTCTTGCCAAGATGGTGATCTTTCTTGTCACCATGCCTTTTGGAGTGAGTTGTGAGTGCTTGGTCCTCACTCCCCATTTTCTCTTCTTTGGCTACAATTCGAGCTTCTTCTTGTGAGCATTCTTCCCACAGTCTAAGAAAAAAGATAAGTTTCTTTCTAGCACAAATTCCTTGGATGAAGGAATCCCATGACCTAGGGAGGCCATTAAGAGTGGTCATCACCACTTCTCCATTTTCTACATCTTCACCCATAGCTTCAAGTTGTTCTTTTATCTGGGAGACCCTTGAGAAATATGACTGCATAGTCTCTGCATGTTGGATCTTGATATTCTTCAATTGATTCCTTAGGGTCATCTTCTGATTTATGTTCTTGCCTTCAAATAGTTTGGTCAAGGAATCAAACATCTCTTTTGGTGTCTTTAGGGATGACACATGGGGGATGAGATGATCTTTAATAGAATCACCAATGATCCTCTTTGCCTTAACCAAATTCCTCTTGTGAAGAGCCTTAGCCTCTTCTCCCTCTAGGATAGGGACCTCTTCACTTATATAAGTATCCAACTCATTTTCTTCAAGGATTAACCCAATCCTATACTTCCATGCTCGGAAGTTATTAGCTCCTTCAAGCTTATCCTCAAGCTTGGTGTGGTGAGACATCTTTTAAGAGTACTTCAAATGGAAATAGAAAAGATTTAGGTCTTACCACTTGTTTGCTGAAAACTGGATCTAGTGTCGTATTAGAGTTTGTCAGAGAAACCCTAAAATTTCAAACTTTGAATTTCAACTTTCTGAAAGGATAGAAAGATGCTCCTTGATGAACTGATTAGCCTAGTATATTTAGAAATTCAGATATGCAAAGTTTCACCCTTTAGAAATGTCTTTTAGTCTTCCCGCAGTCACTAAGGAGAACCCTGAATTAGGGTTTGAGTTTCCCACAGACCTACCGAGCCAAAAATCTCGATCCAAATCTTTAAACTTCAATTTTTCCAAGGAGCTTCCAGCTGTGTCTTCATATTTCAGAAATTCCTTGCCGAGGAGAGTCAATCCATCATATTGCTTTTCCAAAATCTGTGGAGAGAAATCGAAAAACAAGAAGCCCTAGCTTCTGCAACTGCATAGTGTCTTCTTCTGAGGTTAGCTCTGATACCATGTTATATTTTGAGAATTAATTCAATATGCTATAGGATCTTTACTGAGAGAATAACATATACAGTATATCAATACATAACAATCATATCAAGCATGCCAAGCATCACAAGAATCAAAAGCATGAGACAATAGACACACATAGTTTCCGTGGGGAAAACCCTAAGGTGAAAAACCCCACAACTTCCTCAGATATAAATAGAGAATGGCTCGACCAAAGTATAACCAAAGTACAATAGATAGTCTCCTACTAGGTAGCTTATCCTTCTACTTTAATGTGCGCCACTTTCCGAGTGAGAGAAGAGTGAGCTCTGAGATGATTAAAATAGAGAATCTCGACTCTCTATTTATACTTGTCCTGACCTTCCTAATTAATTATGGGGACAACTTGTCTAACTCAACCTAACAACCCCAGTTACATATATCCCGGGCCGACACCCACATCAGGTAGTCTAATAACCCATCGGCAAGTTAATCCACTTGCGACACTTGTCAATACAAATGACGACACTTCTTTATAGAGGAATAACACATCTCTTATAAGGGTACAATAAATATATATATGAAATACATTCCGAAGTTACATATACATCAATAGATTTGCTACACCAAGAAAACTTCTTTCTACTCACTGACTTGGTCAATGAGTTTGCAATATTATTCACTGTGGCTACCTTTTCTAGCAACACCTTCTAGATTTCCACCACTTCTATCACAAAATGGTACTACACACCAATATGATTTGTCCTTGATTGATTTGTTGGGATCTTTTCAAGGAATATTTCACTATGAATGTCATGATACAGCCTAACAACATGTTGACCAAACCCAACATATTAACACTATCTCTTCAACCAAATTTCCTCCTTACTTTCATAAGTATATTCCATGTCTTCAAATTTTGTAGTTGATAGTGCAATGAATGGCTGCCTCCTACTCACCCAACTAAATGCTCCACTCAATAACTTGAAAACATATCCATTTGTTGAATACATACAGTCGATATCTCTAGCCGAGTCGGAGTTGAAAATACCATGTACATTGATTTCCTTATTTTTGTCAGGTTCCCCTTGATAGCAGATTGCATAATCTACTATGTCATGCAGGTACCTGAATACTCTCTTGATTGAGGTCCAACACTCATTCCTAGTTGTCAACATGTACCTACCCAATGCTCCCATTGCATGGGAAATATCTTGTCAAGTATAAACGATAGCATATATTATACTACCTATACCTAGAATAGGGCTCATGCATTATATATTCTATTTATTCACATGTCTTACAACATTGCTCAACATATACTTTAACTCCTACAAGAATAGGGTTGTTATCCGGATTACACTCGTGCATGTTGATGCATTTAAAATCTATCTCAACATATCTACTTTGACTTAACAAGAGGATTCTACTTGCTTAATATATTTTGATTTCCATTCCAAGGATGAAATTGCTGCACCAAGATCCTTCATGTCAAACTGGGAGGACATCTATAATTTCACCTCCTTAATGACATCCATGTTATTTTCGACCAACAACATGTCATAGACATATAAAAATACATATAGGAAGTCATCACTGACTTTCTTTCTATACACACGATAATCAACCTAAATTATCAAAAACCCTTGTAGTTGTAAATACATGTCAAACTTCTAATGCCACATTTTGGGTGATTGTTTTAAGCCATAGAGGGACTTCTTGAGCTTGCATACCATGTTCGATTCTCCTTCAATGTAAGTACTTCAATTTGCTTCATATAAATATCTTCTTCAAGGTCACCATGAATAAATGTTGTCTTCATGTCTATCTATTCTATCTCAATATCAAATGTTTTAGCTAAATACATTAGTACCCTAATCCTATTTAACTTAAGAAAATATCACCATAGTTGACTCTCTTGACTTGGAAATATTCCTTTGCTACCTATCGATCTTTGTACTTCTCAACTTGACTTGTTGCATTCAATTTCTTCCTAAAAACCCATTTACTACCAAAGGGGTTCCTTCCATTTTATAATTCAACAAGATCCCATGTTTCATTATTTCTCAACAATTTGATATCCTCTTTCATGGCCCTTTTCTAGAGTTCACCCTATGTCAAGTTGATTGCTTCCTTTAATAACCTGGAAGTTCTTCTATTAGATAATGAAAAAATAGAGAGAATGTTTGGTGGACTATATCTTTCAAGGTGTTTCCTTGCTCTACCAAACCTCTTGAAAACTAGAGTTGTAATACCCCGAAGACTTTTGAATGATTTTGATTAAAGTATTTTATTGAGAAATATTCTCCAAACATTAATGTTTAATAGATTTATAAAACATTAAAGTATTTTTTTAACTATAATCTAATATCTCAAAAAGAAAACCCGCATATTTCTTTACTCGCTTAGCTTACTATATCATTAAATAGTAAGCTAGTAGATATCTTTGGGCCTCTTTACAATTACGAAATCACTATATAACTCCACATCCTCATGATAGAATTTAGATAGTGATAATCATAATCATCCCCTTAATTCTTTATCAACAATACTTTATATTATTGTTTGTTGTAATTATCATGCATGCCTCATGTGCATTAATATCCTCTATTTGATCTATCATAATAGAAAGTGTGCATCCCTCCTTAAAAAGGATACAAGTATACATATGTTTAAACATATGTATAGATATTTAAAGTTATAGATATAATTTTCTTCTTAGGTGAAATTCCATTTTTCTTTCTTTTAAAATACTTCTATATTTAAAAACTTCCACTTTTATGAATGTTCGAAGTTTGTCACTTAGTTTACTTAGGACCATTAGGTGAATAGTCGTCTTCATTCCAAAGGATAGTCCTACAAATTTAAAGGAGATTGTGGTGAACAGCCAAATCCCTCAACCTACGACAATGGTACTTACTAGTTTATGGTCAACAAGTAAATTATTTAACTTCCTTCAAGTTCTTGGTGGCATCGGAGATAACACTCATTTTTTTTAAATTTAAAACCTCATGGCTACCTTACCATTCACCTTTCTCCTACCCCCTTAGTGGATTCAAAGGTTTGCCGCTTAGCTTTTTTCCGTATTTAGTCTCCTACGTTTTCATTTTAAACACATAACTTACAAGGTTTATTGGTGGGGTCTTGGCCTTAAGCTCCTCACTAGAAAACCAATAAAATATTCATCTACATTTTCAAAATAATAGGGGCATAAAAGAGGGGTATTACATCCTCCTCCCCTTAAGAATAACATTGTCCTCAGTGTTCATGCTTCTCGACATTTTTTTCTCCCTTCTTGAGTCATATTTTTCTTTCTTTGTCATTTCTGTCACGACCTCTTCATATTTTCACGATCTTCTGCAAGCTGTTATCACTCATTACCTGCACCTTTGTGCAACAAAACTAGTTTTCCAAAAATTATTCAGTATAACACATCGTTAAATCATAATCCAAATGAGAATATAAATCATGAGTCATTTTTGCAACACAACATTTGTAATTCATGAAATATCTTTTAGTCTTTGTTTGGGCTCTTATTATCACAAGCACACATAAATCCAACATCCCAAGAATGTAGACTATTAACTTAATCAAAACACATCATTCAATTGATCCTGAAAATTCTTGCCTAACACCTCAGTGCTCACATAGCAATCCTTTCAAACATCCTTGCCTAACACCTTAATGCTCACACAACAATCTTTTCGGAAATTCTTTGCCTAACACCGTAGTTCTCACGTAGCAATCATTTCTCTCATGCATACTAAGCAGTGTCTTGCCTCCCTCATATACATTCTCTTTATAGTTTTCCTAGGTCTTTACAGCCAGCCGATTCCCCGAAAATCCTTGTGGCTGCCCAATCCCTGATTTCCAGGAAGTTTTTCAGTGCCATCAATGCACTCTTACACTTTTTTTGATTCTCTTGCAATTAACATTCAATCTTGTCTCCCATTCTGGGATGCCTAATTTCCTATTTCAGCATTCGTTGTTCCTTTTCCTCATCCTTTTACTCAATAATATTTTTTCTTATCACATTCCGTGACCACATGGTCACCCTGACCAATCTTTGGTCTAGTTCTTTACTCAATAATAATGAAAGTATAATAAAAATGTGTGGTGTTGGTCTTACATCCTTACTCATTTACCATGCATACTATATTATGCTCTTGTCTTTCAACAAGTTCCACAAAATTTTGACTATCTGTCCAATTAACTTGTTAATATCAATTTTCATAATAAAAGTACATATTGTAAGAAGGTCTTTTACCTATGCATAAAAATAGAAAATCATCCTTCATACTACATTATCCATACTTGGTCATCTAAAATAAACATGACTAGCTTAATTAATAGGATTGTACATAATGCCTTGAAATACATTCTTCCTATGATGCTTCCATGGACATTATGATCCCTTAACCTCAATCCTTATCTTTCACTATGTCAAGCACAATTCCCCTTTAATTATATGACTTTTCTTGTACATACCAACATCATGTAAGTAACAACAAATCATCTACATATATACTTGCATAGTTTCATAAGGATAACCACATACCTTTATGAGGAAGACTGCATATTGCTTTATTGTATGGCCCTCATATGCCAAGGTGCTTGTTTTACTTGTATTAACACACATTAGTAATCCCTTCAATATCATATGAATATATATATCAAAATGAAATAGATTATCATGCATATAACATAAATCTTGATCACATAAAAGTATAATCCTTCTGTCAACCACTCCCAGTATCCGAACATTCCTAATAAGGATCACTGAAATAGGAAACACAATGAAATCATACAGTTCCATCATATGCATCCTATTAACTACTTACAATACACATGTATACTTCTTGATTAATTATAACTATCTTCCTTTGTTGAACCTACAAGCAAGGGTACAAGCTTGTTCCCATGTCACACATTTATACTTCCTTATTGTATACAATCACATACCAGAAGGAGACAAGGGGACTCCTAACAATTATTCTCCTTTATAACTTGACATCTTCAGATAAGGTTATAATAATGAAGGATACTCATTGGTGGAAGTACATTTAAGTTGAAGAACATAAAAATCATTCTCAAGGATGAAAATTTCTTAGTCATAGAAAATTTCACACGATAGAATGTCTAATTAAACTTAATTCCTAGACCTTTCAATCTTTTACCATGAGGATGACCCTTTGCTATTCATTCATAGAAGTTTTACAACTCTTCTAACCATCTATTGTTTGTATAATATCTTTCTTGGATGTGAGATCATTGAATAACACATGAAACATCACTTGCATTAATCTTGAAGATCTATTCTGTGTTGAGTTATAAATTCAACTTAACAAACTTATCTACCATGTCAAGTGTCTCATACCTAGAGTAAAGCATAGAAGTAAGAACACAGAACTATCATTCTATATCGAAACTATCATATGTAATATCCAATATAATTTACCAATATCTTAAATACCTTCTAAGGGTTAATATCAATATAAATCCCTCAATAACATTTAGCCAATTCTTTTAGTCGTTTTTTTATCAATCCTCTACTATAAAACTTCTATCATCCCAACTCTGAAATTGTTCCGTTAAATAGGAAAAAATGAAAAAATTTATTTTACATAACAAATAACCAATATAGAGAATTTCACAAGTTACTCCCTTTGTACAATATATGCATTTTTCTAACATGATAAGGATCATCTCCATCCCACAATATCATGTACATAATTAATAAAATCATTTCAACACAAGTGCGTGAAATTAATAACCACGTAATTCAGGACAATTTTATAGTCATTCCTATAATGACCTAATTGCACCTTACACCATTTCATAATTCAACATTCTATATAACCTTTTGAAAGTGCTTCAACCCTTTAACCTATACATACATATCTTTATATATGAACTAACCATCATCTATTCAACCCTTATAGTTCAAATATGTTTGCTAGCTTGCCTACATTTGTATAATCACATTCCAAAGCCTTAAAACCTTTCTCATCCTCATAATACATAATTGAAGCAATCAAGTTCTTAAGATGAATGTCTATGACTTGATTTACACGTGTACTAAAACTCTACCAATGGCATCAATCGACTAGATATGAGTGTTCATCTTTCATAAGGTAAATACTCCTAATTATGGTTATGTAACCCTCATAAACTCTTGAACATGCAAATGCTCCCATGATCCTCATTACTATCATCATGATCAATGTACATGAAAAATACTAGCAAGATCACCAAGATAAAGATAGGAACATAGTTGAATTATTTTAATCATTTTTAAAGAGTACTTTCTCGTCATTCAATGAAATTAATTTGTAGAGTATGAGGATATATTCATCGTCTAGTATTTATCAATAAAATATCATTCAAATACATGATGAAACATATACAATGCTCATATATAAACAATGCTATGCCATTATAATGCTTCAGCAATGGAATATACTTACCTACAATTCAAAGACGTCTTGTGGGTCACCTCTTGCCGATCCTAGGGATGAAATTTTAAGTTTGCGTCTTTGCTAGTACAACTAACTTGTATTCTTTTCCTTTGTTTGAGCCCACTTAAGCCCAAGGGTTGGAAACTTGTGCTCTGATACCATATGTGACATACCCAATTTGACAGATTAGTATTTGGCTAAAAGAAAAAAAAATTCCTTCCATTAAAGAATCTGCACAATAAAATTATTTATGATAAGAACTAAATGGTCTGCCATCCTTTCATCCATAAGGCAATACGTTAAATCAAAAAGAAATAACTAACATGCATTTAATCATTTCTTTTTCTTTCTTATCAACCTGGAATTACTTGTGCAAGGATCTTAGCCAAATACTTCCAACTCTTATACAATTCAGTCCAAGAATCATCCATGCGACTCCTTATATAACTCTTGAAACAATTTATACATATAGGGACATTGCCACTATAATAAAAATTGCTTCAACAAAAGTGATGAATGTAAACCCTCTAAAAACATAAGCTTATGAATTGAATCTTACCCTCTTTAACTTGGGCATCTTCATAAATTCCTTAATAGATGGTGGTGAACTTTCTTGTACTTGACAACTTTTAAACACATTTATATGCTCGTTCTATGAAAAACATGCATAAACATGGATTATCGTTACCAAGAAATTATTTAACAATTACACTTAAATAGAAACAACATGATTACACATAAGTCAAAAACATCATACACAAGTAACATAATTCACTACAAGAAAAAGTGCATTTTAGCCTCACATTAGCACCACTATTTATAAAGGATTTGAGAAATCCTCGATTTTCAAATAGTGGTGCAAAAGTGGTGATAATGTGGGGATACGCAAGTGGTGCTAAGATTTATGGTGCAAAAGTGGTGTTTGTAAAAAAGTTGATTTTGGTGTTAAATGAATATGTGGCATTCCATGGTGTATGGTGCAAACCACCAAAACCAATCCTAGGTGGAGTGAAATTTTGTGGTGCAAAACACCAAAATTAATCATACATGGATCGAGATTTTATGGTGCAAAACACCAAAACCAATCCAACATAATTAAGATTTTTTAGTACAAAACACTGAAATTATTATTATTATTTAATATACACAAACTTTATGGTTTAGAACACTATAAAATAACAAAATTGGTGCACAGCACCATAACATAATAAATAGTAAAAGAAAAAAACATTATAATTATATATATATATATAAAATATGTGAATTATAATTATATATATAAACCATAACGTTTTCTTCTAATTTAGTTATAAGCGTGATTCCCATTAGTCTTGTTAATTAGTCTTACCTGTTAATTATCTGATAACCTATCTGATAACCAATCCCTGTAGCCGAAAGAGTCAAAGGGAGTCTTCTAATTTAGTTATAAGCATGATTCTCATTAGTCTTACTTGTTACTTATCTGATAACCAATCCCTCTAGCCGAAAGAGTCAAAAGGGAGGAAAGACAATAAAATGGAACAGCGGGAGCCAAGAAGCCCAGAAGAATAGGCCGAGAGTCTTTTTTTCTAAGCCAAGAGAGCCCGAGATGGTTGGGAGTTATTCTCATTATTTGCCGCTAGCCAGATAGGGGGATATTTATTGGGCTTGGCCGAACCCCTTCACTGAATATGCATCACCAACCAGAAATATGTAGTCTATCCATGAGCAACTCCGATCAAAGGTAGTAGTTGTTCTAGCCACATTCGTTCCTGCTCCGAAGGGGAATGTTCAGATCTTTCAATCTTATGTCGTGAGGGACGAGGCCATGGGTGAGGCTACCCCATGCGATGGTATTTCAAAAGAGCTCAACAAGGAGCCCGTGTGCTGGCTAATGAGGTCACCATATCTGCCCCACAAGGGTATAAATTATGAAGTAAATACTGTTCGAGGCAGAATATGTCCAAGAGGGCTTCAGGTCCTGTTGATCTGCATAAAACGAAACAAAATTTAAAGAGCTCTTATGTGAACAAAAGATCTAATACAAAGAAAGAAATATCCTTGTTGTTTGATTTCCCATATTTGGGTAAGTTTGAATATAAGCAAGACAATGACAGCAGCAAGTGAGGCAACACCAATTCAGGCTCATGTAATGGATTCTATGGAACTTACGGCCTTCCCTATTGTTGGATCATGATTCACATTATAAAACCAACTATCTAGCTCATACAAATGGCTTTTAAAAGCATTCTAAGAACATATTCTAAAAAAAAAAATAGAGTAAGCGCCTAAAACTTATACTATGCTCAACATAACGTGGTGCTAGTACTCTTATCTGTTAGGCCACTTGTCAATGGCTTTCCACAATCTTAAATGGGTGCATAAGTACTAAAAAAAATGCTATGGTTTGATTAAGATTACGCCCATTACTACTGCGAGAAAATCACCAGATCGAAAATTGTGAGATCAAAACTCCAAATAGGTTTCATCCGCCAAAGAAAATAGATCGGTGAAGGCAGAAATGTTTACCTACTTGCAGGCATTATTACCTTGCTAATACAACTATATTATCATTTTCTCTAAATCCAAGATTTGAATGCTGAAGATCGTGGAAGAAGTTACTATCATTATGCATGCCAGATGGCTTCTCCTCTCCTGCTGGATGATCTGGTCGTATTCTGAACCTGAGCCAGGAAGGCATCCGGTTCTAACCCACACATATTTCTCCAACCTTAAATTAAGTGCTATGATATAGGGACCCTCTTTCCACATTCTCTTCGCCGGCCTATTCCCCAATGATTGAATTGGTGCCGCAAATCATATGGCCTGGAAGGCAACCTGCAACACATAATACGATACACTATTTAGAGACCTACTATCATCTTTTCAAGTAGATTACAAAAAACCAGGGTAATTAGCAGCCAAAATAACCTTGCAGCGAACCTTCTTAAGACCTGAAGGAAGATCCTTGGAAAGTCTCAAATCCAATCCATGAAGAAGAAAAACTCCTTTTTTGCGCAACTGTCATGGATAGATCATGGTCAGCTTTCAATTGAAATTAGGAAATTCTAAACACACTATTCACTAGAAGAAATCAGGAAAATTTGAATAAATTAAGCTCTCGCCAGAATGAGGTACCAAGATCGAATCCACCTAGGTCTAATAGCATTTGTTGGTGCCATCGTTCCGAATAATTCAAAGGGATCGATAAATTCTTCAAGTGTCGCGTGGAGAAATGCAAGAGCATGGTTTTCAGAGTGAATATGCACACTGGTTCGCCTTTCTTCTCCTACAATCGATTCATGATACTCCTCGATGGGAAGAGCTTCCCTGTGCTCTACGATTTGAGTGGGGAAGATAGGAGTTATCTGTGCAGGGTACTTACATCCCCAACAGAGTTTCATTTTTGGGTAATGAAAGCTTCTTCTTTGCAGAGGAGTCAAAGGATGCTCAACAAAATTTCATCACAAAACCATTTAAGAGCTACCAGTGCCTAACCGAGAACTCCTCCTTACTTTCTGAGCTGGAGAAAGATCTATTTGTCCTCTTGACCTTGTATATCATCAATATAGAGACCGAGGATTCGATACCCTGCATTCACATAAACCAGAATACATACATAACAATCTAACAAAAGCAATTCCAAGCAATGAAACATCTTACCAGAAAAATGAATATGACAATGAGTCCACCATGTAATGAAACGTCAACCAAAATTACCACATGTATCAACTGTCCAAATACATGTTATCCATGGTGAAATATAAGACGAGGGACTCTGTTACAAGCAGTGACTATGATCCATTTCCTTTGGACAATTTCAAAGAAAAACCATGACTTAAAAGGACGAAATGGATCCCTTCACCGATCATATAAATCGACACATAAGAAATCTTCAGAGGAGATAAGCTTGTGCTTCCCTCTCCCTCACTCTTTCAGTCATTTCATCGCTGGGAAAAAATAGCGGGATATGACCATGGGAGATTAGCGCGGTTGTGCTTCCCTCTCCTCATTCTTTCGGTTGTTTCCTCGCTGGGAAAAAACAGCAGGAGATGACCATGGGAGATAAGCTTGTGCTTTCCTCTTCCTCAATCTCTCAGTTGTTTCCTTGCTGGGAAAAAATAGCGGGAATTGTTTTGGGGGGAAAGATTGCTTTTTAAATTGAAAATGCAGATTAAATTGAAATGAATGAATGAATGCTCTCTCCCTCCATTTTCGAAAATATGATTTTTAATGTTTCAAATGCCCATTGTCTTGATATTATCTTTATCGAGTATGTTTCTATTGAGAGAAAACCAAAATTACGAAGGAAGCTTTGTCATTTGAGCGCTTTCCATTGTTATTTGCAAGCTCACAAAGTGCCTTTAAGGTTCAAAAATTAATCTAATGATTATGATTTAAGGTAACTACAAGATCATCAATGTGTAAATTAAATGCAGTTCAAATCATTATTCCAGGCATCAAGCGTGGTTTAAAGAAAATTTATTGATAATATTAAGCAATATAACATTACAAATTATCAATGGTAATACATTTTTCTTGATACAATTTTCACATATTAAGGATTATTTTTTATATGGGATATAGGAAGATTAGTTCGAGGTAGTCTCATCCCTTCAGTTTGTGAGGAATAAATGGAAATCTAGTTAGAGAGTCTTTTTCACTCCTTTATATTCAACTTGTGGAGCTCTATTCAAACAATGGTGTGACGTCGCTTTTAAACCCTATTATTTATCCATCAAATCATGGGGATTCAGCCTCCATAAAAATTATGTATCCAGGTAAAGAAGGGTCATGGAAAGACCCCTACATCAAAGAAAAGTGCTTCTTGTGAATGAAAGATCTATCCATTTAGCATGTCCAAAAGAATCTAAAGAAGGTGCTCCCATTGGGAACTTTGGATGGGGATTTAGCATCCATGGAACAAGCTCATTTGTCCTTGTAAGTGTAATTTCCCTAGCATAAGTGTTGTCTTGTTTCTCGAGATCTTCTATTCAAAATTAAAGCTTTTAAATGATAGGTTTGAGAAGGTCGTTAACCTTCTCAACTTGGGAAATAGCCATGGGAATGACAATAACCAAAACAATAATTACCCCTTCAAATAATTGATGGAGCATAACCCAAATCCTATGGTGCCTCTTAGCTCATTTTTTCCCATGTCTAACAAATGGCATTGCAACTCTCAATCTAAATCAAGAAAAGGGGGAGAATGAGTTGAAGATTATCTCCCCTCTAGGACAATAGACAGTCAGTTTGACTCCCTTAAACCTTCTAGATATTACTAAGATCATAAAAAAAACTAACATATACCCTTGGGTTTAGGAGATTGGAGTTGTAGGACTTGACACTGGACACACTTCAAATTTGCACACATTAGGAAGGAAGTATTATTTTAATAAGGCTAAAATATTGGGGATTTTATCTAAGAAGCAACAAACCATTGAAGGTGCCCTTAGAATAGGGATGGTGAGAGAAGATGATAAAGTAAAACGAATTCTAGCAAAGTTCTTTAAAAATTGGGACTTCAAGAGGAGTGGCAACTAGGTGGAACAAATCACTATAGTTACTAAACTCTTCATTGATTCTTGCAAGCATCTAAATAGAACTACACTAGTGGGAGAGAGGGAATCGATACTCCATGGTAGATATTTATGGTCGTCACAATCACATAAATTAATTTTGGGGTGTTAATTTCAATTGGGGCTTTCTGAATAATGAAAATGTAATTGTCAAGGGGGGGAAATGAATTTTGTCACCCATAAATCCAAGGCATGGAGTGAATATACTAGCATGGATATTCTATTTGGATATTTTTTCCACAATATAGAGAAAGAATGGCTATTTGATATAGAACAAATTTAAGTGATGCATACTTAGAAAAACTTCAAGACTAAAAAAGAAGACATAATTATATATATTTCTAATATTGAATAAAGTGATCATCGAATCTAACATGTTAATAACATGGATAGGTTCAAGGGGATATTATGATTACTTACCCATTATACTTCAGATCAATAAGGATGATGTTAAACCCATCGACCCCTTCAAGTTTAATCTGCATTGGTTCAAGGATGCTGAATTTGTGAACTTGGTTAAGAATGAACACATATTTTTCAAAGCTAAATTTCCTAATACTTTTCTATTTATTGAGTTTGCTTGTAGAAAAACTTGAAAAGGTTAAAAGTGCAATGATGTCTTGGGGAAAAAAGGTATCTCAACTCCCAACATGAGTTGCAATCAATGGAAGTAGAAATTATCCAGATCTATGAACATAGCGGATTGGGGATTTTTCTAGAGATGAGAAACTAAGGGGTGAGGAACTAGAAGGGAATCAAAGGAAGTTGTTGGGCATATTTAAATTGGAGAATTAAGAGTACGACCATTTGGTTGGCCCAAGAGTACATGAATACTAAATTTTTCCATGACCATGCTACACAAAGAAGGAACATGAATGCCAATTGAGAGATGGAGAGGGAATATGGAAGTAGGATTAAAATAAACAAGGAAATAATAGATTTGACGGTTACACATTTCAAGGGACACTACTGGAAAGTGATAAGATAACAAAGGCATAATTAAAGGTATTTGTGGAATCTTTTGAAATAGGTAAAAGTCCAATCCCTAATGATTGCAAATGAATTTTACATTGGATTTTGTGATTTACTTGAAGAGGATATGCTCAAGATATCAGAAGCATCAAGAATATTTTTCCCTATCCCAAGTTCTTTCAACTGAACATTCATTGACCTCATTCTTAAGAAAGATGCATTCCCCTTGTCCGATGAATTGGACCTATCTCCTTATGCAACTTATGCTACAAAAAATATAAAAATGGAAACAAACAACAATAAAAATAGAACGCAATATTTACATGGAAACGATGTTGTACACAAGAAAAAATCATGGGGCAATGGAAACTTCAATATTTTATTATTACTTGGAAAAAAAATTACAATACTTTCTTCTCTTTTGTGATACAATGCTAGGGGTCACTTCACTTTTATACAATACATATGACAATTCCATAAGGAACCAAAATATACTAGAATGGTATATAAATTTTTGCCTCAGGGGATCCAACTCCACACTCCTAGAAGGGGGGCCTAGCACGCACCCCCCCTCATTAACCCCTTGTGTGTCTGGCATATACATATCGCTAGTGCCTAGCCACAAACTCTAGCAGAAGAATCATGGAGATTTGGATATTAGCTTGATCTCCTAACAACTTAGTCTATAAAATAATTTCTATAAGGTTCAATATAGCTTATCTAACTATTTTGGGTCGAAAGTTTGGTTTTATGTGTGGTGTTCGCTCAGATTTAGATCCAAGGTTCTAAAACAGTTTACCAATAATAACCCTACAAGCATCGACATTTTCAGTACCCATAAATGGTAAAGTCTCACTCGAGATGCTCACAGGGATTGCAAAGACAATATATAGGTCAGGGAATGCCATAATTTATCATTATCATTCATAGTCAAACATTTACAGCATCACAAATGTTCATAATAGCATGCACAGTAAATAACTCATAAAGATAAATGATATAACAACTGGCTAAACACTTCCATTCATATTCAAGATAGATTACATCATTAAAGAGACATATACTCAAAATTTGAAATTATCATCAACCCAAAACAATCCATCATTTTCTTATGTATAGAAAACCCAAGCAGTTATGCAGCTTGCCAATTACCTTTTAACTAATCTGCTTGATTACATCTTAACTAACTTATTGTTCTACAACACACATCGCTCTCGACACATACAACGTAGTCTTAATATAAAACTTAGGAATACATTTAATATAGTGCAACAATCCCCCAACACTATGTTTGGCTCATCCTCAAGACAATGCTTACAAATAAGTAACAATACTTTCAGCTTCCCACACAATATTGTCAACATCCATCTCAAGACAAATTGATTTTGATTCTCCTATCTTCAATTTACTTTTCAATTTAACCAATTGGTGAGAAGAACTCGCCTAGAGAGCCTGTTGCAACCGTAAATTGGTCCCGATTGAACAAATTATCTATTGTAACTCTATCAATTCCATTGCTTAATGTGTACCTTTTTCCTGAAACAACTACGTTTTGGCTTTATTATGTTTCTGCGACTCTTGTTTTTCTTGTGTTCTTTAATGTACTTTTGCTTCTTCTTCTTCTATAATTACTAACAACAATAAGGAATTTTGATTCTTTTTGCACAACTATGGTACCTCCTCGGCTTGTTATGAACCTTTCTTCTTCTGTGCACTCAACCTTAGCAAACTACACACCTTAGAGCTAGTTGATCCATGTTCTTCATATTTATTTTGCGGTGTACCATTTGGAGTATTTACTATCTATACATCTGAATTAGGCTTCAATTGGAGCTAGTTAGGCCAATTTTCCATAATTTCTTTAATATCCTCCTCATACACATAGAAAGATATAACATATACTCTACTCAAGGGATCCATCCATGGTGAAATAAAAACAATACGAGTATCAACTAAAAAACACACAACATATTCATACTTGTCAATCAAATAGGGTGGAATCCGATATGATTCAACTATCGCTTGATTCATATAAGTGTACCAACACTGAAATGTGAGATTAATTGCTTGGTACACATCTTTATCTACATTAAAATTGCATACACTAAACTTGTGAGTGGGAAATGTTATTGTTACCTCTATATCACATTCCCTCCCCTGTAGCACTTTCCATTCAATCATTGAAATAACTTATCTCATTAATTCAATATGCTTACCAAACTAGCAATGGCACCCGCAATTTCGGCCCCACACAACACCAAGATGAATCTCCTTTCTTTGTTCAACAATCCATCATAATTCCTCTTCCCTCTAATTTGAAGAACAATAAGGATAGCCACTTGCTTGCATTGGGCAAGGAGCTTTATAGGTTGAGAAAGAAACTAGGAAAATGAGAGATAATAAGGTTGGGAGAGAGGATGGCATGTTCTCCCTAGCTACTCGATATGGCTTGTTCTCCTAAGTTGTTGTATATGTGTTCTCTCCTAATATAGGTTGGGCTAGCAAGTGAAAATATGAGCATAAAATATTTAAAAAATAACTTGGAGAACGATGCTCAAGAGGAAATTGAAGTACAAGTAGATGTGCATATCCGAAAGGTGGATCATTATTGGCACATTGATGGTTCCGGAATCTTTATCTGACTCGTGTCATGATTCTCAGTTTGTAGATGTGCATCCAAATCATGGGGGTTACTCAAGTCTCAAAGACAAAACTTGTTTAGGTAGATTGGAAATTCCTGCTACAGATGCTACTGTAGAGGGTCAGGGAATACATAACTATCCCTAACTTTCATCAGAGAATGCTAATGTGAAACTTTTCAAAAAGGATTAGGGCACTAAATACCTGAAGGCCATCATGTTGATGGACATTTTGGTGTGCTTGATGTTGATAAATGCATCCCAAGGACATACGAAGATGCTGGTAGTATTCACATAGCTTTTGAAACAAGATCCCATGGAGAAATATTTATAACCACTAAAAGTTCTATAGGCAGTGAAATCAATGTAGCTGTTGGAGATACTTTAAAGTTTGCAAATGAAGCAATGATGGATGTTTTCCCAACTACTCGGTTTGTGCCCAATTCTCTCTATTCCACAAAAAAACCCCACTCAAAGGTGAAATTTATCATGGAAATGTCTATTGTAGTTGTTCAACATGTCATTCTTGGCTATAGATACCTAGAAGCTTCCTTTGGGTACCAAGGTCCAGTTTCCATTCCTTAACCATGTCTAGGGCCCCAAGACCCATACCTAATGCTCAAAAAATTCTTAACGATTCCCATATTCCGACTATAAGGACAAATATCCCTTGGAGAGGTTTCCTTTGGTGGTTGGATACATCATTGTTAGACCTTTAGGCCTAAAAGGTTCCTATATATATCCCAATGCATGAGCTTCCTACACCGACCATGGTTAATACCTCAACACCTAAACCTAGAGCTCAAAAACTCCTAATGGTGCCCATATCTCCACTTGGTGGCGATGAATACCCTCAGGATATCATGTGTGATGTTTGAGCATGACGTTGTTGTCCCTACCTACCCATATCCCAACTTGGAGAAAAACAATGCTCTCAGGAGATCGAGTGATGTGTGATGTATATGGTTCCATGACCCATCCTTGGTGCTAAAATCATTATAATGGTGTCATATCACATCTTAGAGGCCAAATATCCTACATAGATGCCATGTGTGGTAGGTAAAGGTTTTATTCATGGTCCTTGAGTTTCAAAGGCTACATCTTAGGACTAAGGCTAATGTTTCATCACTCTATCTTGGTTTAGGCTTCAATACTTACACATAGTTCTCAAAATATTGTAATGGTTCCAATATTATTTATTGAAGGTGAAGGATCCCCTCGAAAGGTCATTTGTGTTTGTTGAAGGCATTGTTATTGGCATTGGAAGCACAAGATATCCATTTAGAACCTAAGTAGTAGGTTTCCTCCATACACCAAATTGAAGGCCTTGTGAACAATGCCTTTTGCTAAAAAATTCATAATGGTTTCCACGTCACCATTTTAAGGTCAAATATCCACTTGAGAGGTCATGTCTTTTATTCAAGGCATCATTCTGGGGACTATATTCCATTAATATGCATTTAGTACATTAGGATCAGGCATTGTCTACCAACCATGTCCAAGGCCGAAGACACATACTTGGGACAATGTTACGTTTGACATGTTGATGTGTTGTTGATCAAGGAATTGTTCTTTAACCTAAATGCATAAAACTTTAAAAAATATGAAATAAGGCCTAACTTTCCTTCCTCATCCATGTTCAAGGCATAGAGACTCATACCTAGTATCCAAAATGTTCTAATGGAACTTGTATCCCCACTTGAAGGTGAGGATAAACTTGAGAGGTCTTAGGTGGTGGTTTGAGGTGTTGTTGATGGCCATGAGTACCTATAATATTTATTTGGAGTTGTATCCCTACATTTCCTTTCCAAACCATGTCAAATTCCTTGAAATCCATACCTACTACTCAAAATCTTCCAATGGCTCCTTAGGCCCACTAAAAAGAAAAGGATACCTTTGAGAGGTGTTATGTTGTAGCTTGACTTGTTTCTCTAAACCTTATATACCTATAAGCTTCCCTTATGGCCTAAATTCTAGGTTTTATCCACCAACATTGCTCCTAGCTCCAAGACCCATACATAGTGTTGAACAACTTTTGAATATCATCAACATCCCACTATTAGGTGAAGGGTATCTTTCAATGGTCATTTATGGTGGTTTGAGGTGTTGTTCTTGGCCCTCTATGCATAAAAGTTTCTTTTAGGGCATAAAGCCAACATTTTCTTTGTAGACAATGTTCATAATCTTGAGATTTGTACCTATTGTTCAAAGCTTTTTAATGTAATTAATATCCCCACTAAGAGGTGAAAGATTCCCTCGATAGGTCATGTGTGGTGATTCAAACAATTGATAAAGGCCTTGGATGTCTAGAATGTGCCTTTATCGAATAAGGCATAATTTTCCTCCATTGATCATGTCAAAGGCATTGATATCTATGTCTATTTCTCAATTTCTCCTTTAATGGAATTGGAATCTCAACTCATATGTCAAGGATACCCTCAAATGGTCTTGTATGGTCATATGTCAAGGATACCCTCAAATGGTCATTTGTATGGTCAAGTTTCCTCCCTTGTCCATATCTAATTCACCAACACGCATACCTAGTCCTTAAAACCTTGCAAATTCCACCCATATACCTATTATAAGGCCAAGGATCCCCTTGAGAAGTCATGCCTTGTGGATGGAAGTGTCTACATCTCTATTAGCCTTGAATCCCTAAAAACATACTTTAGTGCCTAAGGTAGTGCCTAAGGCTTGCTTTCCTCCCTTAACCATGTAAATGACTCATAATCTCATCCGTACTGATCAAAATTTCATAGTAGTATTGATATCCACACACATAGGCTAAGAATACCCTCACAAGTCCATGTATAGTGGTTTGAGGTGCTTTTATTGGCCATATATGTTTAGAAGATTTCTATAAAATTTAAGGTAGGAGTTTCCTCCCTCAACCATGTCTAGGGCCCCAAGACCCTACCTAGTGCTCAAATCTTCCTAATGGAACTAATACCCATCAAACAATTTGATAATTAATTATTAAGATTAATAAAAAAATTATCATTCCAACAATTAAATTTCATATCAAAACATTTTTATCACCATCTTTATAATCTTAATAAATTAAAAACAATTGAATCAATTTTTTACAATTTTTTTTTAATTTGTTATATATATATGGTGCAAAGCCTGATATTAAAACATTTAGTTGCTTCATAAATAAAAGATAAATAATTGAAGTGGGTTATTTAGAAAATAATTACTCATGAAAGCACCATACACCACCTCTCTAATTAAGATATATGATGTGGCATGTCATTTCCAATAATATTATCACCACTTTAACAACATATAATATAAGTGGCCCTAATATCCACATATTGACACCACATAATATAAGTAGAGCTAACTTGTGGCACTAAAGATGAACTTAAGCTAGTGATTAAAACCTAATAGTGATACTAATGTCCAACAACAAATTTAATAAGCTCAAAATAAATAATTTTAATTGAATAATCAAATTTTGATTTAAATATTTGTTATTGCTACTTTATAAATTTAATAATTAAAAAATGGGTTTTTAATTGTTTGTCAATATTAAGAGTCCTAAGTATTTTTTTTAAATAGTATTAAAAATAAATTATTTAATTGAATTATTTACAAAATAGTGCATGGTGTGAAGCCTTATAAATGAATCACATGAATTTATTTGTTTAAATAGTGTAAAAATGAGAAATTGAATTTATTGTCATTGTGGTGCAAAAACTCATATATTAATCTTGATCATTTATGTGAATGAATTTCTTTTATAAATAATTAAATTAAATTTTTTACAAAATAATTATTTGTGAAATGGTTGTGTTTATGGTGAAAATCCTCATAAATAAATCCTACATGTGCATGTCCATGTGACAAATAATTATTAGCACAACTTTATGGTACTTGCCAACATGGCATTTCTCTTAATATACATGAGGAAAAAACACAATTTCCAATAAACATTAATCACCACCTTAACACCACAAACTATATGTGGTGATAATACCACCACCTTAACACCACAAAATGTAAGTGGTGCTAATACCACCAATTTAACACCACAAAATTGTAATTGGTACTAATAGCACCACCTTAACACCATAAACTATAAGTGGTGCTAAATTGTGGTGCTAAAAGATGGATTTTCTTGTTGTGATTACACATAAAAGAAAAATCATATATACTTGGTTCACCCATATTCATGGGCTACGTCCACCAAGAAGAGTCCCAATTTATTCATTTAATCAACATAAGGTTACATCCTTCTACATAGCTGTTGCAATACTTACTTCCACTTTCTCAAAGCCTCTCTTGTAGACAGCATTTCAAGACATTTAGTCTTAGTCTCAAAATTATGCCGGAGGTCTATAGCAAATCAACTGAATTCTTTCCCGGCATCCAACCAAACATGAACTGCAAGGATACTAGATATAGTGAAATTATTGAGCGTACTAATTCCTGAAATTTTCCTTTCCAATCAAAACGTGAAAGGTTGAGATAATCAAATAACGAAACTTAATAACTTTATCTTCTGCTTTTTCTCTTTCGAAACAAACAGGAAATCAGAGATAACTAACAAATAAGTTACACACCAGAATCGAGTGCTTAGCGATGTCCGATCCTCCTACAACTTATTGTAGGAAATATACGTATAACATAAAGAAAAATCCCACCGGATTCAAATCTACAAATGAACTTTAAGAGCTATCATATATGTCTAAAACAGAAAGCAAAACTTGAGTTCCCAATATATAATTAAATGAAAGAAAGGCCATGACAGTTTTACATCTCGACGCTATCAAGTAGTCGTTGATATAATAATGAAGTTAACCACTTCGGATTTCAAGTTCGGCGCTATCAAATAGTTACCACCAACTATAATTGACATAGGTCGTTGATATACTAATGAAGACAACCACTTCGGATTTCAAGTTCACCGCTATCAAACAGTTACCAGCTATAATTAACAGCCACAAAGATTCATTTGATTTCACACAGCAATACATAAACACATATACAAACCGAGATCGACCAGGATCTCTATCATTTCATCCCGCAATACATGTAGATATATAATACAGAAAACATCCAACATCTCTAGGAATTCCATGCCGTAATATTTAGACAATATATATAACCAGAGGATAATCAACATCTTTTATGATTATATAATATCAGGGATCCTTAATACTTTTACTTCCTCGATTTCAGTATCAAATAAATAAACTATTCTGGAATCCACTGGGTTAATGTGAAATCCTCCTGTGACAGCATAAATAAAAGGAGTTCACAGGAAAAAACTAAGAGAAGAAACCGAATGCAATAACGCATTCAATCACCACCAGAAAATCCAAGTGGAAACGCTCGGACTACATCCGCATTCATCCCTGAGAGATTTGGGAAAAGGATCACATTCAACACGGCATCCAAACTAATAAACAGTCAATCGAAAAACTGAAAATTAAACATCTACGGGTCAATTCTCCCATAGGGGGATCGCCCATTTCCAGGTGTTTATAAACATGCCAACGATTTATCCCTTTCATGAGCTCTTCTACTCTCACGTTGTGCATCTATAGCAACCAAAAGAACTGTGATCCTGCTTCATTGGAGCTTTCCTTTCAGTGAAAAAATAAGCAATCTTAAATGGGAATACCTTGCCATTTTCATGGGGTTTATAAACATGCCAATGATTTAGAAGGTGTTGGGAAGCCATACCTGGCTTGCAACGATACTTAGACCACTATGCATTCATTCCAATAATCTATAATCTAAATCAACCAGAATCTAACTGGGATCGAGCTTCCTAGAAGCCGTCCCTTCCCATTTCTCCACAAGCACTTATAATATGGACAGCAGAAAATACCGAGGAGGCCAACCGTGCCCACCCTCAAGAGTTTACATAGTAAAAATAAAAATCAATGAAGTAGAAACAAAAGTTCTGCGCAGATGGAAAAGTATCAGCCGAAGAACACTTTCCCTGCCCCCCCCTTTCTCTCTCTCTGCGCAGTATTATAAATATCCTTCCAAAACCTCATCTCTCCTTGGAGAGTCCGTCTAACCCACGAAGGGAACAAATCCCCCTTTCTAAGGTCTGTGTCGAGTTTCCAGCCGTCATGGGGGAAAGTGTTGTCAACCTCTTAGAGTTGAGCTCTAGAAAAATAAACGTGGCAGATAGAATGATTTACACAAGTTTATCCAGGGTTTACCATTTTTTAACTATAATCTAATATCTCAAAAAGAAAACCCGCCTATTTCTTTACTCGCTTAGCTTACTATATCATTAAATAGTAAGCTAATAGATATCTTTGGGGTTAGGAAATCACTCTTTCGTTTTTTAAATATTTAGTTTCTTATATTTTCATTTTAAACACATAACTTATAAGGTTTACTGGTGGGGCCTTGAGCTTGAGCTCTTCAAGAAAAAACAAGTACAATATTCATCTCCGTTTTCAAAATAATAACAACATAAAAAAAGATATTACACTGTCATTCTCCGATTCTCTTTCACAGTTTTCCTCAGGGTGATGTGACAAAACCTCGGTAGTTGTATCGGTTTGTCAACGCAAGGACGAGGAGGGAGATATGCCCCCTCCAGGGATGGTCATTGGATGCAAACCCTCGCAGCGAAACAAAAAGCCCTAAAAATCGTCGGCACTCTCGACGTCACCCAAAAATCGCCGAGAACCGCATCTATAACTCGAAAGATAATGCATTCTTACTATAATATAAATATGGAAGAATAAGCTTACTGGTTAAACTCTTTGATTAACATTTTAATTTGAATTTGATTCAAATATCATGAACAATAATATTTTGGATGACATAATTGTAGTTTTGGGTGGTCAACAAAAAAAATACAAATATGAAAGGATAACGCATTGTTGGTATAAAAGAAATAATACACATATATAAGGATAAACTTCTTGACTAAATACCCTTTCAATCCTTTCTTTGATCAAGAATTTAGTTTGATTTTGATTCACATATAATCGATATTTTTTCCATAAATATTGCTACACTATACTGATTGATATTTAATTGATTTTGATTCACATATAATCAATCTTTTTTCCATAAATGTTGCTGCACTATAGTGATTGATATTGACTTATGATATCTTTAGTATACAAAATTTTAGTTATACAAATGGAGAAAAGTAACACAATAAAAACTAACACTTTACTTATATAAATGGTTAAAAGTGACATAATAACAATTAATCCTCAACTTATGGTTTATGTTAACTTCTAAGATACTTATACTGTTTTATTTAATTTCGCATAAACACATATTATATTCTTAAGACAAATTTTAATATTATAAATATTAAATTTCAAAAAGATTAACTTTTAAATAAAAAATATTTACAACAAATTTCAAGTCATTTAACCTTGCAATTCATCTATCAATTCGAAGAGAATTTAAAGTTAACATTTAACCTTGCAATTCATCTACCAATTCAAAGAGAATTTAAAGGTAACAATTAATGTATGCAATTACCTTGAATTTTTTATAGTTTCACCCAAGATTATCATTATCATAATTATCAAAATGTGATTGAAATGATGAATATTTGGCTACCAGCAAGGTTCCTATGTCACACATTTATACTTCATTATTCTATACAATCCTATACCGCAAAGAGACAAGGGGATTCTTAACAATTATTCTCTTTTATCCCTTGAAATCTTCAGATAAGGTTATAATGACGAATGATACTCGTTTGTGGAAGTAGAGTTAAGTCGAAGGTCATGAAAATCATTCACAAGGATGGCAATTCCCTAGTCATAGAAAATTTCACACAGTAGAATGTCCATTTAAACCAAATGAAGTTAATTCCTATCCTTTCAATCTTTTACCTTGAGGATGACCCTTTGTTAACTAATCATTCTTCTCTACCATGTCACATGTCCCATATAACAAATAAGTAAGAACACAAAACTAATATTCTATATCGAAACCATCGCATGTAACAGTCGATATAATGTACAAACATCTTCTACACCTTCTCTCAATAACATTTATCCAATAAGGAGAATTTCAGGAGTTACTCCTTAGTACCATTTATGCATTTTTCTAATATAATAAGGATTATCTCCGTCCTACAATCTCATGTACATAATTAATACAATCATTTCACCATAAGTGCGAGAAATCAATAACCAAGTAATTCATGGCAAAATGACCTAATTGCACCTTACTCATTTCATAATTCACATACTATATCAACTTTTCTAAGTGCTTCAACCCTTTAACCTATACCTACATATTTTTATATGACCTAACCATTGTCCATTCAACCCTTATAATTCGATATACTTGCTATCCTGCCTTCATTTGTACACTCACATTTCCAAGCCTTAAAACCTTTCTAATCACCATAATACACAATTAAAGCAATCAAGTACTTATGATGAATGTCTATGACTTGACTCATATAAGTACTAAAACCTTACTCATGGCATCAATCGACCGGGTAGGAGTGTACATCTTTCATAGGTTGAATGATCCTAATTATGCTTATACAGCCCTCATAAACTTATGAACATTCAAGGCTCGTATGTTACTATCGTTATGATCAATATACATGAAAATATTAACAAGGTCACTAAGATAAAGATAGGAACATAGTCCAATTAATATAATCATTTTCAAAGAATACTTTCTTGTCATTCAATGGAATTGCATGAGGAGATATTCATCCTCTAGTATTTATCAATACAGGATCATTTAGATACGAAATGAAACATATAAACTGCTCACTCATCGACAATGCTTTTCCTTTAGAATGCTTCAACAAGTGGAGCATACTTACTTGCGATTTAAAAGACATCTTGTCGATTACCTCCTGCTGATTCTTTAGAACATAAATCCTTTGTTTTCGTCTTATCGATGGACTTCCCTTGACCAGCTTATATTATTTCTTCAACTGAGCCCAACTAAGCCCGAGTGTTTGCAACCTGTGCTCTGATACCATATGTAACATACCCATAGTTGAGAAAATTTAAAACTTTTCCTAAGTGTCCAATCTTCATTAAATGTTATGCGGAAGATAAAACGTGTACACATCATCTATAATTATCACATAATTGTAGCATCTTAACATTAATTATTCAATTAATGAAACTTCCCTCGTCGACACAAGGTCTTAAAATTCACAAGCAACCCCAATCAAATTATACAACTCGTTAAATCGTATCTTATCGTAATAGCATGATTTAAAGATTTTAACACTTGTCTCACCTTAACAAATTTTCCTCTACTAACTTGATTTAAAGATGAGTAAAACATATTCATGGAATAACATCCATCAAAATCGCATAATGCTTAAGATACATAAATTGGAAGTAAACAAACTGAAGAAATACCTGAGATGCATCCTCAAGGATATATATGAAAGAGATACACAAATACAGCCACAATTATCAAGAGAGACAAGAAAATACACTCCAAGAGAACAAAGACATACACATGAGACCAAGGTAACGTGGTTCACCCGTACACGGGATAGTCCACAAAGGTGTGTGCATCAATTATTTATTCTGAAACATAGTGTTTACAAGTTGCAACTTAGTTGTTGCGATAGTCTTCTTTTCTCGTAGTTCCTCTCATCGAGGGAACCTTTTTCATGATAATCAAATACATTCCATCCCTATGGATACAAAATTCTAGCTTGAGTAGCCAACAATTCTTTTGACACAAAAAAAAGTAATCACAATGAACTAATACTCACGTTCCAGCCAGATATTCTGTTATAATAAAACTATTCTAGTAGAGTCCAACTGCGGCAACGTTAAGCTATTAGCAGCAATCCGCTTCATATCTTAATGTTCACATTTCACAAATGTAACCAAAAATACCACCGTTCCTCGCCAGTCATAAAGGTATAAAGGAGCGGACACCTTACCCAATCACAACCAGACCGGACAGCAATTAATTCTGTAATCAAATGTAAAGGAAACAACATATCTATGATGTCGTGCACATATCTAAAATACTGAGCAGAGACCAGACTAGTTGAGAACAAAACAAGTAAATAGCATATCTATGATGTTGTGCTCATCTCTAAGATGCTTATCAGAGATCACTTATGTGCTAATAACATATGCCACAACAAAAGATCAGTCTCAGGTGTAACTAATGCATACATCTATAATGTTTTAGCAGCATACTTCGTTCTAAAATAAATAGAACAGCATTTAATCAGGGTTTTAATCATGTAACACAATGCGTCAAATCTCAACACAGAGGTAGCCGTGATGTAATGCTTCAGCCACTTAGAAGTGAGGGGCTCCGTGATGAAATTTTTTTGGATATCTAAACAAGGATTAACCTTCATACGATCAAGCAATGATTCACACGATTTCTTTGGGTGAAGGGATCCATGCACAATCTGCAAAGATCTTAACTAGGGGTTCATAGGATTCACGCTGCAATTCTGCAGAGATTCGAGTAATAGGAGATATATAAAATGTTTAACAAGCCAAGTATAAACGGAGCGTATGAATATTTACCGGAAGTATAATAGAACACAGTCCTACTTTTCAAATGAAATATTTGGAGTTCAGATTACAACTTAACCACACTACACAAAAGGGCAAGATCACATCGGCTACTCCAATTGTTTAGCCAATGGCTAAATCAATTGAGCAGAGAAAGAAAGAACCAGGCAGGGTTTTAACTGCAGAGAAATCACAAGACAGAAATCTATCGTGGATTCACCTTGGCTACGGTCTACATGCATCGGCTGGAGTCTACAGAAAATCCCCTTTTCAAAAGCATGAATGCCATCCTAAAACAGTTTATAAGTATCAACAACAAAAATCTGTATACAACTGAAATCTACAGGGTCAAAGAGTTCACAAAGAGCAAGATACAGGGTTCGCTGTCT
The DNA here is from genome assembly GCA_027924585.1 of Larix kaempferi. Lineage (NCBI taxonomy): Eukaryota > Viridiplantae > Streptophyta > Pinopsida > Pinales > Pinaceae > Larix > Larix kaempferi. The sequence goes on along the minus strand of BSBM01000006.1, from coordinate 7,449,980 downwards.
TCCAAATAAAACGGATCTTGGTCAGGGCGTGCAGATAAAGTAACCTCCCTCAGAAATTACAACAAAAGCAAGGTAATCATACTTCTAAAGGAGGAACGTACATGGAATACTACTCCTTCAGGGATCACACAACTCGCTCAGGATCAATGATCAGAAGTATATTAATCTAACGTGTAGGCGTGATCCATGCACACATTCATTAAATTATCTAAAGAGAAATACATATAGTTTTAAGCATTTTAAAAAATGTAGAGCTCGATATTCTGATCACGCAGCTTATGGATCTATGAATGAAAGTAGGAGGAAAAACTTTCTGCCGGAGAGAAGACGAGTTTTCACCTTTCAAACACGCTGTATACAATGTGTAAAACATGCAGGGTGCAAGATATGCAAACGATCCCCGCAGAGACCGAACCCAAACGTTGCATCGATCCATCATAAGTATTTACATAAGATATTGCAGAGGAAAAGACGCATCAACAAAAATAAAATAATTCAGCCGATGGATAATGATCTCACCGATCATTATGCAGGGAAAACACATCAACACGGGGAAGAAGTTCCCAGGGAAACTCTCGCCAGCAATCGCATTAAAACAGAAATGAAATACCCAGCGCAGAGATGGTGTACCTGTTCTTTACCGAGTAGATTACCTATTGTGATCATAAGACCCCTCTTACACGGAGCTCTTCTGTCAAGAATATACCCTTCTTCGGCTCCAGAGACACCTTTAGTGCGTATACTTATCTTCTGGGGATGCAAGTATTGGATCCACACCGTAAGGTGCAGCAATCGTCATCGTGTCTCTCCAACTACTCGACACTTCACTCTAGCGAGATCCCAATCGCGCAGAAGCTCCAGAGGACTAGGGCATCTTGAAATTCTTCATATACACAGAGGCTAATGACAGCATGCAGAATCATTTCAACTTTTTCCGCCATCTGAAGACGTTTGACATGGATTCTTATACAGAGTATGGAATCGATAGTAATGATGCTGAATTGGGATCTCACCCAATTCCGTGATAGCCACCATTTCCGTAAACAGAGTATCTATCGAAATCTGGAGATCCGTCCCCATCTAATCCGATTTCTTGGAATAAAAAAAAAACAATCCCTCTATGCGCACCGATCGTCAATCCCAACTAATTCTAGGTATAAATTTAGTACAAAAACAAATATCCCCCAAAATCAAAGGGATTCGATCCCCCTTTTCCCATCGCTACCCTTCAACTAAAATACCTCTGAGTCAGAAACCTATCCCCTAAAATAAAGCCTGTTAAAATATTGCCTATTAAGATTACAACTACTTTAGAGATCGTGGAAGTTTTGGCAGTAGCATGGAGCTCAGTTAAGGCGGTTCCTCCACTAAGACAAATCGGTAGTTGGCAGTGGTTGACAATCAAGGAGACAAGCTCCTAAAATTTCTTAATCACTTTTATATTACCCTACCATGTCTTTAATATGGAGCACTTAAGCACACAAGTGTCACTCCTCTTCGATCATTTTCCTCCACCTTCTCGACTATCCCCATACACGAGCTCGGTTTTCTTTTTTTTTAAATGGAATGGTGTTTCCCCGAGAGTTGACATCTGTCAGCTGGACTAGCTGTAATGCTTCTACGAAGAGTTAGTGGATGTTTAGTATAAGATTCTGGTACTCTTTCTTTCCCCACTACTAAAATAAAATCTAGTTTTAATAAATGGAAGAGACCAGCTTTTTGGATCTTAGTAGCACCATTCTCAACACGTGTCGCCCAATATCCAACGTTTTGCACATCTACAAATATTTCCCAAATCTTTTAAATGGCGGATCGCCTCGCTTCAACAAGGAAGGAAACAAAACCCTAACTCATGGGAGTAGTGGCGTTAAGGTCGAGATGTGGAGCTGATGCCTTCCCGAGGAAAAATCAAGTAAGAATAGGTGTTCTCTTAATAAAGGTATAAGTGAACCAATTTTACTTTTCTAACTCTTTCAAAGCTTTCTTAGGTTTTCTTTTTCGAAAAATCTTTATAATCAAAGCCTATCTCACACACCTATACCTGGTATGTTATATGTTACAAAATGTACACATATATGCTATACATATTCTCAAAATAAAGAATTTTTTGTAATTAGTATAAACAAATAAATTTTGCGATACTTCTTCAACCATAGTGTATCATAGTAAATAGCAATCTAAAAATAAAATGTTATACTTCCTCCTCTCTTAGGAGTGTATATAATTTTATCTTTATTAAATATAGTTTAAAACTAAATAGAAGATACTTCATACAAAACTCCACTTTCTCTCCTTATATCTATATACATATAAGTATAACTACTTGATATATATATATTTATACTTTCATCTTTATTTGTAATATACATTTATCAAACTAATAGGGAAAGAAGGAGGGATATCACACATATCTATTTTTATTTTGAACAATTCACGATGTGGAGTAATGAGGATAATATGACTAATAACATGTCTATCCATAGAGGATAAGAAAAACTCATGAGCAATGGATGGCCAATCCTTCCATGTTCAGGTTCTATCATTCCACAAATCCATCCAATAAAAAATGCTTTCTTATTTAGTCATTGTCCTTCAAACTAAGTGATGTATGGAATGCATGTGCCTTGCAACTTCCAACTCCATATCAGTCTTCTTTCCATCTACCCCATGTCCACCTAATATTTTTCATCTCACAACGCCATTGTAACATCCCAAATATCGCAAAATAATAAAAAAAATTGATATAGCCTATTTTATAAGATAAATGCTATGTGCGGAATGATAACTAATGACTAATAGATGATAACTACTTCATAAAATAGTCATATTTATTTTAAACATGTAAATGTACTTGGTTGTAAGTGAGATGTGACAGAGCAATGTTTATTTCGTTATGTGTACAGATGTGGTAACGATACTGATGAATTTGTTTGCATAATTCTGAAAGGGTTCCTACTGGGTGCCCTTGGGTTTACTTAGCTTTGAAAGCTAAAGCATTGGATTCTTTTTTTCACAGATCTACAGGTAAGGTTATAGAGTAATTCCAGTTTTTACAAGACAAGTTTTAAGCTTCAGCTTGTCGTCTCTATGTTTAAGATAATTGTATAATCTGTCGTGCATGAAGATGTCGATGGTATGTAACTTCGGTTTAACTTCGTCAACTTGTATAGTCTTTATGGTAATATTCGTATGTGTCGCTAGCAATGTTATACACTAAACTCGTTGTAACTGATAGTAGGATTAGTGGTAATACAACTTAGTTTATTCATCTAGAATTGTAACAAGTTTGATCTTATGAAAGATAGTGTCATCATTAGAATTAAGTGAATCTCCTGGAAATGACAGTTGCAATGTAATAAGTCTTGGAATGCTATAGTGATGATGTTTGTGTTGTGTCAACTTGTGAACAAGATGTCGTTAGACATAATAGCATATGACATATAGGGTTGGTGTCAAACCCTAGATTTCAATACAGTGTGAGGGTTATGTTTTCATTACACTAACCTTATGCAAGTGGCCTAGCTATTATGAACGTAATGTGGCCTAGCTATTATAATGTAATGCATGTTTATTTACATGCATGTGCTAAATAATAAACCTTATGATAGTTCCTACAATACTATTGCATTGTATTGTTTTATAAAACATGACTGATATAATAAATATATCGATTCCAATGTTTTGATAACCTATGGACACTATGCGAATATCGTTGTGGAAATGTTATATGTAAACCTATGGCTTGAATGTGCAATACATATGAACTATGTGAACTTAGAACATAGTTAATGCTCTTATAGCAATGTCGTGATACCACGCTATGGTTAGAACTTTGCATTGTTGTAATATGGTGTTGATATAAATATATCCTATGGTGGTTAACTTATATCGTGGTTGTATACAGTTGTATGGCAATGATACTATCCCGAGAAATTCATTGTCACCATAACTCGAATTCTGATATGAAATAGATGTTGTTGCAGTCGAGGGTCTCGCCGATATCTACGTGAGATCTCAGCATTGAATTCGATCCTCTGTGATGTTAGTGGTTGCTATGTTGGCACCTACGTGTTCTCGCTCCATGTGATAACAGTGGTAAGAATTGGTGATGCATCATTGAGCTGTAAGCTCATACTTGGTGATATGGCATCTGACTTTTTTGTGTATTAAATGAAGTCATGATTTGGTTTGGTTGTAATATTTGCCTTGGTACCATCGTGGTTATGTTGGCTCAATCTCGATTGTTGATCTCATTGTCTCGGTAGTTGAGATGTGTAAAAACCTAGTCAGTCTTGCCTTAGCGTTATTTTTGCGTTCGTGCATTCATTTTGTGATTTTCGTTTGGGAGAAGAAGGCCAACAGGCCGTTGGTTTACAGGGATCAACCCTGGGCAGTTGTGGATGGCACTGTGCCTCCATTCTCTATAATTTTATTGTGAAGATACTATATAAGTGCTTGAGTTTTGCTGAATGAGTAGCGTTGAAGCCCTGTGGCTTTCATCGGGTGACAAATTAGGTTAGTGGTGAGGTTTGACTCTGAGCTTGGTTGTGGTTCAGTTGCACATCAACTTCGCTGCGTTGGTTGAAGGTTTTGGAAGCCAAAAGCGTTCCATTCGACTGCAAGGTGAGTGATCTCATTTTTCCAAGTTATGTATTACGTTTCTTTGATTTGCCATTATTAATTTGAAATCATTGCTAACTCCTCGCAGATCTTGTGGCAGGTAATGCCATCATTCTGTATTCATAGTGCTGGGATGATGGAAATGGATAGCAATGCGAAATAATTGGTAAGCCTCGGTGGCAAACCCTCGTAGGTTCTCCTGGAAGATTCGTGGCAAACATTTGCATCACCTATTCTGGAAATCGTGGTTGAAAAACCTGGGTTGTTTCTTAGTTTGCAGAGTCGCTATAATCATTGATATGTTATTGTACAGGGTTTTGTGTTCTGGGTTTTGAACTTGGAAACGTTCCTTCACTAAGTAGGGATTCAGACTCTGGTGAGATGATAATATAAAAGATATTTTTTTCAAACTATGTGGCCATGACTATTTTGTGTTCATAGATTTGGGGCTTGGCCCATGAATGAAACCTGTAACTCATTGGTTTAAGAAGTGGAAATAATTCATGTTTAAATAGTCTCCGTGAAAAATGGTAATGTTGTGCAAACTAGGTTTTAATCACACCTATGCTATCGTGCTTCTTTCTGGACTGTAAGATCACAAATGGTTAAAAGATAGAAAAGGAAATCGTATGCAATGTGTATAATGAAAAACGATGCTACTGTTATTAAATCAATAGTTAAGTGTTGAAATATGTGATGGCTTCGGCCTAATGCCTCATCGTCGATTTGTATGAAACGTTTGTGCTTTTTATTTGAAAACTTATCAGAGGTTAGAATTTGGCTATGCCTATATGTTGATGTACTTGTTGATATGTTTCGGCATCAACTAGTGTTGTGATTTTGTTGACTCTGCTCCTACAGACATTGTAATGTCTTAAACTTTTGAAATGATATTTGAAATAAATATATTCGATCTACAGTAATGATTTTGATAAAATATGTTTGGTTTGTCTATTGTTAATAAAATGATGAAATGACAGGGAGCTTGTTTAACCAGCTCGATTTTATGGACAAAATTGCATTTGTGTGTTTAAATGTATGGTTATATGAACATGTGAAATATGAAACCTAGGTTTATGATAAGAGACTTTTGTTTGCTTATCTGTTCGGTGTGTGCAATAATGGAAATAACAGTAGTAACATTAAACTTGAGAAGAAATGAATGGAAAATTATAAACCCTAACTTGAAACCAGAAAATATATATCGATTCTGTTATGATGAGATTAACGAGTCATTTACAAATTCTGTTTTCGGCAATGATCTCAATAATAAATATAAAGAACAGTGATAATATTTTTAATACAATAATTTCTATTTGATGAAGTAAAATATAGAAGTAAGAACAGTAATGTAACAAATGCAGAATGATACTAACTGTTATCAGTAGATAAATTAACTGAATATGCAAAATGGTACTTCTATCATCTTGGCAATTTTTCCTATCTTATCAATTTATCTTAATCTGTTTCTGTACTGGAGTATGATGTTGTTACTTTTTGCACGGGAAAAAAAATAGAGACTATTTTATTCAATCATTTCAATTTATACAAAATTATAAAATTAAACAGGAAACTGAAATAAACTCATAAAATAAACAATGAAAGTTTAAATAAACAATAGAATTGTAATTATACAAAATTAAATACCAAAACATAAAAAATAAATAAAAATAGATAAGACAATAGAACCTGTAACTGACGATAGGGCCGACAAACACCCAAGGAGGCCTGTTCCTTCCAACCTGCTTCAGAAGAAGCAGCTCAATTGCTGACTTCTAGTGAACCCCCGAGCCTGATTACTGATCCAATAAGTGGGTGGAATTTGTGTAGAAGCAAGGCACTCAAAATACCTTCTCCACTCGGTATCAACCTCCTGATTAAAATGCCTTCTCAACTCAGCATCAACCTTCGGAACTTAATAAGAGTATGGCAGACTCACAACATGATCGACAACATAACATATCCCCTCATCAAATCTCTTGGGTGCAAATACAGCAAAAACCCAAGGTAACTTTCTTCATGAGGAAAAGTAATGAACCTCAGTTCAATATTTGATGGCTATTATATAGACTACCTAGTTCTTTAGTGATCAGTTTGGAATAAATGAGCCTCAAGCTCCAGTCCCATCTTTTAGGGCACTATGATCACATTTCAAGGGAGTTGTCCCATACCAACAGCTAGTTAGTTGCATCATGATGCTGCCACTTGTCCATTGCCTTCTACCCCAGATTCCATTCCACTTAGTGGATTAGTAACCACTCTTTCAACAGTCGTCTTAGGTGTTTGTCACCTATTTTATTTATTTAATAATAATATACTGTGCAAATTACAGTCATCCTTGGACACCTGTCCAACATAAAACTTTACAATAAAAGTTATCATAATCTTTCTTAACACAAAATGTTTTCCAGCAAATAGGATATGTTACAAACACCCCCTCTTAAGCTCAACATCGTCCTCGATGTTGCTTACTCATCATCAAGTTCCTCATGGAACAGAACTGGATATGCTTCCCACATATTACTTTTCAGTTCCCAAGTAGGTTTATCAGGGCTAAGGTGCTTCCATTGCACCTTTACATGCCCTATGGTGCGATTTCGAAGCATAATTTCCCTCTGGTCTAGAATACAGTTCGGTTCCACCTGAAAATCTCTTTTGGGTTCCACCTGTATGTCATTCCAATTCAGCACATGAGTAGCATCGTCCACATACTTCTTTAAAACAGAAACGTAAAAAACATTGTGGATTTTTAAATTGTATGGCAATGCCAATTGATATGCAACAGCTCCTATCATTGATAGGATTTCTAATGGTCCACAATACCTTGGTGCTAATTTAGCACAACTCCCAAGCTTCAAAGAACTTTTCTTGGGCTTTACCTTTATAAAAACGTGGTCTCCTACTTGAAATTCTCTTTATGTGCGTTTCAAATCAGTATATCTTTTCTGCTGATCTTGGGAAACTCTTAAGTTACCTTGAACATGTTTCATGGTTAGCTCCATTTCTTTCAATAAATCTGGTCCTAACATCAATTTTTCTACGGGATTATCCCACGAAATTGGAGTACAACATTTTCTTCCATACAAAATTTCAAATGGACTTAACTTAGCAGATGCTTGATAATTATTATTGTAGGCAAATTCTGTTAAGTGCAAGTAATCTTCCCACTTAGATGGTTGATCTTTAACATACAATCTTAACATATTTTCCAAAATCTAATTTACTCTTTTTCTTTGACCATCAGTTTGTGGGTGGAAAGAAGTGCTGAAATTTAACTTAGTATTTAATCCTTTAAACAGTGCTATCCAAAAGTTACCAGTGAACTTAGAGTCTCGGTCTGAAATAATTACCTTTGGAATTCTATGCAAGCGAAAAATTTGCTTCATGAAAATATCTGCAATGTTAGAAGCCTTGAAAGTAGTTTTACTAGGAATAAAATGAGCAGCTTTACTAAGTTTATCAACAACAACCATAATTCAGTCATTCTGCTTCTGATTTTTAGGAAAACCTATAATAAAGTCAATGCTTATAATTTCCCATTTCCACTCTGGAATTGGTAAGGGCTGTAATAGCCCAGTTGGATGTTGATATTCAACTTTAATAGTCTGACTGTCAAAACATCTAGCTATATATTCAGCAACTTCACTCTTCATGTTGGGCCAAAAGTACTCCTTTCTTAACATAGTTATTATTTTCTGATAACCAGGATGCCCTAAATAAGGACTCTTGTGAACTTCATCTAAAATCAACAACTTAACCTTCGAAAAATTAGGCACATAAATTATGTTTTTGTAAGTTAAGAATCCTTTTTCATTAATACTGTAATATGTTATAACATTTTCAGATGAATTTTCAACCACTTTATTATGTAATTTTTGGTAATTTTCGTCTTGCTTAGTTCCTTCTTCGATCTGATTTTCCAGATCAGTTTTAAAAGTACTGATTGTTGCCACAAAACTCAATCTAGCATTTTTGCTCAATGCATCAGCAACCTTATTTTCCTTTCTATTAGTGTGATGGAGCTCAAAATCGTACTCGGTAAGGAAAGATAACCACCTAGCTTGCCTTGCGTTAGGATTTGTTTGATCCAATAAATACTTTAAACCCTTATTATCAGTCATTAAAATAAATTTTCTTCCGATCAAGTGACGGCGCCACATTTTTAAAGCATGTATCACGGCTACCAACTCAAGATCATACGTTGCATAATTCTTTTCATGTATTTTTAACTTCCTTGACTCAAAAGCAATTGCATGACCTTCTTGACTTAAGACCCCTCCAAGTCCTTAGTTGCATTTGTGCATACGACAAAATCCTTATTAGGATCTGCAATTTTTAAGATGGGTGCAGTAGTTAACAATTCTTTTAACTTATTAATGTTGTCTTGACACTTTTGATCCCATATGAATTTATTCCTTTCTTCTGCAAAGAAGTGATGGGATTAGCAATTCTAGAGAACCCTTCAATAAACTTTCTATAATAACCCGTTATTCCCATGAATGACCGTACATCAGTTACATATTTAGGGATGGGCCATTCATTTATTGCTTTTATCTTATCAGGATCAACAAAAATACCATCTTTTGAAATTATATGACCCAAATACTGAATTTTATCTTTATAGAAATCACACTTACTGAATTTAGTGTAAAGCTTATGCTCTCTAACTACTTGTAAAATGATTTTTAAATGTTCATCATGGTCTTCTTTAGTTTTTGAGTAAACCAAGATATCATCAATGAATACCACTACAAACTTATCCAAATATTTATGCAAAACGTTGTTCATTAAACACATGAACATTGTCGGTGCGTTGGTTAGCCCAAAAGGCATAACTACGAACTTGTAGTGTCCATAATGTGTTCTAAATGCAGTTTTGAATATGTCCTCGTCTTTTATCTGGACTTGATGATAACCCGACCTTAGATCAATTTTAGTGAATATCTATGCTCCGCGTACTTGATCAAGTAGATCATCTATGCGGGGTAAGGGATACCGGTTCTTAATTTTCATTTTATTAAGCTGAAGGTAGTCAATGCACAAATGCATGGTACCGTCCTTCTTTTTAACAAACACTACTGGTGCTCCCCAAGGGGACACACTGGGCCTTATGTAGTTTTTATCTATTAATTCTTTCAGCTGAGATTTTAGCTCATTTAACTCTAGAATATTCATCCTATAGGGAGCCTTTGAGTTTGGTACCGCACCGGGTATTAACTCAATGGTGAAATCAAGTTATCTTTTTGGAGGTAATCATGGAATTTCTTCCGGGAATACATCAGAAAAGTCCCTAAGGATGGGAATATCCTCTAGTTTTAACTTGTCTTCTTTAGATGTATGCTCATCATTAACAACATTAACAGCAAACAATTTACAACCTTTTCTGGCAGCTCTCTTTTCTTGTAAGGAAGAAATTTGCCTTATTGAAATCTGCCTATGAATTCCTTTTGTTGTTTCTAAATTACCTTCATTATTTATACATGTAAAAGATTTATCATAACAATCTAGTATAACTCTATGTTGTTCAAGCCAATCCATGCCTATCAACAAATCATATGACCCTAAGGGTAAAACATTCATATTAACTTGCATTTTCAGCTGATTTAAAATACTTCACAATTCTTGACATAATCTGTAACCTTTCTTTTAGTTCAAGTTGCAAGCTGACTAACCATGCATTATCAAATTTCTCTATTTTTAGCTTGCAATGGTTTACTAAAGTAGGTGAAATATAACTTAGATTTGCACCTGGATCTATTAAAATAGAAATAGACTCATTTTGTATCATACCTTCAATTTCGACCATGGATGTTTGATGGTCCGCTTGACGGTTCTCAAATGCTACATTTATCCTGGGAATTTCTCTTGTGATATCTCCAACTGTAGGTTCTGCTTGCATAGTATGTATGTTGTTGGTTGTCCTCTTGTTGCATGGGCAATCTGCTCTCTTATGTGGTCTGCCACATTCATATCACTTTATGGGTCCTTTCTATTCAGCATACCTGTTGTTATTGTTATTGTCATTGCTGTGATTATTATTATTAGGTACATTTCTTGCAGCAGTAGAGTTCTGAGATGTATTATTGCGATAATTATTAGGAAAATTTCTGTTATTAAATTTTTTGTTAAAACGTCCAACATTTTGATTAAAATTCCTCTTTTTATAATCATACTAATTATTCTTACTGTTCTTCTAGCCAATTGTTCCTTCTCTTTTTCTGTTTTGGTCGAAACAAAATTTTTCCTTCCTCATGGCCTCTTCCAAAGTGGAAGGATTATCATACTCAATATGATCTTTTATATTAAAAGGTAAACAACTAAGAAACCTTTGCAATTTAGGCTTTTCCTCAACCATGTAGGGCACTTACCTCAACAAGCTAAGGAACTTGATGCACGGTTCTTTCATGTTCATTGTACCCAACTTTAAATTGTAAAACTCTTTTGACTTATCTTCAAAGTATTGTTCCAACAAAAACATCTTTTTAAACATAGTCCAAGTTACTTCTTTTTCTTTTATGCTCTTGATTCTTTTAAGATCCTGCCACCAGATATCTGCCTTTCCGGTCATATTGTAAATAGCCATCTTGGCTTTCAGTTCAGAAAAGTAATCATAAATAATAAGTACTTTTTCATTCGAGATAGCCAAGCTTCTTTTGTCTCACCCTTCTCACTTTCGCCATTAAAAGTAGATGGCTTAATCTTTTTAAATTCCCCAGTAATCTGTTCATGATGCTTAAGTTTTCTATTTTTAGAGCAACATTCACTGTTACTGCTCTCATAATTTATGTCTTCATTACTTCAATCAGATTTAGAAGATGAGTAACTGTTCCTTTTATCATTTCTTGTTTTCTTATGCTTATGTTGGTGGGACATTATTTTAGAATCAGCCTTAAATTTTGATTTTCTGCCTCTTTCATCACTATGACAGTTTTCTTTTAAATTTTGTTGTAACTCTTCCTGTACCTTACAAATCCGTTCATTTTCTTCTTTAATAGCTTTTAACTCAGATTGTAAATCCTGTACAGTGCGTAAGATTTCAGAAGACTGGTTGTTTAACTCAACATAAATTCTTTCAATGTTATTATGATTAATATGTTCATTACGAGGAGATCTGTCCTCTGCTGATTCCTTTGGTATTTTCATACCTGCAATTAAAAGTCAATCTATTATGTGCAAAAATAAAATAAAATTACAAAAGTTAGTAACATAAACTTTGTGATTTATTTTTCTGTTTGTGCACATGAGCCTCAATGAGGCCTAGAGTTTGAACTTGCGCTTTGATACCACATGTAACATCCCAAAAATCACAAAAAAAAAAAAATTGATATAGCCTATTTCATAAGATAAATGCTATCTACGGAATGATAATTAATGACTAATAGATGATAACTACTCCATAAAATAGTCTTATTTATTTTAAACATGTAAATGTACTTAGTTGTAAGTGAGATGCGATAGAACAATGTTTATTTCGTTATGTGTACAGATCTAGTAACAATACTGATGAATTTGTTTGCATAATTCTGAAGGGTTTCCTATCGGGTGCCCTTGGGTTTACTTAGCTTTGAAAGCTAAAGCATTGGATTCTTTCGTTCACAGATCTGTAGGTAAGGTTATAGAGTAATTCCAGTTTTTACAAGACAAGTTGTAAGCTTCAGCTTGTCATCTCTATGTTTAAGATAATTGTATAATCTGCCATGCATGAAGATGTCGATGGTATGTAAGTTCGGTTTAACTTCATCGACTTGTATCATCTTTATGGTAATATTCGTATGTGTTGCTAGAAATGTTATACACTAAACTCGTTGTAACTGTTGGTAGGATTAGTGGTAATGCAGCTTAGTTTATTCGTCTGAAATTGTAACAAGTTTGATTTTATGAAAGATAGTGTCATCATTAGAATTAAGTGAATCTCTTGGAAATGACAACTGCAATGTAATAAGTCTTGGAATGCTATAGTGATGATGTTTGTGTTGTGTCAACTTGTGAACAAGATGTCATTAGACATAATAGCATACGACATATAGGGTTGGTGTCAAACCCTAGCTTTCAATACAGTGTGAGGGTTATGTTTTCATTACACTAACCTTATGCAAGTGGCCTAGCTATTCTGAACGTAATGTGGCCCAGCTATTATAATGTAATGCATGTTTATTTACATGCATGTGCTAAATAATAAACCTTATGATACTTCCTACAATACTATTGCATTGTATTGTTTTATAAAACATGATTGATATAATAAATATATCGATTCCAATGTTTTGATAACCTATGGACACTATGCGAATATCGTTGTGGAAATGTTATATGTAAACCTATGGCTTGAATGTGCAATACATATGAACTATGTGAACTTACAACATAGTTAATGCTCGTATAGAAATGTCGTGATACCACCCTATGGTTAGAACTTTGCATTGTTGTAATATGGTGTTGATAAAAATATATCCTATGGTGGTTAACTTATATCGTGGTTGTATACAGTTGTATGGCAATGATACTATCCCGAGAACTTCGCTGTCACCATAACTCGAATTCTGATATGAAATAAATGTTGTTGCAGTCGACGGTCTGGCCGATATCTACGTGAGATCTCAGCATTGAATTCGATCCTGTGTGATGTTAGTGGTTGCTACGCTGGCACCTATGTGTGCTAGCTCCATGTGATAACAGTGGTAAGAATTGGTGATGCATCACCGAGCTATAAGCTTAGCCCTGGTGATATGGCATCCAACTGTTCTATGTATTAAATGAAGTCATTGATTTGGTTTGGTCGTAATATTTTTCTTGGTACCATCGTGGTTATGTTGGCTCAATCTCGATCGTTGATCTCATTTTCTAGGTAGTTGACATGTGTAAAACCCTAGTCAATCTTGCCTTAGCGTTATTTTTTCCTTCATGCATTCATTTTGTGATTTTCATTTGGGAGAAGAAGGCCGACGGGCCGCTGGTTTACAAGGCTCGACCCTGGGCAGTTGTGGCTGGCACTGTGCCTCCATTCTCTGTAATTTTATTGTGAAGATACTGTATAAGTGCTTGATTTTTGCTAAATGAGTAGCATTGAAGCCCTGTGGCTTTCATCCGGTGACAAATTAGGTTAGTGGTGAGGTTTGACTATGAGCTTGGTTGTGGTTCAATTGCATGTCAACTTTGCTGTGTTGGTTGAAGGTTTTGGAAGCCAAAATTGTTCCATTCGGCTGCAAGGTGAGTCATCTCATTTTTTCGAGTTATGTATTACATTTCTTTGATTTGCCATTATTCATTTGAAATCGTTGCTAACTCCTCACAAATCTTTTGGCAGGTAATGCCATCATTCTGTATTCACAGTGCTGGGATGATGGAAATGGATAGCAATGCGAAATAATTGGTAAGCCTCGGTGGAAAACCCTCATAGGTTCTCCTGGCAGATTCGTGGCAAACATTTGCATCACCTATTCTGGAAATCATGGTTGAAAAGCCTGGGTTGTTTCTTAGTTTGTAGAGTCGATATAATAGTTGATATGTTATTGTACAGGGTTTTGTGTTCTGGGTTTTGAACTTGGAAATGTTCCTTCGTTAAGTATGGATTCACTCTCTGTTGAGATGATAATATAAAAGATCTTTTTTGCAAACTATGTGGCCGTGACTGTTTTGTGTTCATAGATTTGGGGCTTGGCCCATGAATGAAACCTGTAACTCATTCATTTAAGAAGTGGAAATAATTCATGTTTAAACAATCTTTGTGAAAAATGGTAATGTTGTGCAAACTAGGTTTTAATCAGACCTGTGCTATCGTGCTTCTTTCTGGACTGTAAGCTCACGAATGGTTAAAAGATAGAAAAGGAAATCGTATGCAACGTGTACAATGAAAAACGCTGCTACTGTTATTAAATCAATAGTTAAGTGTTGAAATATGTGATGGCTTCGGCCTAATGCCTCGTCATTGATTTGTATGAAACGTTTGTGCTTTGACTTGAAAACTTATCAGAGGTTAGGGTTTGTCTATGCCTAGATGTTGATGTACTCGTTGATATGTTTCGGCATCAACTAGTGTTGTGATTTTGTTGACTCTGCTCCTACAGACATTGTAATGTCTTAAACCTTCGAAATCATATTTGAAATAAATATTTTCGATCTACAGTAATGATTTTGATCAAATATGTTTGGTTTGTCTATTGTTAATAAAATGATGAAATGACAGGGAACTTGTTTAACCAGCTCGATTTTGTAGACAAAATTGCATTTGTGTGTTCAAATTTATGGTTATATGAACATGTAAAATATGAAACCCTAGGTTTATGATAAGAGACTTTTGTTTGCTTATCTGTTCTGTGTGTGCAATAATGGAAATAACAATAGTAACAGTAAACTTGAGAAGAAACGAATGGAAAAATATAAACCCTAACTTGAAGATAGAAAAGATATATCAATTATGTTATGATGAGATTAACCAATCATTTACAAATTATGTTTTGGGCAATGATCTCAATAATAAATATAAAGAACAGTGATAATCTTTTTAAGACAATAATTTCTATTTGATGAAGTAAAATATAAAAGTAAGAAAAGTAATGTAAAGAAATGCACAATGATACTAATTGTTATCAGTAGATAAATTAACTGAATATGCAAAATGGTACTTCTATGATCTTGGCAATTTTGTCTATCTTATCAATCTATCTTAATCTGTTTCTGTACTGGAGTACGATGCTGTTCCTTTTTGCATGGGGAAAAATACAGAGACTATTTTATTCAATCATTTCAATTTATACAAAATTATAAAATTAAACAGGAAACTGAAATAAACTCATAAAATAAATAGTGAAAGTTTAAATAAACAACAGAACTGTAATCATACAAAATTAAATAACAGAACTTAAAAAAAAAATAGATAAGACAATAGAACCTGTAACTGACGATAGGACCGACAAACACTCAAGAAGGCATGTTCCTCCCAACCTATTTCAGAAGAAGCAGCTCAACTGCTCACTTCTAGTGAATCCCCGAGCCTGATTACTGATCCAATAAGTAGGTGGAATCTGTGTAGAAGCAAGGCACTCAAAATACCTTCTCCACTCGATATCAACCTCCTGAATAAAATGCCTTCTCCACTGAGCATCAACCTCCTGAACTCAATAAGAGTTTGGCAGACTCACAACATGATCAACAACATAACATATCCCCTCATCAAATCTCTTGGGTGAAAACACCGCAA
Organism: Larix kaempferi; assembly: GCA_027924585.1. Lineage (NCBI taxonomy): Eukaryota > Viridiplantae > Streptophyta > Pinopsida > Pinales > Pinaceae > Larix > Larix kaempferi. Next base: position 7,434,163 of record BSBM01000006.1, on the reverse strand, counting down.
AACCGCAAGGTAAATTTCCTCGTGAGGAAAATTGATGAACCTTAGTTCAATATTTGATGGCTATTATATAGATTGCATAGGTTTTTTAGTGGTCAGTTTGGAATAAATGAGCCTCAAGCTCCAGTCCCATCTTTTAGGGCACTATGACCACATTTCAAGGGAGTTGTCCCATACCAATAGCTAGTTAGTTGCATCATGATGCTGCCACTTGTCCATTGCCTTCTACCCCAGATTCCATTCCACTTAGTGGATCAGTAACCACTCTTTCAATAGTCCTCTTAGGTGTTTGTCTCCTATTTTATTTATTTAATAATAATATATTGTGCAAATTACAGTCATCCTTGGACAGCTGTCCAACATAAAACTTTACAATAAAAGTTATCATAATGTTTCTTAACACAAAATGTTTTCCAGCAAATAGGGTATGTTACAACCATCCACTTTCATCCATGCTTCCCAAATACTTTTTGTAATTAAAGAACCTTCAACACTTGGAATTTATGAGGGGATGATATTATATTACATAATCCAAAGGATCACTTGATCCTACTAAATTTTTTTTCTATGAGAAATTGATATCTAAGCAATAACACTTTCCTAGTAGAGGTTCCTTCTAGACACCAAATCACCCATTTTGCAACCAAAATATTATCCTAGGTTAAACTATCAATTAAACCTAAGCATCCTTCACCCTTGGGCATAATGCAAACATCACAGCGTACCATAGGGAGGACCATATCCCCACCACACTTTGAGCACATATATGAATGCAAGAGTAACGTTTTTTAATATATATGAAACTGAGCCCTACCAGGAAAGACACAAGAAACATAATAAATGTGATAATCCTAGAGAATCCTACATATAATAGTGAGGTTGGTAGCAAGTGGAAAGTCTTTGTTTTTTCAAAAGAGAAGCTTACATTACAAATGCTCCAAATACCAATTCCAAATAGCTCTTGGAGAAAAACTGACACAAAAGGAGATGCCAAGATACCTTACTATTACACCTATATGAGTGAAAGTTCAAGTAGGAGGGATGCAATTAAGAGGCACATCAATACAAATCAACATGTGAATAAAAAACACTAAAAACTATATAATCATATAATATCATCAACATATACACATTAATACAAATACAAAACACATAACACTTAAACACAACATTTACAATATTTTTTCTGTAAAATAATAAATTTAATATATAATAAATAACACTCATTTACAAATTTCCAAAATTACAACAAAGGTTCTCATTTACAAATTTCTAAAATTACAACAAAGGTAGTAAACCTGCAATAATCGAAACGCACGCGTTAAGAAAGCTGCCTCACTCTAATAGAAACCTAAGAGAAGCATGAAGGAAAAGATAAGTAAGTGAAAAAATGTACATTCAAGAATGATTTAACACTTTATTTTACTTTAGATTATATAATATGTGTTATTATATACAAGAAAAACAAGTAGATAATATCATCAACATATTACACATTAATACAAGTACAAAACACTCAACACTTAAACACAACATTTACAATATTTTTTCTGTAAAATAATAAATTTAATATATAATAAATAATACGCATCTACATATTTCCAAAATTACAACAAAGGTTCTCATTTACAAATTTCTAAAATTACAACAGAGGTAGTGAACCTGCAATAATCGAAACGCACGCGTTAAGAAAGCTGCCTCACTCTAATAAAAACCTAAGAGAAGCATGAAGGAAAAGATAAATAAGTGAAAAAATGTACATTCAAGAATGATTTATCACTTTATTTTACATTACATTATATAATATAGTCTTTAATATATACAAGAAAAACAAGTAGATGAAAAAGAGGATAAGAGTTAATTAAAAAATAAATAAAAACAAAGTTTTGAATATGTAAAAGAAAGTTTATATATTTTAGTACGTTATATAGTCATTGGAAAAGAAATAACAATAAAAAAGGTCAAGATAACTATTTATTTAAATTTAAGTAAGTGATGATTGCAATTATAAATAAAAATTAAAAATTAATGGAAAAAATGTTGTTGTTAATATATTAAGTTTTATGAATTTAAAAGATAAAAAATAATTAAAATAAATAGATATTTATATTATAATGTAGTGAAATTTTTTTAATGATATTAATTTATTATTAAGCTAGTTATGTAATTGTTTTTATATAGAGAATTAATGCATCGATATAATATTACTCTTTGATTATTTTTTATGAAAATTTTAATATAATATTATTCATTTGATTAATTTTCATCACATTTTTAATAGATAGTTTTTTTATATTGTAATTTATATATTTTTGTAATATATTATTGTATAGTTGCAAAGTTATTGTAAAGTTGTACATATTGTTAATATATTTGAAAAATGCATATTTCTAATATAAAGATTGTAAAATTTAGAGAAAGATATATATTTGAATTTTGTAAATTTGAGAATATGTAGTATATAATTGTTTGTTATTATTTGAGAAATTTATATTTTTAATATAAAGATTGTACAATTTAAGGAGGGATGTATATTTAGACTTTCTAAATTTGATATTATATAGCATATTGTTGTAATGTTTGAAGATATGTATTTAGACTTTACAAGTTTGTAGTATGAAGAGTGTAAACATGAAAGATTACATTTTTGAACTTTAAAAGTTTTATAACATCTAGATTGTGAAGTTTGTGGATGCATATTAAAACATCACAAACTTCTATAACATTAAGCTGGAATTTGAGGATACATATTCGAATCCAAGACAAATTTACATGATATCTCTATTTCTAATATAAAGATTGTACAATTCAAGGAGGGATGTATATTTAGACTTTCTAAATTTGATATTATATAGCATATTGTTGTAATGTTTGAGGATATGTATTTAGACTTTACAAGTTTGTAGTATGAAGAGTGTAAACATGAAAGATTACATTTTTGAACTTTAAAAGTTTTATAACGTCTAGATTGTGAAGTTTGTGAATGCACATTAAAACATCATAAACTTCTATAACATTACGTTGGAATTTGAGGATACCTATTCAAATCGAAGACAAATTTACATGATATCTTAATTGTAAATTTTGAAAATGTATATTGGATTTTATAATTTTGCATAATATTAATGTTGCTATTGTGATGTTTGAGTAACAATATATGATCTTTACCTATTTGCATAACCATTATTTCAAAGTTTGAGAATGTATATTTAAGTGTCATAACTTTGCATCACATCACAATAGTGTACATGTATATTTTGAATTTATATATTTCATAACATTATACTTTTACATCAGATAAATTTATAATGTTTGAAAATGCATTTTTATACTTCACAAATTTTGGGTAACATCAACAATGTGGATTATGAATTTTAAAGATGCATATTTAAACTTAACATCAAGTTTGTAAAATTTGAGAATATATATTTAGACCTAGCAAGTTAGTATAACATGAATGTTGTGGGTTGTAAATTTTAAAATTGAAGATTTTAACCTAACTACAAGTTTAAGATGTTTGAGAATATATATATAGATTTAATATGTTTATATAATGTTAAGGTTGTGGATTGTCAAATTCAAATCTAAATATTACAAGTTTGCATAACAATAAATGTTGTAGATTATTTGTAAAATTCAATGATACATATTTACATTTGATAAATTTGCATGGCATTTAAGTTCAAAATGTTTGAGGATACATATTTAGATTCCACAAATTTTCATAACATCATTGAATTTACAAGTTTTCATAATATCAACCTTGTGAAATTTGAGAATATACACATTTTTAGTATATAAATTTTTATAAGAACATGAAACACAATGCACAATAAAACAAATTCATAGTTATAATTTTTTTGAGAATATAGTCATCCACTTACCAATGAATGAATGTAATTACATTAATTTGAAGTCTAAGTCTATGCTAATGGGCTAAAGAGATATGTATAATTATATCTATTGATATTTATATCTTAGAATTTGGAGTGGACTAGAATCTATGCTTTTCTTAAATTACAGGAAGATGACACAAATGGAAAGTCCATATCATTCAATGACCACCACAAGTTAAGTAAATATATAATTATAATTATTTTTAAAATAAATTATTACTTTAAACATATAGCTTTACTATTTCAATGAGAATAATTTTAGTCTATTACATCCCACGATGAAAAAGAATGCAGTCATAATTCTTTCTAAAATATAGTGATATAACATCATATTTTTATGAACACCACTATTTTCATAGTTGTGAACGGGCATCATCAAAGGAAATAGGTCTAACCACCATGACAATCAATTTAAAGTAGCTTAATGCAGTTATAATTCTTTCCAGAATATAGTGGTAGTACATCATATTTTTATGAACACCACGATTTTCATTGTTGTGAACGGGTATCATCATTGGATATAGGTCTAACCACCATGACAATCAATATAAAACAGCTTTGATTATATAACATCTAGTCCTAATTTTAGAGCTTGGGAAAATATTCTAATGTGATATTAGGTTTGAAAGTGGTTGCACACAAAAAAGATAACCGGTTAGACAGCAAACTAATAACATATCATGACTTAAAATCGCTTCATCGCGACGCTTAATTTCATATGCAGCTTTCAAACTTCAATTCATGTGCTCTCTCACAGTTATTTGACAAGCGATGACAAAGAAATGTTGCACAGTATGTACCAAGCGATGACAAAGCATCTTTGCGATGACAAGATTACAGGCGATGACAAAGAAACTTTGTACAGTATGTGCCAAGCGATGACAACGAAACTTTGCACAGTATGTGCCAAGACATTTTCAGAGTATTACTAAAACCAAAGACTTTTGGAGTATAACTCAGACTAAACGACGAAATGTTTAATAGAGATTCTAAAATGACTGGAAATTGAACTCTGTCATATTGTCTATACTGTGAAACATCCATGATCAGACACTGCCATATTGTCTATATGCAAACAAATTAACCAAACACGACCAAGTTAAAGTCGCTGGCTTGTTGTACTGATATTATATTCCATGCGGCGAGATCTGATTTAAACTGTCACAAGACCCACGAGCTTTGACTGAAAGAAATTCCCATGGAGACTTTGCCAACCCCACTTCCTCGAAGTCTTTCTGGGCTTTTATAAATACGAACCCTCTGGAAGTATGTTATACCAACATAGCAGCCCTATTCTCACAATACTTTCAAAGATGGACGCTCAATTCATTTGCAAATTATTGCTGGTTCTGATTGTTGGTTGCATTTGTGCAGCGAATCCATCAGCTGCAAAATACAATAAATCCCCATTTCCAAAGCCGTACCCTTATAAATCTCCTCTGCCATCTCACGTTGCATCTGCAGCCCATTACAAGCCGCCCTCTCGATCCACGCCTGTCCCCACGGCCCCAGCATTGGGGAAACCACGGCCCGTGCATAGTAAAACTCCTCCTAAAGAGGCGCCAGTTTCTGCTCCATACAAGTACAAATCTGCACCTCTTACCAGGGACCGCGTGCTTATTGAAGTTGGTTTTAATGTTATTATTAAAACTCCTCCTCCCCACCAACCATAAGTCCTAATTTCAGCACTGCCCATCTCAGACCTCTCTTATACCCCTCACTGAAGGTTGGAGGCAGAAATAAAACAAAGATAATGCGGAATGAGCTACAGCTCTTCAATCTTTATTCATAAACCGAGATCAACCGATGTAATACAATCAAGAACATAATGTGTATTTAAACACTTATGGCAAACCCTAAAAGCTTTAACCTAGCTTTTGCATGCATGCAAAGCATGTTGTTGCATTTATTGACTGAACGTCAAGAATAAAAACTAATGTTAACTGAAGTAATTACTAATTCTAACACTCCCTCTTAATTACTACTGCTGACTACTCCAGCTTTTACAATGCCTAAATTATTTCTATGAATTTGAAAAATATCTTTTGCCAATGGCTTTGTGAAGATGGCATCCAATTGGTGAATCGATTTACAATGCTCAACATGAACTTCACCATTGTTCACAAGTTCTCTTATGAAGTGATATCTGGTATCAATGTGCTTGCTTTTCTGGTGAAAAACATGGTTCTTGGATAGAGCGATTGCTGAATTGTTGTCACAATAAACTGTGGTTGGTCCTTCTTGTTTCTGTTGAAGACCTTCTAAAACTCTGCGTAACGAGACTACTTGACATGCTGCTGATGTCGCTGCTACACACTCTACTTCTGCCGATGAAAATGTCACAATGGGTTGCTTCTTGGATGCCCATGAAATCACCCCTGATCGAAGATGAAAAACATGACCGGAAGTGCTCTTCCTGTCATCCAAACTTCTTGCAAAATCACTGTTACTGAAACTTGTCAAAACATCATACTCAGTGCTTGAGTATAAAATTTCATAGCTTGAAGTCCCTGCAACATATCGCAAGATCCTTTTGCCAACTTGCCAATGTGAGTCTTTGGGAGACTCCATGAACCTCAAAATCAAGCTGACAACAAACATAATATTAGGTCTTGTAGCTGTGAGATACATGAGACTTCCTACAAGTCTCTTAAACATTGTTGGATCTACATTGGGACTGCCATCTTCTTTGCTCAACTTAGTACCTGTTGCCACTGGTGTAGGTGTTGTTTTGCAATTAAGCATTCTGAATCGCTTAAGAACTTCATTAACATATTTATTTTGAGAGATAAATATACCTTTTTCTAATTGTTCTACTTCTAGGCCAAGAAAGAACCTCATCAATCCAAGGTCTGTTATCTCGAACTCTTTCTTCATAGCTGACTTGAACTCATCTACTGAGAGGTCACCTATAAAAATCATATCATCAACATACAAACAAACTATTAAAATCTGTCCTTATTGATTTACCTTTGTGTAAAGTGTTGGTTCGTTGTTGCTTCTGCTAAAACCATTTTTTATCAGATAAGAATCAATTTTGCTGTACCAAGCTCTTGGAGCTTGCTTGAGCCCATATAAAGCTTTCTTCAACTTGTAAACTTTCTCTTCATGTTCTTTTATTTCATACCCATGTGGCTACTCCACATAAATTTCTTCTCCAAGAATTCCATTCAAGAATGTCGAATTGACATCCATCTCATACACTTTCCACTTTTTCTGTGCTGCAATTGCTAGGACTGCTCTTACTGTGTCCAATCTTGCCACCGGTGCAAAAGTTTCTCCAAAATCAATTCCTAGTTGTTGCAAGAAACCCTTTGCTACTAACATTTCCTTATACTTATCAATCTCACCTTTTTCATTGAGTTTGGTTTTATAAACCCACTTCACACCAATGGATTTCTTATTCTTTGGAAGGTCAACTAGATCCCATGTATCATTTCTTTCAATGGAATCTATCTCTTCATCCATAGCATTTACCCAATGCTCTTGTTTTATAACCTCTTCATAAAACACAGGTTCACTAGCAATAAAAAAATAATTGGTATTTGCATCTAATTCATCATAAATATATGTCAATCTTCTAGTCTTTTTATTACTGTGATCAGATTCATTACCTAATTTCGAACTTGACGCTTCACCTTGAACTAAGTTTCTAAGTGTTCTTTTTGGAGTATTTGCTACTGGTGAAGATGCTATTGGATCTTGTTGTCCAATTAGCTCCTCATCTTCTCCATCTTCTAGTTGGGGTATTTCATCTCCCACACCCTTGTCTATGGTTCCATTCCATGACTCTTCCTCTTTGAACAAAACATCTCTAGTGAGGATAACCTTTTTGGTAATAGGGTTATACAGCTTGTAGGCTTTAGTTTGTTCACCGTTTCCAAGAAATATACATTTCTCACTCATGTCGTCTAGCTTTTTTCTTAGCTGTTTAGGAACATGAGCATAAGCAACACAGCCAAATACTCTGAAATGAGAAACATTACAAGTCATACATGACCATTCTTTCTCTGTTACTCTATTCTTCACAATTTTGGTAGGAGATCTATTCATCACATGAACAACGCAAGCCACTACGTCTCCCCAAAATTCATGGGACAAATTTCTTCCTTTCAACATGCTCCTTGCCATATTCATTATGGTTCTATTCTTGCGTTCTGCAATACCATTCTGCTGAGGAGTAAATCTTGTAATGAATTGCCTCTTAATTCCATGATGCTTGCAGTAATCATGAAATTCCTTTAATTCATACTCTCCCCCTCCATCAGATCTCAATACTTTGAGTTGATAACCACTCTATTTTCCAACCAGAGCGCTAAATTCCTTGAACTTGCCAAAAGTTTCAGACTTCCGACGAAGGAAATACACCCATGTTTTTCTACTGAAATCATCAATAAATGTAAGGAAATAATAGTTTCCACCAATCGATTGAGTTTGCATTGGTCCAACCAGATCAGTATGAATAAGTTCTAGAGGTGCATGTGCCCTTCGAGACATACCTTTAGGAAAGCTATCCCTGTGCTGCTTTGCAATGATGCAACACTCACAACTGCTTTCTGGCTCCTTCATAGGGGGTAATCCCTTTACAATCTATTTCTGCTGCAAAAACTTGAGACCACCAAAGTGAAGATGTCCATATCTAAAATGCCATAACCAATAATCATCCATGCAAGTGGCTTTTTGAGCAAAATAGTTTACCTTGCTGCTGCAATTCATGACTAGTGGATACATCGTGTTCCTAGTCACTTGTATTTTGATGATCAAATGTCGATTTGGGTCATAAATTTCACAGTCTGATCCATCAAAGACAATTTTGTACTTCTTTTCAGTGAGTTTCCCAATGCTAAGCAAATTATGCTTCAATCCTAGAGCATAATAGTCATCTAAGATTGTCTTTTGTTGGCCTGGTTGGGTCAGAATGTTGACCACTCCTTTTCTAAGAACTGGAACTACCTCATTTGTGCCAACTTTGACCTCTATCCTCACTGATTCATCTAGGTCTGCAATTCGACATTTGTCACCTATCATATGGTTACTACAGCCACTATCTAAAAGCCAAAGTCCCTTTGGGCTTTCGTGTGCATCATGACATGTAAGGAATAACATATCATCTTTATCCTGAGAGGTATTAGTCACATTAGCATTATGATTTGCTTGATCATACTTTTTCTCTTTACATTCATGATCATAATGCCCAAATTTATTGCAATAATAACACTAAATATTAGATTTATCTAACCTTTTTTTGTCGCAGTTTCCGCCTTCATGGCTATGATGGTGATCTTGATTTCCATTGCCATTACTTCCGCCACTTCTGCCTCGTCCTCTTGATCCTCTTCTGCCTCTGCCTCTTCCTTTGCCTCTTGAGAATGAGACATGTACTTTGAAAGCATTCTCTTGAGAGGATTCTTCATTCCTGTTGAGTCTGGATTCGAATGAAAGTAAAGATCTGTTCAACTCGTCTATAGAGAGAGTACTCAGATATTTTGCTTCTTCAATCGCTGAAACTTTCGACTCAAATTTGTGGGGTAGGGATCTCAGAACCCTTTCAACCACCCTTTGATTTCCAATATTTTCACCGTAGATATTCAGTTGATTAACAATCCCCATGACTTTGGTCATGAAAGAATCTACAGAGTCTGATTCTTTCATCTTCAGATCTTCAAAGTCTCTTCTTAGGTTTTGGAGTGTTGTTGTTTGTACCTTACCAGCACCTTGATAACTGGTCACCAAGGTATCCCAGGCTACTTTGGCATGTAATGACACTGATATCTTTGGAAATACGCTGTTATCCAAAGCATTCATTATGAGATACAAAGCCCTTGCATCCTTCTTCATGTGCACTCGCAAGACATCCTTTTTAGTGTTTGAAAGGGCTTGAAATGCTGCATCATCTGTAGGTTCGGAATATCCATACACGACATATTCCCATGCATCTTCTGACCTGAGATAAACCGCCATCCTCGTGGCCTATATATCATATTCTTTTTTCCCTGTAAGAGGAGAAATCTGAGATTGATTGTTGCTGCTAGAAGCCATTGGCGTTGTGGAGTCTTTCACTGGCTCTATTCAAAATAATCTCCCTTCCTCTCTTTTTTTTTAAATAAATAATAATTCTCCCTCTTAAACAAGATTTGAAAAATATCTTCAAATATCTTATTCTCTTGTAAAAAGAAAAAATTCATACTCAAGGAATCTCGTAAAAGAAAAAAACAGTGTGAAAAAAAATCACTCTCTTAAAAAAACAATGGCCTTCCTTCTTGCTCTTGCCCTAATTGATTACCGCGTTTGGGCCTATGTGGACACCGTGGTAAATTTCCAATTTATCTCCCCAAACTACCACGCTTTGGCCTATATGGAGGCCACGGTAGTTCCCAAAGTACCGCTCTGTGGACTATATGGAAAGGTTGGAGGCAGAAATAAAACAAAGATAATGCGGAATGAGCTACGGCTCTTCAATCTTTATTCATAAACAAAGATCAATTGATGTAGTACAATCAAGAATGTAATGTGTATTTAAACACTTATGGAAAACCCTAAAAGCTTTAACCTAGCTTTTGCATGCATGCAAAGCATGATGTTGCATTTATTGACTGAACGTCAAGAATAGAAACTAATGTTAACTGAAGTAATTACTAATTCTAACACTCACCACTTACACATCACTACTCTTACAAGACCCCCCCTTATTAATTTCTAGGATGCAACTTCAGAATTATATGCGACTCTTATGGTAAGATGTTTACTCGAGATAAAATGTCCATGATAGTTTACTTTTTGGTTTGTCTGGTTTAAATGATTAATTAGATGCTTGGAAAACATACTTATAATATTTACTAGCGACCTCTCTCATCAACAGGATTCCATACCTAGTCTCATTCTTGGGTTTATTATATAATATGTTGTAAACTGCTTCATTTGCACTAGTCTTTTTGTATACCAAGAACATGCTTAGTGCAACATATGTGTTGTTTGAAGTGAATACTTCTAGAAGAGGCTAGAGATAATGATGCCAATATGTTAGGATGGAGATAAGGATAGAATTATGTTATTTATATGTAGTCAGCATACCATGTTCACCATGATTTTCTTAATTGTGTATTGATTTTACTACTTAAGTTACAATAAAGTAGAGTGATTTTGTGCTACTTTGTTTGCTTAGTAAGCTGAAAATAATGCTGTTGAGCTGAAATTACAATAAAGGAGAGCTATGTTGTGCTTACAAAACAATCTAATGTCATCTCATATCTAATACTGGTTGCATACATTTGATCAAAATAACTATAATGATTTCATTATATTTACGTCGTTTCACCAAGGAGATGGTGCTTGGTGTCGTTTAATTTATAATCTCCTCATTTAATTTATAATCTCCTCCAGACTGTATTTATATTTGAATCCCAAATCTAATAATTTCTTGGATGAGATGACACCACAACCACCAGCATACTGCGATTCATCGAACCTGCATCAATCAATCACCATATCGTAATTACAGAAATTGAAGGAGCCGAGTAAACATAAAAGTGAAAATTCGGACCAAATATATCTGGAAACTAGATGGTGTCAGAGATGACTGACTTTGCTGTTATTTTGTACTGTGAATAGCATTGGGAAATGAGATGTGCCATTGTTTCACCAAGGAGATGGTATACCATCCACGTTGGCTAGATTCCTAGCTCATAGAGCGAATGGAATCCTGCCACGTGGATGTGGATGGTGCCCGGTGCCGTTTAATTTATAATCTCCTTCAGAATGTATTTATATTTGAATCCCAAATCTAATAATTTCTTGGATGAGATGACACCACGACCACTAGCATACTGCGATTCATCGAACCTGCATCAATCAATCACCATATCATAATTACAGAAATTGAAGGAGCCGAGTAAACATATAAGTGAATATTTGGACCAAATATATCTGGAAACTAGATGGTGTCAGAGATGACTGACTTTGCTGTTATTTTGTATTGTGAATAACGTTCACAAATGAGATGTGCAAACTTTGGCAGGGTAGTGGTATGGCCAGAGCAATAATAACGTCCCTCCACATCAGGTTGCTCCATCAGAAATACATGAGCATTGCAGATATCTTGAACATGGATGAACGAGACAGTATTGGACAGGAAGTTAATAGATTGCAACAATCCATACCATAAGTGATTTCCTGTGGATTGCAACCATAAAAGACCAGAAATATTAGAACCCCCAGGAAAACAATCATAACGATGTTAGGAAATAATAATTGATGATAGGCGGCCAATCGTACCTGTGATCAATGACAACGTTACATTGACGCTAGAGGGGATTGTAGTGGTTATGGAAGGGCCTGCGATTATGGATGGGACAATACTCACTAGGTAAATACCCTCCTCCTTTCCAAATTCCAGTGCAGCTTTCTCTGCAAGTGTTTTTGATTCTGCGTAGAACTGCACAAGAAAGAGAAAGAATTTGCATATGTAAGTTAAAACAGTTCAAATTCCACCACATCTTTTTCTGTAAGTGTATTTTTTACTCTGAGTAGAATTACAAAAGAGAGAATAAGCATTTACATATTTAAGTAAAAAATGCAGATGGGTTAAGATCACAGAGTATGTATATCTTCAATTTGAAATTCTGAGATCAAATGTACCTACCCAACCATGGCGTTTGTTTTCTCTGATGGAGTCCAGTGAAGTACATTATGATTCATGATAAGGGAATATTCATCTACTGTGGACGCTGCGCTCAAAGATGAAGTAAAGGAGACATGCCTCATGCTTTCTACTCTCTTGCACGATCTCAGAACATTCAGAGTTCCTCGGATTGCAGCCTCTATAATCTCATTCTTGTTGAGCCCAGAATTGGCCCTTTTTGACCATCATTTATCATCTTCCCTTCCCTTGTCTTACACCAATTACCTTGGCAATTCAACTTATTGTCCTTATCTATTCCCCAATTACCAAGGTATGGCCGATTATTGTTTTATTGTGTTAATACTTATGATTGTGATGATTAAAGCTGTGCATCTCTTAATCTGTGCTAACATGATGCGATTTATGAAGGTAGTAAGACAATAGACTGCAGGAAGATCGGAGCTGAACAAGTCATGAAGGAACGTTCATCGCTTGTGGAAGGTTCCTTGGGGCTCAATTCATCAATCAAGGCACAGTCGTGGCAGGGCAGCTGTAACAGAAGAACTATATTAAGTATGTCGCTGCTCAAATCCCGCTGTGAGATGGAATGACCGTCACTCTTGGGACAATTTATACTTCTCTCATATTTCAGTTCTGCCACGCATTGTAACAGCTAGATTATTTAGGGCGCCTGAAGATCAGAGATCTTCATGGCTGCCCAATTATAGGTTTTAGATGTTGCAATTGTATGTATAAGTATGGGGAATTGCCTCGACTAAGGGGTTGGACAGCAATTAATTAATTTATCTTGTATTAGCAGTCGAGCCAAAACTGTGTACTCATCCTTCTGTTAATATACTGAGTTGCTTCTGAGTTAAAGAGAGTGTTGTTCAACCAGCGTCTCTGTGTGAAGACTGGGCCCGTCTTCCACAGAGATTGTTGTGTTTATCTAGGATTTCATCTTTCTTGTTGTGTGATGCTTTGTTCTTCCTTTTGTACGCAGCAGCAATATTTATCGTGTGAATTTTCAGTATAGTTAAGGATCATATTTCTGTGAGTTTGGTAGATGGTGTAGAATAACAGTCGACTGAGTAAGGTTTGCTTTATATACATTTCAAGTACAGATCATACACACTTGTGTTCATCTTACAGCTGAGTTGCGATCCCCTGAGTTCTTACAATTTATCGTTCTGATTGTGTGTTGCTTGATTTCCATTCTGCAATTCAATATTCTTAGAACAGTTAACTCAATTATTTCGCAATTGGATTTCTAGATTACTGCTCAGTTTTTGCTTTACGATTTCCAGGTTGATTAGATCACGCAAGTGATCGTTCTAGGATATAAAGGAGATTCCTTCCTATTGTTCATTAGATCTGATGTTAATTCTTAGTTGATGCATGATAGAGAGGATTTGAATTATAGCAGTGAGAAGGCTTTGGATTGCATAAGATTCTAGGGATGAACATGAATGATAGAATATAGAAGTATTTATTGCTAATGGTTTAGTGTTTAAGCATATATTGTGCACTTGTCCTTTGAAATAAAAAGTCTTCCTCGGGTTGACAATAAATTTCATACGCTCTGTATGTTTGATATTTAATTATCTGCAATTAGAGTGCTTGACATTTTGGCGCCGTTGCCGGGGAAGGATGAAAATTAAACACTAGTCATTAGTCGTATTTGATATTTGCTTTTAGCCAGTCTTTTGGGTTGTTTTTGAAATGATCTGCTTCGCATGAATACGAGGAGGGTAAAACGCGATCACCTCCCAACCCCCAAAACTCCACAAATTACTAACAGTGCAGGTGGTTCGGGTTGTGGTCGAGGTCCACCGCTGGGCAGAAGAACATTCATCGACGACCTTGTTGACAAAACGGATTCAGCTGTCAGATCTCGTCAACGGGAGACTCCTATCAAAAGAGGCCCTGCTGATCCTGGAGCGCCAGCATCAGGATCTACAGTGGAAGATACAGGAGCAGCTGTGATTCCTGCATATACTCCTGCTAAAGAAGGAACAGCTGATCCAGCTGTTACAACTGAAGAATACGCAGCTGTTACAACTGAAGAATACGCAGCTGTTACAACTGAAGAATACGCAGCTATTACAACCGAAGAATACGCAGCTGTTACAATTGAGGTAAGGGACGGAGGAACAATCGAAGGAGAAGATACAGAAGAAAAGATGAATAATAGACATGAGAACGAAGAGGAAGAAGCAGTGGTACAATACCATCATGAAGACAATTCCCCGCCAGAAACTATGGCTACATTGCAATTCCCAATACAGCAGCTAGAGGGGACAGCTCCTATGAAAAACATTTCACCGTCGGTGTTACCCCGCTTCCATGGCAGGGCGGCAGAGGATCGAGACGAATTCCTGTTTGAATTCGATATCCTCTATCGCAGCTATGATTATGTTACAGATGCTCAAAAGTTGAAGCTTTTTCCTGCCACCCTGAAGGACAATGCATTACGATGGTTCATGAGCCTTGGGGGAGGAACTGTTGCTAATTGCAATAAGATGAAGCAAGTATTCCTGGAAAAATATCAAGAATATTGTAACACCAGGGACAAAAGGGAGGAGTTATTCAAGATGGTACAGAAGGAGGATGAAAGTTTGGAGGACTTTGTGGAGAGGTTGCTGTACAATGTGCAGAGAGCTGGACAGACGAATATGGGACTAGATGTGCTTAAGATAATCCTGCTTCGAGGAATCAGGGACGATTGTTTAGACATGCTAAATTTATTAGGAAAGGGGGATATCTCTAAAGAATCTTTTGAGACAATTGTGGAATTATGTAAGAGATATTCCAGGGGATCTTCTAGGCATAATAAGCAGCATAAACGAAATAACCTGGAACGTGATGTCTTCGACAGAACTCAGAAGTCATCCAATGGGGGAGCTACACGTGCAGAGATAGGCAATCTTCTTGAAAACTTTAAAACAGAAATGATGAGCTCTATCTCTTCAGAGATTGACGTCTTGAAGGCCAAGCAAAGACAGGCAGTGGAGGATCTCACACTAGGGGTGTTTTGTCCCCGATGTAGAAAGACTCATCCACTGAAGGAATGCCCTCTTGACAAAGTACAAGTGTGTCAGCTGTGTGAGCTGAATCATGATATGAAAGAATGCCCCACGTTGCCCCAAGTGAAGGCTGTTCTGCAGGCATCAACTCCAGAGGCGGATTCAGCCTACTTCATTGCACAGAAGAAACCCTGGCAACCCCGGAATCAAGGTATGTCTCCCGATTCATTTCCATTTTTGAATAATTTGAATAATTGGAATACTAATATGCAAAATGTGAATACACAATTCCCTTCAAATTATGCTCAGTGGAATTCCCCTCAACCTGCGATGCAAGGATATAATTCATGGAGTCCTTGGACACAGCCTCCACACCAACCTACTTCATGGTCTCCTGGATGGAGGAACTTCCATCCTGGGAACCAGTTTCCTCAACCACCTCCACCTCAACAGTTACCGTATCCTCCATATCCTCAATTTCATCAATATCCTCAATACCCACCTCAGCAGTCGCAGCTGCAGCTGCAAAATAATCCCGTGCCTAACATACCAATACGGCCTCAGCTGCCTGCCCAACCTAACCCTAACCCAAACAATAAAACAGTCCAGCAATTGGAAGCTCTCAATATGCCAGCCTACTCTCTCTCCCCTGTACCTTGTAATGATATTCACTTACGGTCTGGAAAGATAGTAGAACGTGGAACTGCAGAAAATATTCCACCAACTGTGTATGACAAAGGAGAGAGTTCCCAGCATCCTTTTGATCCGGTTCCTATCATTGAAGATGCTGAGCATCCCTCAGATGGGAGGGCTGAAACATTAAACGATGAAGTGGATAACACGCAGCCTACCCAGTTGGTAAGGCAACCACCTTACCTTGAGAGATTGATGCTGCCACAAAGAGGGGGGCAACCTCAATTCAATCTCTTAGGAGAATTGAAGAACCTTTATGTTAAGATTCCCCTTTTACAAGCTCTTCAAGATGTACCTATCTACGCTAGAACTGTTCGGGACCTGTGCACTAAAAGACCGGGAAGGAAACCCAGAGATCCTCCTACTGTTCATGTTATAGGGAATTTATCCGCTTTAATGACTGGAAAAACCCCTATAACCAAGTATGAGGATCCCGGCAATCCTACTGTTACTGTACACATAGGACAAACACAGATACCCAACGTACTAGTAGATTTAGGAGCTGCGATCAATGTTATAACAATGGAGACTGTAAAGAAGCTCGGATTCACCAATATTAGACCGACCCCTACTATCTTAGAATTGGCAGACAGATCCACTATCAGACCTGAAGGGATTTTGGACGACCTTGTTATTTCAGTAGACTCATGGGAATACCCTGCCGATTTTCTGGTATTACAACCAAAATCACAGCTGGGGGGACATCCATTGATTTTGGGGAGGCCCTGGTTGGCTACAGCCGATGCTTGTATCAGCTGCCGATCAGGATCTATGACTATATCTGATGGCATGGAAACCAAAAACCTCACCCTGTACCCTCCAGCACGGCCGAGTCTAGAAACTGAAACCTCCCTTTGGATAGAACAGGAAGAAGAGGAAGATGTTCAGCCATTACTAACAATAGGGAAGGCACTAACCTTCAAAAACGAAACAGAGGACGATGCCATTAATAATTTCATTAGCGAACCTGCTTCAGTAAACAAGGAAGTTTATCAACTCCTGAACAGTACCCTCGGTAAAGAAGAACAAGAACAGCTTACGGAGGAAGCACTAGCAAATGACACAAACGTAATCCCAGTATTGAAAAACTCGAAAAGCATTCCTATTGAGGTAGAGCCTGGGAGAACTTTGAACATCAATCCTGGTCTCTCCTCAGAAGAACAAAAGCGCCTAACCAATCTCTTGAAGGAACGTAAGGGGGCATTCGCCTGGGAGTATACAGACATGAAGGGTATTCCCTCTAGTCTGTGCACTCATCATATTTATATTAAAAACGACTCCCGGCCTGTATGTCAACCCCAACGACGCATGAACCCCAATCTGAGGGATATAGTGAAGGAAGAAATCCAGAAACTCTTGGAAGCAGGATTCATCTATCCTATCTCAGACAGTGAGTGGGTTTCCCCACTTGTAATTGTACCCAAGAAAAATGGTAAATGGAGAGTCTGTGTCGATTATAGGGAGCTGAACAAGGCTACACAGAAGGATCACTTTCCTCTGCCCTTTATTGACCAGGTACTTGATAACCTATCTGGGAAGAAGTTCTTCTCCTTCCTGGATGGGTTCAGTGGGTACAATCAAATTCAGATTGCTCCAGAGGATCAGGATAAGACCACCTTCACCTGCCCCTGGGGAACGTTCGCCTACAGGGTGCTTCCCTTTGGATTGTGCAATGCACCTGCAACGTTTCAAAGAGCTGTGATTGGCATATTTTCTGAATTGGTTAATGATAGCATGGAAATTTTTATGGATGATTTTACTCCTTATGGCAGGGATTTTGAGGAAGCACTGGAAAATTTGAAGAAAGTTTTAATTCGCTGTGAACAGGCTCGCCTCTCACTGAGCACTGAAAAATGCCACATGATGATGAGTGAGGGGGTGGTATTAGGACATTTCATCTCTACTGACGGTATTCAAGTGGATCCTTCAAAAATTAAGGTGATAAAGAATATACCAACCCCTTCAACTCAGAAAGAAGTGCGAAGTTTTCTGGGTCATGCTGGGTATTACAGAAGATTCATAGAAAACTTCTCCAAACTTGCTTCTCCTTTGTTCTCATTGTTAATGAAGGACGCACAGTTTGCATGGAGTACAGCATGCCAGACAGCATTTGATTTGCTTAAAGAGAAACTGTCCACAGCCCCTATTTTAAGGGGACCTAATTGGACCATACCTTTCCACATTTCTTCAGATGCCTCTGATACCGCCATTGGAGCAGTGCTAGGACAGCAGGATGGTCAAGTACCTTATGCTATTTATTATGTTAGTAAAAACTTAGCCCCTGCTGAACTAAATTATACTGTTACTGAAAAAGAATTCCTTGCTATTGTTTATTCTATTAATAAGTTTCGGCATTACATTACTGGGTATCCTACATTTGTGCATACTGATCACTCTGCCATTAAGTATTTAATGAATAAACCTGTCACTAATGCCAGAGTAACCAGGTGGCTTTTATTATTACAGGAATTTGATATTACTATTATAGATAAACCTGGAAAAGAAAATGTTGTTGCTGATTTTTTATCACGATTTACTAACAGTGATGACAGTTCACCTGTTGAGGATGCTTTCCCGGATGAACATTTATTCGCACTCTCAGCTCATTCACCCTGGTATGCAGACGTTGCTAATTATTTGGCTGCAGGGAAGCTTCCGCCACATATGTCTAAACGAGAGAAAAGAAAAATTATTCAGCAAAGTGCCAGGTATTGTTGGCTCAAAGGCCATCTCTTTTACACAGGACCTGATCTTGAAATTAGAAGATGTGTAAGGGAAGATGAGATCTTTCATATACTGAAGGCCTGTCACGATGAACCTTGCGGAGGACACTTTGCAGATAAAAGAACAGGACATAAGGCGTTGCGGATGGGCTATTATTGGCCGACATTGTTCAGAGATGCTAAAAAATATGTTCAGTCCTGTGACAGCTGCCAAAGGATGGGCCAACCTAATAAGACAGATCAGATGCCTTTACAGCCCCAAGTGGTACTGGAACCGTTTGATAGATGGGCATTGGACTTTGTTGGTCCTATCAACCCTCCTTCCAAACAGAAGGTTTACATCTTGGTGTGTACAGATTACATGACTAAGTGGGTAGAAGCTGTAGCTTTGGCTAAAGAAAATGATCAGGCGGTGATTGATTTCCTGTACAGTGAAGTTTTTACCCGTTTTGGAGTACCAAAGGAAGTAGTCACCGATGGGGGACCACAATTTATTTCACACCAATTTGAATCCTTGCTCCGGAAGTATCATGTGCAGCACAAGATAGCTTCACCTTATCATCCCCAGGCCAATGGCCAGGTGGAAAGCACTAATAAAGTCATCGAAGCAATCCTTACTAAAACAGTTAAAAGCCATCGAAGGGATTGGGCTGACAGACTTCCAGAAGCGCTGTGGGCATATCGTACGACTTGGCGCAACACCACGGGCTTTTCTCCCTATGATCTGGTGTATGGTAAGAGTGCCATCTTTCCAATTGAATTTGAGATCAAGACCCTGAAAACAGCCATTGAAATGAACCTGGATGTAACAGAAGCCCAGAAAAGAAGATTGAATCAATTGAATGAATTGGATGAGAAACGGTTAGCTGCGGTAGACCAGACTGGGCTGCTTCAGCAACAGAGATCTAATTGGCATGACCGATTCATCAAAAAGAAAATCTTCCATGAAGGAGATTGGGCACTATTATACGATTCCAGATTCAAGAAGGATTTCAAGGGGAAATTACGCACAAGATGGCTGGGTCCATATTTGGTTGACAGGGTATTTGACAATGGCACTGTTCGCCTGGTCACCATTGATGAAAACCGTATACCATTACTTGCTAATGGCCACAGACTGCGACTGTATCGAAAGCCTATTTCGAAAGATGCATTCATTTCACAGATTGCTGCTGATCCAAACTACCAATTGGCACCAGAGCAGGAACATTTCTCTACCTTTGCCAAATCTTAAAATGAAAATTATATTCGCTGTACATAAATAATTTCTTGCTGTAGCGTATAGTTGTCATTTTCTTTCTCTTTGCATTTGATCTCTTTGCTTGCTGTTGTCTTTTAAAAAAAAATAAAAATTTCAGGGAAGCGCCAGGAGAACGATCAGTTTGGGGCCCGTAATGAAAATCTCTCTGTGCTGTCCTTGTGTTATAAAAAAAAAAAAAAAAAAAAAAAAAAATTCGGCAGCTGCAACATATTTTCCGACAGCCGTATATCCTTTTTCCGGCAACCATATTCTCCATTTCCCGGTAGCCATAATGCCCTTTCCGTCAGCCGTCAATCTTTTGCGGCTGCAACATCGGCAGCTGCAACATTTGCGGCTGCAACATCGGTGGCTGCAACATTTGCGGCTGCAACATCGGCGGCTGCAACTCCAGTTTCCGCGGCTGCCACTTCATCGTCCCCATGGTTGCCACCTCATTCACCAGCTATGGCCACCTCATCTCCCACGACTGCCATCTCATTTTCCGCAGCTGCCACTCCACTTACCAGCCACGGCCATTTCACTTCCCGGTAGCCGTAATGTTTTTTCCGCCTGCCGTCAAATCTTTTCCGGCAGCTGCAACTCCGGCAGCTGCAATTCCGGCAGCTGCAACTCCGGCAGCTGCAACTTCGGAGGCTGCAACATCTTTTTCCCGCAGCCGCCACATCATTTCTCGGCTGCCACCTTCTTTCTCGACGGCTGCCACCTCATTGACCAAGTCACCTCCACATCATTTCCACATAGCTGCCATTTCGTTTTAGCGGCTGCCATATATTTCTCATAGTCGTAAAAAAAAATTTCCCGCCAGCTGTAAGCTTTTTCCCGCCGCCGTAAAATTTTCCCGTGACAGCCGTAATTTTCCCTGATATCGTAAATCTTTTTCCGGTTGCCGCCAATTCCTTTCCGGTGGCTGTAACTTCTTTCCTGCCAGCTGCAACAAGCTTTTTCATCGGCTGTGTGATCATTTCTTTGGCAACTTGCAGTGGTAACTCCCGTGTTAACAGAAGGATTGTTCAATCTGCTAATTATGATGCTGATTCACCCCAGTCCTGCCGGCGAACTCATCATTTTAACCCGGAGGATGCGACGCCTTGTGTTCTACCGGCGGAGGAAATTCGTGCCTTATCCGAGTCATCATGATCCCACGGCTGACTGTGCACGCGTTCGGCTCTGTGACGTTACCAACTCCATGCTCCACCAGTTTCCGCAGCCTTCCGACGCACAGTTCTATGAGGTATGGCTTTCATTTATCACGTGATTAAGTATTGATATCATTTAAACGAGATTGGCCGTACCTTCACTCGTACCACCATTTATACCTGATTGAACCTTTCCCTCGAACGACGTAATACTAATAACTGCCACCTTCTCCAATTCGGCATGCAAAGTTCAAACTCTTCTCTGCGCTTAACTTTTCGAATTAGTTCATTCGCTCAACATCTCCGCTCAACAATTCGTGCATTTCCTGTGCTGCAACTTCCATTCTGGGATCCTGTACTCTGTCGAACAGTAGTTTCATCTTGCAGCCAGGACCATGGGCATTCCAGTTCGCCATGAACCTTTCAATACCCGGGAACTTAGACGGAATCCGCGGGTTCTGGCCATTTTTCAAGCTGCTGGCTGGGTCGAGTTCTTTGAACGATTGGACGGGTTCGATCGGGACGCAGCCCTGCAATTCGCATTGAATCTTACTAAAACACACTCCACGGTGTGGGGGCTGTGTATAGATGTTTCGGAGGTCATTATATCCGAGGTTACAGCTATCCCGTTGGTGGGAAAAACTTGGTTTAACCGTCGAGTCCCTGCAACAGTTGCACGGGAAGAATTTTTACTTCCAGGGGAGCAAGTTGAAGCATCCAGGCGAGGGATTGCATTGAAGTCACTGCCGCAGCCATGGGACCAGGTTGCTATCTTCCTCAAGAAATACATAACTTGCGAAGGTAGATACCAAACTGTGTACAACTCTGAACTTCCTTTGCTTTCTCATCTCCGTCATGGCATTTTGTTAAATATTCCATTTTATCTATTGCATGATTTGCGCCATATGGCAACATTTGTTCAATCTGCAAAGCACCCATTATCCTCCCTCACTCACCATGGCCTTATTAAGTTAATTATTATAAGAACCCTGGCCCAACATAATATAACATGGGAGCAATTCATTACCCGACCACATCAACCTGTTCCCTTGAGGGTCATTCCATTACAGCAAATACCATTTCCGCCACAACAGGAGGACCGGAGTTCCTCCAGTGAAGTTGGGGGGAGGGATGAAATGGAAGAAGAACAACAGGGGGCACAGGCAAGACTGTCTGGGGTGGATAAACAGGGGGCACAGGCAGGACCATCCGGGATGGACAAAACCACAGAGGAAGAACAAACAGGGGCACAGGCAGAGCCATTTGAAGTGTATGAATCCCCAGCACAAGCAGAACCAGTGGGGGATGACCCTGCATTTGAAGGAGAGCGAGGGGAAGCACAAACAGAGCTGTCAGGTGACAATGTAGATGAAACCCTCACGGAAAACCTAGATAACAGGGCAGCTCCGACAGCAGAAGGTGAAATTGGAGCAGCATCAAATGCTGGGACAATGGAACCTGAAGATGACGGAGCCAGAGCAATGGAAGACGATATTGAGCTGGTCACAATCGAGTCTTCACCGGAGTGGGTAGGAGGAGGAGCTGTGATTGAAGAAGAACAGCATGGGGGGCAGGGAAATGTTCCTTTAACTTCAGTTTTACCTCCCTATATTCCAGCTCCACGAGAAGAAACATTACAGAAAGGGAAGTCACAAAAGAAAACGCCACAGAAAAGGAAGAGGGCCACCAATGAGTTTGATTTAGTGGCACCAATTAGAAGGAAGCGAACTCGGTCAATTACAGCATCAGAGGCAACTAGAACAAAATGGGCAACCTTAGAGACACAGGTTGAACCCCCAGTCCTTACACCAAAACCGAGGGATACCCCACAAGGACCAGCGGAGGAAGAACCTGGAGTTGAGGGACTCTTGTATGAAAATGCAATGCTGAAAGAGGACCTCCAAGCACTTAGAAGGGAGCTGGAAACATGGAAGGAAGTCTGCAGAAAGCAGGGTGGAAGGAAGATGTATACATTAATAGAGGCTGCAGACCAAGTGGAGGAATCAGCTTCTGCTGGAGCTGGAGAAAAGGATGAGCGAATACTCTGCCCCACCTGTGGGGAGATCTTTGAGGAAGCAGACCATAAAATTTTGCTTAGCACCTATTCGGCACAACAGCCTGTAGCCACAGAAGGGAAAGCAGTGGAGAAAGAGGATGCTGCAACACAAGAACCAGCATCTTTAAACATCCTTGCTACAGCTGCTACTTCCCATGATGCAGAAGTCATAGAACAGATGGGAGAAGAACAGGGAGTGGAGGATGCCCTGGAAATTTATGAGGAATGTATGGCAATCCCAAATTGCTCCCACAACACAGAAATCATAGAACAGATGGGAGAAGAACAGGAAATGAAGGATGCTCTGGAGCTTATAAAAGAATATGGTGAGACTCCAGAATGTTCCCTTGATACAGAGATCATGGAGCCAAAGGATACCCTGGAGGATAGTGAAGAATTTTGTGCTGTAACCCCAGAACGTTCCCAGGACACAATAATTTTAGAAGAAGAAACGGAAAGGCAAGACAGTGATAAGTTGGAACAAGATGCTGCAACACAAGAACCAGCAATCCTGAATTTGACCGCCCAACCGACTGAGCAGACAGGAGAAGAAGCTGGGACAGAGAATATTCTGGCATTCAACGATGAACTCTGGGTAGTGACCCCAGAAAGCTCTCATGATACAGAACTCATAGAAGAGGAGCTGCAGCAAAAGAAGGATGAAGAGGTAAGCCAGGATGTTGTCACACAAGAACCAACGTCCTCGGATACTGCAGCAAGAACCCCTGAATTGCAGTTGGGAGATAACCCGGGAGTAGATATCATTCCTGATACACAATGGAGTGATGATGAACAGGTACAGACACCCTGCTCAGGTGACACTGAAATCCTGGAGGAGGAGCTGCAAATTGAAAAGGATATCCAATCTCAGCAGCCAAATGACAAAGAAGACACTGTTACACAAGAACCAGTGTCTCCAAAAGCAATAAAGGCAGCTGCTGAAGAAGGTTTAAGGGATGTTGCTGTTACACAAGAACCAGCAACTCCCTTGTTAAGATCAGATGCGCTGGAAGACACTGTCCCACAAGAACCAGTGCTTCCACCTCCTACAGGTGTCATTGAGTTGGATTCAGATTGAGTGTGTCTTTTCAACTTCCCCAGGCATAGCATAAGAGAACTGCAGAAAGGTCCCCACCACATCAAGTGCATTCTCAGATATTAGTAAGTAGCAGTGGAAGGGGAACAGTGAAGTTGGAAGATGCCGGGCTGCTCACAGAAGCTTTCCAAAAAGATAGAAGGGATGCCTGATTTATCTACATTCTTTCCTCTTGCCTGGGCAAAGTTCAGTGCAATATTCAGATGCAGGTTGTTGCATGAGGACATGCAACAGGATAGTTGGGGGGAGATGTTGAGCCCAGAATTGGCCCTTTTTGACCATCATTTATCATCTTCCCTTCCCTTGTCTTACACCAATTACCTTGGCAATTCAACTTATTGTCCTTATCTATTCCCCAATTACCAAGGTATGGCCGATTATTGTTTTATTGTGTTAATACTTATGATTGTGATGATTAAAGTTGTGCATCTCTTAATCTGTGCTAACATGATGCGATTTATGAAGGTAGTAAGACAATAGACTGCAGGAAGATCGGAGCTGAACAAGTCATGAAGGAACGTTCATCGCTTGTGGAAGGTTCCTTGGGGCTCAATTCGTCAATCAAGGCACAGTCGTGGCAGGGCAGCTGTAACAGAAGAACTATATTAAGTATGTCGCTGCTCAAATCCCGCTGTGAGCTGGAATGACCGTCACTCTTGGGACAATTTATACTTCTCTCATATTTCAGTTCTGCCACGCATTGTAACAGCTAGATTATTTAGGGCGCCTGAAGATCAGAGATCTTCATGGCTGCCCAATTATAGGTTTTAGATGTTGCAATTGTATGTATAAGTATGGGGAATTGCCTCGACTAAGGGGTTGGACAGCAATTAATTAATTTATCTTGTATTAGCAGTCGAGCCAAAACTGTGTACTCATCCTTCTGTTAATATACTGAGTTGCTTCTGAGTTAAAGAGAGTGTTGTTCAACCAGCGTCTCTGTGTGAAGACTGGGCCCGTCTTCCACAGAGATTGCTGTGTTAATTTAGGATTTCATCTTTCTTGTTGTGTGATGCTTTGTTCTTCCTTTTGTACGCAGCAGCAATATTTATCGTGTGAATTTTCAGTATAGTTAAGGATCATATTTCTGTGAGTTTGGTAGATGGTGTAGAATAACAGTCGACTGAGTAAGGTTTGCTTTATATACATTTCAAGTACAGATCATACACACTTGTGTTCATCTTACAGCTGAGTTGCGATCCCCTGAGTTCTTACAATTTATCGTTCTGATTGTGTGTTGCTTGATTTCCATTCTGCAATTCAATATTCTTAGAACAGTTAACTCAATTATTTCGCAATTGGATTTCTAGATTACTGCTCAGTTTTTGCTTTACGATTTCCAGGTTGATTAGATCAGGCAAGTGATCGTTCTAGGATATAAAGGAGATTCCTTCCTATTGTTCATTAGATCTGATGTTAATTCTTAGTTGATGCATGATAGAGAGGATTTGAATTATAGCAGTGAGAAGGCTTTGGATTGCATAAGATTCTGGGGATGAACATGAATGATAGAATATAGAAGTATTTATTGCTAATGGTTTAGTGTTTAAGCATATATTGTGCACTTGTCCTTTGAAATAAAAAGACTTCCTCGGGTTGACAATAAATTTCATACGCTCTGTATGTTTGATATTTAATTATCTGCAATTAGAGTGCTTGACAATTCTACCCATAACCAACCAAGATTTCAGTCAGTTTCCCATGAGTTCCTGTATTGAAATATGCCAATTAAGTTTTCATGCTTACCTCCGGATCTTGGGAACCGAAATATGTGGGAGTGGCCACATGAAAGACACCGTGGAAGCCATGGATGGCAATATTGAAGCTCCCTTCGTCGCACAGATATGCTCTGAAAAGACGAAGCCTCTCGTGGGCTCCTGGGAGAGAGAGAAGGCATGAATTCTTTGATGGATTCCCTGGATCTCTGAGAGTCACGTGCACAGTGTAGCCATTCTCCAGCAGAGTCTTTACAAGCCATGATCCAATGTATCCTCCTCCTCCTGTGAGGCAGTACACCGTAGAAAAGATAGTGGTGCTCATCTTTCTTAGGCTTTCTTTCTTCGGGAGGTGTAGGGAGGATGGATTGCAAGAAGATGAGGATACAGCCGTAATGACATCGTGATTCTTTCATTTCTTGAGGATCACATACGTTAACCCTCGTCTGCTGGTAAGTGCCTTTCCTACCAGATTTTCCATACCAAACACCGCCACGATCGCCACTGTTGCTGATACATTAGTATGCAAATAAGTGACACGGGAGGCATCTTAAGTATGCAAATAAGGGACATGTTTGCGAAGAATTTGTAGTCAACATGTCTAATTTAGACATTTCTATCAAAGATGCTTCCTATTGGCTACACAAAGAGATATGAAATTGAATTGTTATCAATGCATTAACAGAGACTACTTATAATTTAAGGTCTTTTCTGTTAACTGCATGGAAGTGTAAAATTCCGTTGATCATGAAAGATGTTCATGGACAATGATAGAGAACTTCTGTAAATATATGAGTTTCATTTTTTTGGAATTTTTTTGGCAATGAAGTATTTTAGCAATATTGCAAATGATTAAAAAATTGAATGCGTTTAGTTCTTTTTATATGAAAAGTTCATTGATGTTATCGACTGAATCAATTTGTAATCTTGACAGACTATCCCAAATGTTACGTGGGGAAAGCGGAGCCGTCTGGTATTGGATGTTGGTTGTGGAGTTTCTAGTTTTGGAGGCTTCTTATTTGAAAGACAGGTCCTGACCAAGTCCCTTGCACCTAAGGATGAGCATGAAGCACAAGTGCAGTTTGCTCTTGAACATGGTATTCCTGCAATATCAGCCGTGATGGGCACTCAAAGGCTTCCTTTTCCCAGTACTGTTTTTGATATTGTACATTGTGCTCAATGTAGGGTTTCATGGCATGCTGATGGTCTGTCCTTAGAACTTGCACAAATTGTACAATTTGTCCACCACAATTTTATTTTGCATTCCTCTGTTTCTACACAAAAGCTTGTCAAGAATTTCCATACAGTCATTAATACTGGTCCATTAAAATGGAGGTGGCAAGCTTCTTCTAGAGCTTAACCGCTTATTAAGGTCAGGAGGTTATTTTGTGTGGTCAGCTACTCCTATCTATCAAAGCAAGGAGGAAGATGTTCAGATCTGGAAAGGTGATAAATCAATACTATTTTGTTATGATTTCTTATTCTGATCAGAATATTTTCTGTAGGTTCCGATATTTTCTCTTTCCCAGGGATAAATGCAGTTCTTGCGAGTTGTTACTTCATTGCAATATCTGTCATTTTCTATCATGAAGATCAAAAAATGGCATTTAGTGATGTATGACAGTGATCATTGATAACCTTGATTAACTGGGCTATCTGATTACGTTTGCATTTTTTTGCATTTAAAAATGATGACCTTGATTCTTAATCATTCTTTGTTCCTGAATACATCTTCTAGACTTTCTGAGGAGATTAAACACTTATCCAGTCTTCTTCTCAAATAGACTAAATTCAAGGCAGTTCTTTCTAAGTATTTGAAGGTTATTGCATTTAAGGCATTGCCTGGTTACTAACAATGGCAATACATGTTAGTCAACCATTCTCAGATTATATATTGATCATAGTTGACTATAACTGATGACTTGTGTTAGATCTTCTACTAATTCTGAGAGATATTGGTGTTCTCTTAGGATCTTTGCTATGTCAAATTATTTTCACCATTTCTGTGTTAATGTTGGTTATTATTGGATGTTTCTATTGTTTGTAATAGCTTACAAAAAAAAGGATACTAAAAGTTACCGACTGCCAGTTGACAATTTTAGATCGTTCTTGCGCATATGTCTCATTTTAGGCATAATCAAGCATAGATTATTATGTAAGAAATTTCTATCATTCCACATTTCTTACCCTTTCATGGCAATACTATTTATAGTTTTACTTTAATAGTTCTACTATTTATAGTTTTACTTTAATAGTTCTATGCATATTATTTGTCAAAGATGTTTGATTCTATATTGTTTGCTTTTTCAATGATTTTAGAGATGTCTTCTTTGATGGCATCTATCTGCTAGAATCTCCTTTCACAGAAAAGTGACGAAATCAATGAAGTGGTTGTTGCAATCTATCAAAAACCAAATTCTAACACTTGCTACGAATCCAGAAGGAAAAATGAGCCTCCTTTGTGTGAAGAGGAAGGCGATCCTAATGCAGCTTGGTATTTAATTTGATTTTTGTTGAAATTGCTATTTGAAGCTTGTATTTCATTAAAATGAAAGGAATGCTTGATAGAAAATGTGCATATGTTGTTATACACTGTACTAACTAGTTTCAGTAGTCAATGGACCTCAATTGTAGGTGTATATCACGATTTGTTATAAGTTATTTCTTTACTGATAGGTATGTTCCAATGGAGAGTTGCTTGCAAAGGGTGCCACATGAGGATGGCGAACGTGGAACTGAGTGGCCAGAAGAATGGCCTAGAAGGCTTGAAAAAGTTCCTTACTGATCATACCTTCTGGGGATGGGAAGTGATTGGTCTGCTGTTCGGAATGTTATGGACATGAAAGCAGTTTATGAAGGGTACTTATTTTTACCCTTCACCTCTAAATATAGCCATAGAGATAGATGATCATCTGTCTAAAATGTTTAGTGATTAGACACACAGGTAGTTTATGAAGAGTTACTGTTGATAAATCATCCTAACTGGTAGAAAATGCTTTTGAATTTTTAATTGCTTGCATGAAAAATACCATATGATCTGCTACTTTTTCTGTTGATTTTTTTTGGTTAAATAGATAGAGGAATAGTTTTGATTTCTTGTGGTTAAATAGGCAGAGGAATAGTTAAATAGAAAAATAGGTTGTATAGGGGAGGGTAATAGTTTTGATTTCTTCTATTTTTATTCAAACAGGCATCATGGGTAGACATAGGTCCTACAATTGATATTGTTTTTGCCTAAAATCATCACTACCGAATTGGATGTAAACCTTTTTGTCTTTTATTCTTTATTGTTGTATTCAGGGCATTATGCCTTAAATGTTTTTGGTCTAAAGTAGTTTCTGGAGATAAAAGACTTGTTTTAAGTGTCATGCCATATGGGCATCATAGAGATTTTGCATTTTGTTGGCAACATAGAATCATTCCTCTTTTTTTATGTTATGACATTATAGTAACACCTACTAGGTGCATTTCCCAGCAACAATCATTAAAACACCTGATTTTGTTATGGATCATATGGGAATAAATTTTTTGATTCATCATTGAATGCTTTTTAAATTGTTCCCTAGAAACAGCTGCAAATTCCCAACAACAATGATTAGAGGCTACTTATGTGAAAACATTGAACAAGCTAGGAATTTAACCCAGACCTGCCAACTACTCCACTGAAATGATAATGAGAAAAAAGTAGAGCTCTGTAACACAACAATAGTAACAACCTAGTTAATTAGATTACAATATGTTCATTTTTTGTTTATAGATTTTTTTCTAAAGGAATGGAGATGATGTTGAAAATTGGATTGCAGTGATAACAACAATAAGCTGAAGGGAATAGATAACTGAATTTTTTTACAGCTTGGTTGTGTACAATTTTCCTTTTTTATTTAATAGAATTCGAATCTTACCAAAAAAATAAACTCTTCATACTCTCCTCCTCACTCATCTTAGTGATGTAGAAGAAGGGGCTCTCCTCCACTCTGTCGTTCCTTTCGTGTCAACGAAAACACTTTTTTCGTGGTTGGATCAAGCTGCTAAGAGTGGCGCACAATCATATCTTTGGAACATTCATCCAATGAACTACAACAATTTCAGAGGATTGGGCACATGTAAGAGTTTGAATCAATTTTTCCCATCAATTTATTTGCATTCGCATCAATTTGATGAATCAGCGCCAACAGTTTCGCAGCAGTTGTACGAGTTGCGCTGATAGTGTCGCATCATTTGAACGAGTCATGTCGACCGGTCGACGGAAAAAGCTTTAGGCAAAAGTAAAATGACGCAAACGTCAGTATAAAATGACAAAGGTCGCTAACCATTTTGCTGCAAATGAATGAATCACGCCAATCGCGGACTCACCAATCTCCGCCAACGTTTTAGCGCACTTGGATTTCTCTCTGATCGGTGAACTCACCTATCTTCGCCAACCATTTTAGCACACTTTCCTTTCACCACTGATCACTTTCGCTGTACTTTTCTCCCCGACCATTACACTTCTCACCATCCGCATACCAATCCTTTATTATTAGTAATTAATATTATAAATTAGTTTCCAATATGGATTACTTATGACCTTTATCAATTTCAAGCAAAAATGTTGTTGATGTCCGTAAAACCCAACCCCCAGCTTGGGATACAAAAACCAAGTGTGGACGTCACCATTTATGAGCGAATCAAACTCCCCATAAAAAAATTATTGATAAAAATTGTTTTAGTATAATAAAAAATATCAAATTTAAACATTACATTTTAAACAAATCAAGCTCATGTAAAAAATTGTTAATAATATAACAATATGCGATTACTATATATCCACTACATGGGACATAATAATATGTGGTATCTACCTTTGGCATTCATATATCCATAGAAGAGACTACAGATTTATCTCCACCAATTGGACGGTCTCAACGATGTGTCGTGGGTTCTGGTGAATACCGTGTATGAACTGGAAGCCAAGCCGATTGATTTTCTGAGATCAAGACATGGAGTCCCATTTAGAAGCATGGGGCCTTGTATACCCTCAGCTTTTCTCGACCGACGCAATCCACACACAGCCAGAGTCGGTGTAGATCTGTGGAAGGCAACTGGCAGCGTGCGGGAGTGGCTAGACAGTAAGCCACCCTTGTTCGTCATATACATTTCCTTCGGCAGCGTAACAATAATAATAATACTGTAGTTACCGCAGTTACCTTTATGTTTTGCATAGAGGCTTCCTTTTCCTTTCTGCTTTGCATAGCGGCTTTTATCTATACTAATAGCCCTAGATTGTTATGTCTATTGTAGGATTTAATGCTCAACCAACTAATTGCTCTTTTTAAAATTGAATTTGTCTTCTTGTTTACAGCTTAGTGGTATTCATTTTGTAGCTTTTGCATTAGACTTTATAGCAATGGTTTATGATACCAAAAGGCATCATACTTCACAACATTACGAGGTTCACAAAAAAATGTATTCATTCTACATACCTATCCCAGATCCATTTTAGGGACAAATTTATTTAGGGTATGTTTCCCAATTGATTGTTGTCTGTACCCAGAGCTAATACAACTCCAGGCCATTCCAAGAAGAAAATTTATTGATTCCCATGAAAAGTCCTTAACAAAAATTAATTGTAAAATGCAATCAAGTAAGCTTGACAATATAATGTTGGGCACATTTTTAAAGCGTAATGTGTAGTCATCCAGTATTACTTGTATGTTCAATCTTTAAATTTAGTATTTGATCATGTATGCGATTTATCTACTGGTTTCAGATGAAAGGGTGATTTATTTAATTTTCCCTGCAACAATTTTTGTCTCCTAGAAAAATTGGGCCTTCCATTCCATGTTCATTTTGCCATTCCCTATACTTGTTTTCATTGCAAGTAAACGATGCACACATTACTAATCTTAAACTGTAGTGGTGCACTTAACATATTAGCTTCTGTTTTGCAACTCTTGCTTGTATGTACCATATATGTTTATGGCAGGACTCTTAAGCATATTATCGTTTAGAAGATTTTAAAGAGCTTGATAGCCTCCTTTTCCAGATCTTTAAATAACTGCATGGATTTTTGACATTTGCAAGAGATGAATGATGATGACCTTGTAATCTTCACATTAGTGAATTTCTCTATAAAGGTGTTGAGATAGGATGCTGCACTATATTATTTTATCATAAGATTATTGAGAGTGTTTGGGAAAATACTTCTAGGTTTATTGGTTGATAATTGAATTTTATAAGGTGAATTTTATTTTAGGCAAAAAGGTTAATTAGCTACTTGTGTGCATTTACTTTATGTGAAAAATACAATTGAATGTAGAAAAAAACTCTTTATTCCCTTTCTAGTTATTGCACTACTTTCAACTTGTACATGGCTTACCTCAGCGCGGAGCAACTTCCAATTTTTTGTCAATCGACGCAATTTAGATAGTTCAAGTCCACATAGACTTGATGATGTTTGTTGTGATCCAATTTCATTCTTGAAATGATTCGTTGAGAACCTACGATACGAGTATTAGAATTTTGAAGGATGAATTAATGAGGGATATAGAGCCTTTAGGTAGATATGGATATCTCCTATTCTTGTTGAACTAGTGTTAAATATCTCCTATTTGTATTTGATTATAAGTTGCCTCACGAGGTTATCTTTCAAGGTTACTTTGAAATTGTTTACATCATCTTTGGATGTGCTTCTATTAGTTAGTTGAAGATTCATACTTAAATTGTGATTTTGTTTTTCGTTTCAATGATACCAGTATGACCTATTGCCCATACTCTGCCTAAACTGTTTTTCTTTCCTTGTGCTCTTTTCTTCTCGGTGTTCCTTTTGCCCCTCCTGGAGAAAATGCTAGTTATTATGCCAGCAACAGAAACATAATTCATTAAATCTAAATTCAAACTCATGTCATCGAAATATTAACATATTTATAATTTGATGGGTGAATAGTAAACTTTTGGATCTTTGGTTAATTTACATATTAATGTTAATAATAAATAAACAATCATGAAAGGGATAATGCCCTGAATCCTCTTCTTTTAGTCAATGTTCTCAGTAATTACTATATGTTCATATACATGAAAACTAAAAGAATGCTTGAATCTTAATTAATAGCACTTGTGCAAATATTCCTTGAATCTTCTTCTCTTAGTCAATGTTCTTAATGCTAAATATATGTTCATATGCAAGAAAATGAAAAGAATGCTTGAATCTTAATTAATAGCACTTGCTCAAATATTCCTTGAGCTTTTTTTTTTAATTTCATTATGGTTTTTTTCCAGAGCACAAGGACTACTTACCTCATATTTATTGCGAACTTATTATTGTCCAAAATAAAGTTAAAGAGACTCATAGTAGAATCAAAATGAGATTTTTTACTATAAAAATCAACGGATAAAAACTATAAATAAAATATAACTTGTAACAACACATTTATTACTGTCTATAAATTTAAAACCCAAATAAAAATTATATAACTCAAATTCTAGTTATAAAATTAAGATCGAAATGAAAATTATAAACCCAAATTCCTATTTTATTTAAAGACGAGTTGCTTTGATCAATGAAAAATGAAAACCAATATCTTAGAACTCTAAAGATATGATGTATACTAAAAAAATTGTAGAGTAATTCATAATGAGTTTAAATCTTAGCAAACATTGTATTTTATAAATAACTTTATCTATCATAACTTTTATAACTTAATTTTTAATATGCAAATATAAAACCCTCTTCCCCCTCTTCCCAACACTGATTTGGTATGGTTAATGGTTGTATAACTGATTTGGTACGGTTAATGGTTGTAGAAGACCTAGCTCCCTCTTACCAACACTGATTTGGTATGGTTAATGGTTGTATAAGACCTAGCTATGTTTTGGTTGTGTCTCCGTTGTTCTTTTGGAAAACCAAACCAAATATTTTTCATAAGTTTGAATGTCTTTTTAGAAAAAAATATTCTTGATCTTCTGGTAAATTTTTAAGAACCCTAAATATCTTCATATTAAAGAAGTCTGCAATTCCAAAAGGACCTTTTGTTTAAGTTGAGAATTATTACCTAAATATAGGTAATTCTAGTACCATTGTGAATCATTCTTGGGCACAAATTTATCTAATGAACTAGGCTTAGTGTAATGTCCCCATTTTGACCCCCTTTGTATTAAATCGTAAATGATGTAAATATTGTGATTTAATCATGGTGAGGAGCTCAAGGCCAAGGCCCCACCATTGATTTAACGTTTCATGTATCGGCAATTAAAAATAGATACCTATGGTTCTTGTGCTAGATAGGCACAATGTAAATAAGACATCATGTAAATACGAATTTTAATGAAAAATGCCCACAACTAGCTATGTAATGCAACAAAGAGATGGGGGCATGATTTTACAAAGAATAGGGAGGGGAATTATTCAAACCCTTGAGCCAATGGTGTTAATCCATTTGTCAATAAGGAAACCCATAAACCACCAACTACCCATTTTGGGTTATGCACCCAATCATTTAATTCTTCCAAGAATTGGTTGAGGTAGTTAATGCCTTGGGAATGAAGAGGTATGACAGCCAATTTCGTGCATGGGCAAGCCATCAACCTGGGAATTCATATTTTTTCTTCTTGGGCAAGAAAACACCCACGAAATTGTGCCCAAAGCCATTATGAACACACAGTCTTTCCTCTCTCACGCAGTCTGAACTACTGGGTCTTTCCCCATCACGTTTTCCACCATTTTTCCTGCATTTTCCATGCATGGGAGCTCGTTTTTGCATTGTACAACAGCTGGGAGAGAAGGGCCATGATTTGGGACTGTGATGGAGGTTGTTTTTGCTCCAAAATGCCCATGGACGTTTTTCTAAAAACGATTTCTGCTTCATGGGGTTTTCCCAAACCTCCATTGTTCATTTTTAGCCTTCCCACGTTTTTCTGAAGCTTAGGAAATCATTTTCATGCTTATCACTGTACAAATGTTTTTCCTCATGCCCAGCCATTGTGGTATTGCTGTTATGTGCATTCCCTGTTTTGGTTTGAATCTGTGAGCAAGAGATTGGAGTGGTAGTGGATAGAAAGGGCTTGATAAACCTAGTGGGGGAGATAACCTCTCAAGGAGATCAAGAGGGCTTTGGATACTCTTCTATGCACACCCTGAGAGCCCTAGATGGGGAAGGTATGGCTTGAGGGACTGTACAGCAGTGAAAATAATACTTCCTTGTGCTGGGTGTGTAGGTATTGTGGGTGCCAATCTAGATAGATCTTGTAAGGTTACCCTTGGCTTTGTGCTTGAGCTCACTATCTTAGCCACTCTTCCTTTCTATTTCCTAGTAGCCTGATAAACCCAATTGTAGATTGGCTTGGCTCATCCTGGTGTGTGCTTGGCTATGTGTGAGTCTGTTGTTCCCTGGTTCCTTGTAGAAATCATGCCCAGCTCAGGGGTGGCAGTTGCATCAAGAGGTTTATAAGCAACAACTGGCCTATGGTTGGGTGGAACGCTACAGTTGCATATCCAGTTTCTTGGGACTACTGTTATAAGATGCGTACTCTCTTGTGTTAACTTTGCATCTATTCATTTGATGAATATCGTGAATGTATTATGGATGTGTTAATGAATTTACTTTCGCTGTGTTTTCAAATGTTTATGTATTTACATATGTCCATCTTCATTTTAAATTGAATGTTTGTTTACTAAGTAGGGGACTAGATGTCCGGATTTAGTTTCATGATCCTCTCTATCATGCTGGTATGATAGGAGGGGACGTTACACTTAGCTTACATTTGTTTCAAAGTATCCTTCATGTTATATGATACTGCTTCAAATATGGGCATGTTTTTTTAACTCAATCAAATTGAATAATGGAAATAACAAAAACGAAGCCCTTGTGTAATTTTATTTCTTAAAAGTGCATCCACCACCAAATTTTATTTTCATTTTTTGTAGATAATTTCAAATTCATGACTTAGAATCTTTGTAACCCATTTTTTGTCGTTCTTCTAAATATACTCGGTATTCAAAGAAGTACTTAAGATTTTCAAGCATCATTTCTTATTGATGATGATGATGATGATGATGATGGTGATGGTTTTTAACTTCCATTAACACCAATATTTGTCTATCGGACCTTAACAGAAAAAAGAAGGAAAATTTATTTGATTTGTTTTAAAATATTATTCCTATTCCCATGAAGCTTACAGAGGAGCATCCCTAGCTCGCTATAGTTTTAAGGAGTTAGAAGGTTAGAGAGGTAAGTGTTGGATAAAAGATTATGGAACTGAGAGCTAATGTGAGTGTAGGTTCCTTCTTGCATTAAAACTACACCAATGCCATGCTTTTAGGCATCACATTTGACAATAAACATTTTTGTGAAGTTAGGAGTGAATAATAAAGGAGTTCACACGTAGACACTTTAAGTTTTTCCAAATATTTTCTTACTTCTTGATTCCAAAGAGTACATCATTTTCAATAACCTTTTGATAGACGATGCCATTTGACCATAATTTTTTAAGAACATGCCATGATATCATATCAAAACTAATAATCCTCTAAGATTCTTTAAGGTTTTAAGAATCACCCATTTTAGGATAATTTTCTTTTTTTTAAGATCCATTTTGGTTCCTTCATGAGATATAATATGGCCCAAATATTCAACTTCCTAAACTCCAAAGGAAAACAAATAAATCTTGGCATATAATTGGTTCTTCTCCAATAGTTTTAAGACCATGTTAATATGTCATACATTCTCTTCCCAAGATTTTAGATTGATTATTATATCGTCAAATAATACTAACAAAAATTTCCTGATGAAGGGCTTAAAAATATAATTCATTAACCTTTGAAATGTATAAAGTGCATTGGTAATGCCAAATGGCATCACCAGAAAATTATAGTGGCCTTCACGTGTCATGAAGGTTGGATTTTGGATTGTATACTTTCCTCATTTTTATTTGATTATGTAGTATGAATATACAACTTGTAAAATAAAATTACTCCCTATAATTTATCAAATTATGTATCAATGACAAGAATATGAAACTTATCTTTAGTGGTAATCTTATTGAGATCTCTATAACCTAGAAAAATATGCAATGACCCTTTCTTTTTGCAGGCCATCACCACTTGTCATGAGAAAACACTTTGGCTAGGTTCAATGATACTCTCCTCTAAAAT
The DNA here is from genome assembly GCA_027924585.1 of Larix kaempferi. Lineage (NCBI taxonomy): Eukaryota > Viridiplantae > Streptophyta > Pinopsida > Pinales > Pinaceae > Larix > Larix kaempferi. Next base: position 7,396,819 of record BSBM01000006.1, on the reverse strand, counting down.
ATATTGAACCATATTCTCAATGTTACTTCTTTGTGCATATCTGTACCTATAGGGTTTGATGTTAGGTGGTACATTTTTTGGTTGCAAGTGAATACCATGGTCATGGTATTGATTAGGTGGAGAATATTTATGTGTCTCTTGAAATACCTTGGAATGATTTTGAATAATTTTTTGTAGATTGACTCAAATAAAGGGTATATATATGCTTTAACATCTAGAGAGCATAGTTGTGCAATTACATCATGGTGCCTTTTTTAAGAAAAAATTTCATATTGTTAAATATTATCACTTTAGAAGGTCGCCCTAGAAAACCTTTGAGTTCAATATCCTTTCCTAAGAGAATCTCATGAAAATTTTCTAAAAATTAAGATTCATTGTTCCTAATGGTTGTAACCATTGGCACTCTCGTATAAGATCAACACACGCTATTTGGATTGAAATCATTGGATTTTCCAATAAATAGTTCCACATATTAATGTTAATGAAGTGGCACTTCGATGAAAAATTTATGTTGCCTCCATTTGAAATCATTCTTGAAATTTTGGTACTAGATATATAAAGAAATTGTAAATTTGGATAATTTATATTTAATGAATTTATGGGTACTAATGAAATCAATAAATATTGTTACCTTTTTTATATTTTTTTTATATATACTTGTATCCTAAGAGTTTGAGGATTGTTAATTATTAGGTTCTAATACCTAATACAATGAGCATGCATGGTGATTCTTACAATGAGATATAACAAATGAACAATGACACACAACACATCAACAAAGTACACAAAATTATGCTAAAAACCCCTCTACCAAGGAAAACCATCAAACTAGTGAGATTTATCACTCATATATTAATCAACACTCTTAAACAACATTTATAATCATTATTTACTAGACAACAAATCACACTTGATTAAATTACTACATATATATATATATATATATATATATATATGCAGTAGCTCATGGTACATGAGTTAGTTATAGTGAGCTACCCATTTAATGGAAATCCATAAATTAACAATGACTTCTAGTTATTTTGTTACAATCAACTTGAATTAGTCAACCTCTGGTCGATCATCCTTTGAGCTTCTAGTTATTCCAATTTTCATCGACTTCTAGTCGATTAGTCGTTGTTATTGACCAAACAACTATTGGAGTCGACTAGTCAACCAAAATTCCACCATCCATTGAATTCCAAATCCAATCGAACTACAGATTATTTGACTACCAAATTCGACCATCAATTTCATGCAAAGAGATTAACATTCGCAACCTTCTCCCACTTGTTGTTTTTTCTATTAAAAGGGAGATTCAAAAATTCAATTCACTTAAGCATGCATAAACAGGCCCATTGATTTGCTACACCAAAAAAACTTCCTGCTACTCATTGACTTGGTCAATGAGTTTGCAATATTCTTCATTGCGGCCACCTTTTCTAGCAACACCTTCTAGATTTCCACCACTTCTATCACAAAATGGTACTACACACCAATATGCTTAGTCCTTGATTGATTTCTTGGGATATTTTCAAGGAATATTTCACTATGAATGTCATGATATAGCCTAAAAACATGTTTACCGAACCCAACGTCTTAACACTATCTCTTCAACCAAAATTTCTCCTTACTTTCATAAGTAGATTCCATGTATTCAACTATTGTAGTTGATAGTGCAATGAATGGCTGCCTCCTACTCACCCAACTAACTGCTCCATTGAATAAATTGAAAACATATCCATTTGTTGACTACTTATAGTCGATATATCTAGCCGAGTTGGAGTTGAAAAAACCATGTACATTGATTTCCTTATTTTTCTCAAGTTCCCCTTGATAGCAGATTACATAATCTGCTACGTCATGCAGGTACCTGAATACTCTCTTGATTTAGGTCCAACACTCTTTCCTAGGTGTCAACATGTATCTACTCAATGCTCCCATTGCATGGAAATTATCTGGTCAAGTATAGACAATAACATATATTATACTGCCTATACCTAGCATAGGGCTCATGTATTATATATTCTATTTATTCATATCTCTTACAACACTATTCAACAAATAAATTTAACTCCTACAAGAAGGACGTTATCCGGTTTACACTCGTGCATGTTGACACATTTAAAATATGTCTCAACATATTTACTCTGACTTAACTAGAGGATTCTACTTGCTCAATATATTTTGATTTCCATTCCAAGGATGAAATTGTTGCACCAAGATCCTTCAAGTCAAACTTGAAGGACATCTATAATTTCACCTCCTTAATGACATCAATGTTATTTTCGACCAACAACATGTCATAGACATATAAAACTACATATATGAAGTGATCACTGAATTTCTTTCTATACACACGATGATCAACATGACTTATCAAAAACCGTTTTAGTTGTAAATACATGTCAAACTTTTAATGCCACATTCTAGGTGATTGTTTTAATCCATAGAGGGACTTCTTGAGGTTGCATACCATGTCCTATTCTCCTTCAATGTAAGTTTTTAACTTGCTTCATATAAATATATTCTTCAAGGTCACCATGAATAAATTCTGTCTTCATGTCCATCTATTCTATCTCAATATCAAATGTTTTAGCTGAATACATTAGTAGCCTAATCAAATTTAACTTAAGAAAATATCACCAAAGTTGACTTGCTCGACTTGGGAATATTCCTTTTCTACCTATAGATATTTGTACTTCTCAACTTGACTTGTTGCATTCAATTTCTTCCCAAACACCCACTTACTACCAAAGGGTTTCATTCCATTTCATAGTTCAACAGATCCCATGTTTCATTATTTCTCAATAATTCCATTTCCTCTTTCATGGCCCTTTTCTAGAGTTCACCTTATGTCAAGTTGATCGCTTCCTTTAATAACTTGGAACTTCTTCTATTGTAGATAATGAAAAAATAGAGAGAATGTTTGGTGGACTTTACCTTTCAGGTTGTTTCCTTGCTCTACCAAACCTCTTGAAAACTGGAGTTGTAATAAACCGACGACTTTTGAATTATTTTGATTAAAGTATTTTATTGAGAAATATTCTCCAAACATTAATTTGTAATAGAGTTATAAAACTCTATGAGGAAAAATACACACATTTATGTGAGTGAATATTATTTTATTATTAACAAAAAGAGACACTTGGAGCCACCAATTGAAAGAGGGGACACCATCATGAGACAATGAACAAGTTGATAGCAAGCAATATATTTGGTATCAATCAAATCCACATCAAAAGCTCAGCAAGGTGATCATATCCACAATAATCGGGATCAACATATTTGCTTGAGATTTGATTGAGATGGCACAAGTCCTAGGAAAAAATTATATAATGGTGCACTGAGAAGACACAGGATGCTGTGTGGTGCATAGAGAGAAATTGTTGTTATGTTGAGGGTGAGTTGCTGAGTACTCTCTCTTTGTTTGAAATTCCATCCTTGCATCTGTTATAGACTCTTGGGAAGAGTGTTGTATTCAAATTTACTTAGCTAAGCTCATTGGTCTATGGTGGCGATCCAGCTGGGGCATTGGTTGTCCTCTTCTATGCCCAGGAGGAACTGGAATGCTCTAAGTGCTTTTCCATTACAGTTTTCATGTAGGTGCTTCTAAACCCTTCTATGGTTGTTTGTTACCATTGGATTTGCTTGTAAAATTTTTATGGAACTTTAAAAATGTTTTATGAAATTATTATGTTGTATCGCTATCATCTTATAAACGAGATTAGTATTGTTGAATTGCTATCATTTCATAAGTTAGACTAGTTCAAGTTATAATCTAGTTTTAGCATGCATTTAAATCTTGGCTTAGATCTAGATTTATGGATTGATATGCGGCCATAGTTTTTCTTTACTAAAAAGAATACATTCTATTTTTTTTTCAAAGTGAGTGAATACGGTAAGATCATGAGAATTTTCCTTCCTTGATCTGTGATAGTAACTAGCAACAATCACATTTTTAAATATGGTTGATATTCGTCGATCGGTGTATATTAACCATGACCACACATTTAAAAGTGGTTGATATTCGTCGATTGATGAATATCAACCACATTTAAAAATGTGGTTGTTGCTAGTAGACGACCGGCCCGCGAAGAAATAAAGAAATTAAAATTTTAATAAAAATGTTATTTCAAAATAAAAAGGAAAAGAAATGCATATTAACTTAATATATATATATATATATAGATATATATATATATATATATATATATATTAGAGTAAATTAAAAAAAAAGTAATGCGAAAGAAGGATGGCAATAGGGTGTTTGATTACCATATCGACATTGATCTTTTGTAAATAGAGTAAAATAAAATAAAATAAAAAATATAATAAAGATAAACTAAATTAAATTAAATAAAAATAAAGTAAATAAAGTAAAATAATTAAATAAAAGTAAAATAAAGTAAATAAATAAATTAAATTAAATTAAATAAATAGAGTAAAATAAAAAAATAAAATAAAATAAAAAATAAACCTAAGAAATAAAATAATGTAAAGTAAAATAAAGAAATAAAAATAAACTAAATTAAATTAAATAAAAATAAAAAATTAAAATTAAAATAAATATATATATATATATATATAAAAGTGAAAAAAAAAACTTAGACAAATAAACGTAAAAGTAATTGATAGTAATAAATTAAAAACAAAATAACTCATATTAAAAATAATTGAAATAATTAATATTAAATATAAATCAAGAATAAAATAATTGATAGTAAAGTTAATTAAATAAATGTAAGTAAAGAAAAATAATGGTCTAGTCAACCCAAACAAAGTCAACATTTATGGCTATGGTTGACTTTTGTTTTCCCATGGTTTACTTTGGTTGACCATGGTTAGCCATGGTTAGCCCATGGTGTGTTAGGAACCCGTGTCAGCCCTTCTCTTTATTATGTTAGTATATTGTTGTTGGACACATATGCTTTGTAAGTCGTCCCGTAGTATTTGTTGATCCATAGTTTATATTAGTCCATAGTATTGACCCATAGTATTGGATGCATATGCTTTGTAAGTCGTCCCGTAGTATTATATGTCCCATGGTTTTGACCCATAGTATTGGGCAGAGACTTAGTATATAAGTGTGTTGAGGTCATTGAAGGCACCGTGAAGTTATTTGTATTGAGCTTGCTCAAAGGAGGTTGCCCCCTCGAAGTGGCCTGTGATCAATATAAAAGTGATTATGAGTTCTGTCATTTCTGCTACTTCGCATATTTTAATTAATTAATTGTTGCAGGTGCTTCACATCTGGTATCAGAGCACTTTCTTGGGCTCGCTGGGTGAAATTTCTGCCAAAGTTTTTTTCGCATCTATTGCAGGTTCTGATTTGGGAATAATCCCTATCTGCTTAACTGTGGGAAGTACTTGGACATAATCCCTAAAACGCATTGTGAGGAGTACCATAGGAACCCCGAAGTAGCTGGCCCATTGAGAGGACATGCCAGCGAAAAGCGCAACTACCCCTACCTAATTGATTATTTCCCACCCATGAGGTAAACCAAGAGCTCTCATTTGTGGCAAAGCGGTTATCAGTTTTACCTTAGCCATGGAGTGAGGGGTACTACCCCAATACGCAAGCCGTCAGACAACATTGGTGGCCGAGTGAAACCCCTAAACTGTTAGGAAGCCGCACATACCTGGGGTCCATATCTATTTTCAGCTGAATTGTTGTTGATCATTGTTGCGCCGTTTCAGATCCAGCCGTTCAGATCCATTCTAAAAGCCGTTCCAGATCCAGCCGTTTTCAATCCATTCGGCGCCGTATCAGATCTCTCTGTTTCTGCTCACTTTCGGGCTATTGCAAATTTATCTGTTTCAGATCCCTTCCGAGCCATAGCCGCTCTAGTCTGGAAAAAAAGAAAAAAGAAAAAAAAAGAGGTATAAAATTCAGTTTTTTCTCCATATCTCCCTTGTTTTCACTCTGTTTCCCTTGAAATTTTCAGGGAACCCCTGTCATCCCATTCTACATATTTCATTCCTAAGGACCCTATCCCCAATTCCACTTCCCAAAGCCCGAAATCCCACATTTATCTATTTTTAGGGTTTGCCATAACTTCCTCAGATTTCACTCAATCACCTTCAAATTTTACCACAGAGTTCCTTTCTGAATTTTGCTTCTTTGTCCCCCTCTACCAATTTTTTCCATTCTTTCAACCCGCTTCTGATATCCTCATTTTGCTTCCTTGTCTATTCAACAGTGTCCAAAACCTAGTCAAACCCCAATTACCCTTCAGATTTTTTCCCAAATCCATATTTTTCTTTACTGAAGCAGTTTCTGTTTTTGTTTTTCTACCTAGTCAACGAAAAAAAAAAAACTCCTGGTTATGGTTGTCACATGCGCAGGAGAAAACACCATGGAGGAAGCACTTGCAGCCATCCAAAGAAAACTCCAAGATCTGGATGAAAAATTTCTCATCCTCCATCTTCAGCATTCAGCAATGAACAATAACCAACAACCAGAATATTTTGCAGCCACCAGGTTCTCTTCTTCCAGCAATTTTCGTGGGCCGAAGCTTGATTTTCCTCGCTTCAATGGTACTGATCCGACTGGATGGATATACCGAGCAGAACAATATTTTAGTCTGCATAATACTTTTGATGTCCAGAAAGTTCCACTTGCATCATTTCATTTGGAACAAGAAGCCCTTCAATGGTACTGTTGGTACATCAAAGCTCATCCCGAACCAAACTGGACATATTTTTTCGATCTCCTTTTGCCACGATTTGGTCCTAGTGCTTTTGATGACTTCACAGGAGCAATCACTAAACTTTACCAAATTGGCACAATGAGAGAGTATCAGACAGAATTTGAGAAACTGGCCAATCACACAGAAGGATTGTCTGATGAATTCTACAGGAGCTGTTTTATCAGTGGTCTCAAGGATGAAATCTGCTCAGAGGTCAAAATGTTATGTCCCAACACAATGATGGAAGTCCTAGGGTTTTCTAAGTTGGTAGAGGACAAGATCGTAGCTCAACAATGCTCCAAACCCACCTTTGTTCCCTTCAGAAATATGGGTTCCCAACGACCTCCCATCATGCCTGCTCCTCAACCAACTCCTATCAAGCATTTGTCTGAAACAGAGATACAGGCACACCGAGAAAAAGGGCTTTGTTATAATTGTGATGAGAAATTCACTCGGGGACAAAGATGTGTTCAACAAAAGCTCTATCTCTTGGATGTGGATTCTCCGCCTGCCTCAGAACTTGATGAAGAAGCTCCAGATACAGTAGATGATCAGGTCGACATTCAACACCCGCCTGTTGACACCCCATCTCAGGACGACCCACCCGAGATCTCTCTCCATGTTGTAACCAGCATCACCACCCCACAAACAATGTGAGTAAGGGGATACTTCAAGAAGCTCCCTCTTACCATACTCATTGATTCTAGTAGCACTCATAACTTCATTAACCCTCGGATTGCCAAACATGCTGATTGTTTTGTCCATCCTTGCTCCAACTTTAAAGTCATGGTTTCCAATGGGGGCACCTTAACTTGCAAGGGGAAGTGTCACAATGTGTGTATCTCTATGGAAGATTATAACCTGTGCTCTGACATGTTTTCCTTGTCCTTAGGCAGATGTGATGTGGTTTTGGGTGTTCAATGGTTATGCACACTTGGCCCCATCTTATGGGATTTTGTGGAACTTTGGATGCAGTTTTCAGTCAATGGGGCACAACAAAAATTAATGGGCTTACAACTAGGGTCTCTCCGCATCATCAGTTCACATCGCCTGAAGAAGATCCTTAAGAAGAATTCACAAGGTGTCATCACTCAGCTCCATTCCACTCATATGCACCCATAAACGGTCTCCACTACTTCCTTGGATAGATATGCATGTGTCTTTGCTGAACCAATGAGCTTGCCACCTTCAAGAGACCTTTCCGGTAAGAATTTAGTTGCATCTACCTCTCAGCAGGAACTGATGGCTATTTTGCATGTAGTACAGAAGTGGCAGCCATACCTATTAGGGAATTATTTCTGCATCAAGACTGATCTCCAGAGTCTGGAAAATTTTCTGGAACAATGGGTCTCCTACCCAACTCATGGGTTATCCCTATGCGATCACTTACAAGAAGGGTAAGGACAATATGGTGGTATATGCTCCTTCTCGCATAATTGATGACCCAATTTCTCTTACAGCTCTTTCTCTACTTGTTCCAAATTGGTTGCAATATGTTCAACATGGCTATCTCTTCTATGAACTCCATGCTTCTTCATCAGCAGGGCACTCTGGGTCTTCAAAATGTACGACCGGGAACAATGTAACTTATTTTGGCAGAGACTGAAAATGACAATTCAACAGATGGTGGCTGACTGTGATACTTTGCAGGTCAACAAGGGTGAAACGACATTCCTTTTGGGATTGCTCAAACCCTTGCCCATCCCTACACAGCTTTGGCCAACTATTTCTATGGATTTCCTAGCAGCGCTTTGGTGGTACAATACCACATCTAAAAGGACACCATATGAAGCAGTCTATGGATAGAAACCACCAATTCTTATTCCATATGCCCTTAGCAGCTCCCCAGTTTAGGAAATTGACTCGGTTCTTCGCAATCGTGATCAGATTCTTCTCATTTTGTAGGACAATCTTCACATGGCCAGAATTCGCCTGAAACAACAATCCAATCAGCACCGTTCTAAGTGCATTTTTCACACAGCTGATAGGGTTCTTCTTCATCTACAGCCTTCCAAGCAATCCTCCTTGACACTCCAAAGGTGTCAGTGGCCCGAAATGCAACCCGAGGATGCTACCGGGGAACCACTCTTTCAAATTATGCAGCAATTTCTCCAACCAAAGCTTTGAGGACAAATATTTTTCTAAGGGAGAGGGGATGTTAGGAACCCGTGTCAACCCTTCTCTTTACTATGTTAGTATATTGTTGTTGGACGCATATGATTTGTAAGTCATCCCATAGTATTTTTTGATCCATATTTTATATTAGCCCATAGTATTGGATGCATATGCTTTGTAAGTCGTTCCATAGTATTATATGTTTCATGGTTTTGACCCATAGTATTGGGCATAGACTTAGTATATAAGTGTGTGTTGAGTTCATTAAAGGCACCGTGAAGTTATTTGTATTGAGCTTACTCAAAGGAGGTTGCCTCCTCGAAGTGGCCTGCGATCAATATAAAAGTGATTCTGAGTTCTGTCATTTCTTCTATTTTGCATATTCTTATTAATTAATTGTTGCAGGTGCTTCACATGGTGAACCATGGCCAACCATTGATATTCAACCATGGCCATAGTTGTCCAACCATTGATATTCAACCATGGCCATGGTTGGCCAATCATGCTCAACCATCATTTTTTACTATGGTTGATTATGACATAAAAAATAAAGGATGAATTTAATCTAATGCTAACTTCAATTCAAAGTTGACTTTAATCCATGGTTGAATTCAACCCAAGGTTGACTTCAACCATGGCCAACCATTGATATTCAACCATGGCCATTCTTGGCCATGGTTGGCCAATCATGGTCAACCATCATTTTTTTCTATGGTTGATTATGACATAAAAAATAAAGGATGAATTTAATCTAATGCTAACTTCAATTCAAGGTTGACTTCAAACCAAGGTTGACTTCAATACATGGTTGACTTCAACCCATGGATTGAAGTCAACCTTAATTTTCAGATCAACTATGGTTTGAAGGTTGACTTTGAACCATGGTTGGCTTCTGTTTGATGGACAATCCACTCGAGCAGATGCGAGCCAGATCTCCCTAGCTCAATGTCAGTCTAGAACAAATAGTACAGACTACAAACAACTTTCCTAGATCTACTTAAGGATCAAGTACTAGATGCTTTACCTTAACTTCACAATCTTTTTTCCTGGATGCTGCTCCACGTCTCGTGGTCGTCATATCTCAGCTAAAAAACCTTTCAATACACATAGAACAATGCACATGAGTAAAAATCATCTATATAATAAGACATCTAAGTAAACAGTTAAGCAGGTAAACTACACAATATCATCACACATAAACAATATTGGTGGAAAGCGTTTATATTACTGTAAATATAGGAAAAGTACATAGATAAGAATAGACTACAACCAAGGCTAAACGTAGTAGCCCTTATCCACCCAAGCCAATTGCCATCTCTTTCCAAGGAAGTATGAGTCTCTCAATGGATGAGTTAGATATCTCTCCAATATGATTTCACCAGCATGTAGACACTATAGATTTCCTCCCTTTGGAGAGGGGTAGAGCTTCACTTATATAGGACAAGTGGATAGGGTATGGATAGGGTAGTTTGAGATATGGTAGGAGAGAGATAGGGGATCCTCCCAATAGGTTAGGAACCGAGTGCTAGCTCTCCTAAGAGGTTAGTGATAAGGATCCAAGTCAGCAGGCTTCGAGAATGAGCTCGAAGGACCTATTTTTGTCCATTAATTGACTTCGTCGTGCCCTGCAATAGAGCAAGATGCGACGTCGTAGGTTGCATGAGTGCAACCCTATGACAACCTCTCAAAACCCAGCATAAATGAAATGGCATCCTTTCCAGGTAAATGACTTAGCCGATGAAACTTCAGGGATGTATACACTGAATCTCAGGATTGTAAGAGTTTAGGTGTAATAGAATGCCCCCCAAACCATGAAGTTGTTGCAATTTGGACAGGTGAAATGCGTTGATAGAAAGAATGGCAATGGCTTGTCGGGCAAAGGACACTACTGCAGTACAACTGACTCTAAGTACACTGTCTCATATGACATACAACATGGCTTCCGACCATACATTGCAGATCCATGGTAGTAATGACCGACTAAACACAATAATGGCTACTAGACACAAGCGTAGATCCATGATCAAGATGATAACACAGTCACGATCAATACAAATGTGGATCCGTGTGACATAACTCAATACAAAATCCATCACAACCTAGGTAAAAATCCCTAGGGTCTTCAAGCTGAACCCGTAATGATACAAATCTATCCATGTGATTACAAATGTCTTGACATCGAACATGGTAGAAACCACTTGATTACCTGTCATTGATGTATATTGTTAACAAGTGCGAGGGAAATCACCATTAATGTCAATGATCCCCAAGGTATCATAGTACATATCATCAAGCGTGAATAAATGAGTTGAAGTCGAATGCGAGATGAAATCTTTCAATCAAGAGTCAATGATGTAAACTCATGTTGAAAGTGAGGTATCCTACCATTGAGGCATGCAGGGCCAAGGTACTTAGTTGGTTTCTAGATTCAATCCTTAGATGATGATTTGAAGTCGACAAGGATGAATCCATCGAAGGAGGGCCATAATGAATCCCCCATCGTCGACACGAAAAACGAAAAAGGATGTGTAGAGTAGATCGGATGATATAGTGACATGCAAGACTGAATCAGAGTAGACCAACATGATGGAAGGTGTACTGACTGTAGATAACGAGTAGTGAGAGTATTCTTGAACATGGGCATGGCATGCCTTGGCAGTATTGACCTGACGAGTTATGATACCAACTCCTAATGAAACTGATGATGGAAGCGTTCTTTAAATGACTCAAAGGAGTAACAAGACTCTGGAAATAGGTGAAACTCGAGGACAAACAGATTATCCAAGTGTAGTATGCAAATCCAGATGAGTGCCATGTTCAAGAAATGACTAGATACTGCCACTGATAAGGGGTGTAACATAAAAGCTTTTGTTTTTCCCCATTTTGAATGATGAGTGCCTCATGTTTTTTTAATGAGCTTGATGAGGGTAACTATATGCTTGGTATAGCTCATCGCATAGATGATTCCAATCCCAAATATTTTCCAAGCCTAGGATAGGAGGTGTTCGTCCCATGGCGGGCCCTTCAATGTGAAAGTTTAACAAGTCCATAGAAGGTAAACTCAATCATCATTTCATGTTTAGAGTGTCTAAAAAGAACTAAAGAATACTCCAATGGTCCTTTTTTGTAAAGTTAGCCTCATCGCCCGAAAAATGGTAAAACAACGCGGGAGAGGACTCTTCCAGTCATGATTGGCTAGAGTATATATTTTTCGTAAGTAGTGCCCCCTGGTCCGAAAAAGGGGTAAACTATCACGAGGAAGATGACCATTTAAATTCTTTTACAAGCATGAACGCGACAAGTTTACTTGGCAATATTTTCGTATTTCAAGAGCCTGAAAAGAGCTTAAAGATAGACTTCGGGGGGGTCCCTTTTCCGTAGGAGTTTAACGAGCCTGGAAAAGTGATAAATCATAACTCGGTAACGTATTCTCATAGTTTCAAGAGCATGAGAAAGAACAAATAGTAAGCTCATCATCATAAAATAATTACAATATAATGAACGAAAAGTAACGAGAGAAAACACACAAGGGGTGTTCATACCTGAGCTAACCATTCCAATGGAGAAAACGGCGTAAAAAGACACTTATGACTCCTGCACACTTGAAAAACTAGGTCAAATAGTTAATCAACCATTCAAATGTAATAAAAACAATCCAAACTACAGCAAATGACCTAAAGGCATCAAATATTTGAAAAAATAATATTCCATTTTTTTTTATAAATAGAAACAAAAACCAAACATAGTCATCATTGTTTCATTTGCCAAATTGGGAGGAGAAGTGCCATTTGGAGCCAAAACTTCACTTGTCGATTCCAGGAGCTACGACTAGCCATTTCACCCACCGTCCGTAGTAGGTAACTTTAAACTTCATCCAACATAATTGTAGTGGTTTAGATTTTTGAATTTGGTTCATTTTTTTTTTGTTAGCTTGATTCATGAAGGGCCATTACGTCCTCGGGCCATCGCAGTCTGCCCTTTCTGGAACTGCGACGAGACTGAGTCTTCGCAAGGGTCACATGAATGGACTGCGATGACATCACATGGTTAGCAATAACAGGGTGCGATGATGGAAACGTCCATCCCCAAACACAAACCATGCCAAAAAAAAAGAACTTTTGGTGGTTGAAGCAAGTGTTAACAATGTTTAAACTCTCCTTTAGGCAGGTTACCAACAACCAGAATGGTTTTGGAGTGGCATGAATGAGAGCATGAGCTAGATGATGAATAGGATGCAAATGATCCACTATGTGTGGAAGCACTGAGGAACTGTGGGCTCCTCAAGTTCTTCGAGATCCAGGGCATAAGGGCCCAAATCCCATTACTGACCCATATGCTCTGATGTTGGGATGTGGCCCAGCAATATCTTGTGATCAGTGAGCACAAGCTTACCGTAGATGTCGAGGACATCTACTTCTTGACCGGATTGTCCCAAAGAGGGGACAATGTGCTTCTTACTGGATCACATGGAAGTGATCGAACTGTGGGTGACATTATCGTACAACACTATATTCCCAACACCCGTGCTTCTAGTGGGAAGATTCCCATAAAAGATGTGAGGGAACGTCCATTGTGCGTCATACTTTTCACCATTACGAGGATGGCAGGGAGCCAAGCTCCTCACTTAGCCACCAAGTCTTAGATGTTGTATGTGGAGGATTGCATGTCTCCGAAGATCTTCAACTGGTGTGAGGGAATCCTTGCAAACATGTGAGCTCAACTGACCAAGTGTTGGAGGGGAGAGCTCAAACAGTTTGGCTGCGGTTCGATAGTGATCTCTTTCTTATTGGAATTGGTTCCCCTCTTATGCCCTCAGGTACCAATAGATGATAAGGATCCTAGGGATCCACACATGGCTAGATGGATAGAGGTGATGTCCTGTCATGGTGGGGGTCCCATAATCTCATATGGTATTGAGTTCTTCAATTGGCTAGAGGGCCATTTACTAATGGTAGAGGACTTCCCGTTCAGTGGTACGGATTTTGGAGATGACTTGGACTTTCCATTGCCTGAGGGAGCAACATGGCGATACATAGGTAAGAAAAATAAACCCTTGTACTTTTTAAGTTTTGTGTTTTTATAATTTTTTTTTGTTATAGTTCTGACAAGTTAACAACATATGTGTGCAGATGTGGGCCTCGTACGACTAGTGGGAGTCTCTCTTCTTGCGAGGAGAGAGAGAGAGGAGAGGGAGCAGTTGTGGGTCCTGCCATACATGCTGCCATTATAGAGATGGATGGGGTCTACGCCAACTTGAGTGTGTTGACGTTAGACGTTCCCGAGCCAATGATGGATGAGGTGTCGTGGCCCATGCAGGTGTACATGGTTGGAGAGATTGTGTGCTTCAACGCGCTGCTCCGCAGGGTTGCGAGAGCAGTTGACTATTTCCACACTCAGCAGGCTATAGTTGTTAGACAACCTAGGGTTGTACGGGCCAGGAGCTAGGAACTATGTTGTTATCATGTACTGAGAGTTTAGAGGCCTCAGATTTTTTGTACTTACTAAAAGCTGCGAGGATTCAGATTTTGTAGAGACTCACTGAAAGTCGTCGTGCTTCAGATTTTGAACTAGCACTACTTTTTATGATGATGATATATATATATACAGACATTACGACAATTTATACATTATGTGTTTTAAAATGGATGAATGGTGTGGTCTTGTTATTTGTTTTCTTATATAAAATGAGTTATTTATATGTTATGTCTACTTTTAACAGTTCATGATATATGCTTATGTGTGTGCAATGTATCAATCTAAGATGAAATTGGCCATAGAATAGGCAACTGTGTTCACATCTCGTGGAATGTGCAGGTACTGAATAGACTCGAAGGACCTTTCCAGGAGACGGACTTGTCAATAGAGACGGAGTAAAATGGGATCACGGATGGCATAGACTTGGTTAAGATGAGAGACCACTAGTTGAGAATCTAGGTGGATGACAACATGGTCCATACCCAAAGAAATGGCGTCAGTTAGGGTTCGAATGAATGCTTGATATTCTGCAACATTGTTGGTTGCGAAACCTAGACACATTCCCCCTGATCTGATGAGCTCGCCGGTAGGTGAATAAAGTACCTAGGCTGCTGAAGCAAGGTTATGGGTATGCTGGCTAGCGTTGTCCGTGAATCCGTAGCATGTTGCCATCTACACACATAGACAGAACATGGTATAAGAAATGAAACAAGACCTAATCCCGCAAGAAAACAAAAGCATCACACCACACAAAAGCAAACACATGCCATGTATAGTCTATACAAAAGTACTTATGCGTGAAAGACTCAGGCATAGTACTTCTTTAGGTAGATCCCATTGCGGGGCTCACCCAAATATATGC
This sequence comes from Larix kaempferi, assembly GCA_027924585.1. Classification (NCBI taxonomy): domain Eukaryota; kingdom Viridiplantae; phylum Streptophyta; class Pinopsida; order Pinales; family Pinaceae; genus Larix; species Larix kaempferi. Next base: position 7,381,678 of record BSBM01000006.1, on the reverse strand, counting down.
CGTCGTAATCTTCAAGCTCATAAGCTCCCTTCTCCAGGATGCGTTTCACTATGTAAGTTCCATGCCACATGGACTCAAATTTTCCTGCCCCCAGCTTATCATGCTTCTGGTCATACATGAGGACCAAATCCCCTTTGCTATAGGTGCAAGGTTCTACCGACTTGTCGTACTGTGCTTTGATGCATTTCTTATGAGCCTTGTTGGCAAGAGCGGCATATCGACAAGTCTCATCGAGTTTAGCTAGGTAGAGGAAGCATTTTTCCTCAGCAGTAGTGTTTGGGAGAAGTTTGATGGCGAGCTTGAGAGACAAAATATTGCACTCAATGGGAAGGACTACCTCCAATCCATTCGCTAATTGGAAAGGAGTAAATCTAGTGGCAGTTTTAATGGAGGTTCTATAATCCCAAAGCGCAGAGAAGAGCATGTTATGCCAATTGGCCTTATGCGTACCCACCATACGTTGGACCATAGTTTTCAAGACATTTTTAATGGCCTCGACCTGTCCGTTCGACTGTGGGTAGTATGGTGTTGAGTTTTCATGGCGAAAACCCAATCTCTCGCTCAACTCGTCGACCATATGGTTCATAAAGTGGGAACCATGGTCAGTAATTATTGCTTGATGAACTCCAAACTGTGCTATTACATGGTTAAACATGAAGAGTGCGGCGGTCTTGTTGTCATTCGTGTATGTAGGCATTGCCTTGCCCCACTTGGCATGAAATCGATGCCCCATTTAGCGAATGGGCCAACGGAAATAACCTGGTGTAACAAGGTGGGATGGGTGCGCTTTTTCGTATGAAAATGTTGACATGGAGGACATTTTTTTATGGCGTCGATACAATATTTGAAGATATATGACTAGTAATATCTTGCACACAAAATCTGCTTGGTTGTAGCCATCCCAAAGAGTTGACTGCCACACGCCCTAGCGTGACAGTCATTCAGAATGCGTTCAGCCTCATCATGAGTCAGACAACATCGAAGGATAGAATCAATACCACGACGGTACAAAGTATCACTATTAATTAGATAATACTTTCCATGGTGGCGTATTCGACGACGGTCATCACGAGACAATTCAAGGCTAAAACGTTGGGTTTGAAGATACAATGTGATATCTCCATACCATGGATCAGACGTACAAATAAGAAACAATGACTCATCTGGTAAGGATTCATTGGGCTCATCTTCTGCATCAGTATGGGGGACGTCGCAGATGATCTCAGCAAACACCAAATACTTTTTAGACTTGGCTTTTTTGAAAAGAAGATCGAATTCCTACAGTATCACGATCCAGCGTGAATACTTGCCCCCAAGTACCGGACAAGTGAGAACGTGGTACATGGGGTTCGAATCAACGATGGTGGTGGTGGTGCGAAGCAAAATATAATGACGAAACTTCTGCACGGCTATGACTGCCGCGAGAGCGAGCTTCTCAACATGTGAATAGCGAGTTTCAGTGTCAACACGACCTTTATTGGAATAGTATATCACATCTTCTTGGGCATTTTAGTCTTCCTAAACCAAAACCATGGCAATAGTGGTGTCGAAAGCGGCGAGATAGAAAATGTAATCTCGATAGTAATTCGGTGGTTGGATCACAGGGGCATGCGTGATGGCATGTTTTAAACTATTGAAATATTGTTGAGCTTGATCATCCCAAATGAATGGGACGTCCTTTTTCATCAATCTCATGTACCCTTGCATCTTTTGTGCGAAATTACAAATGAAGTGCCGTAAATAGGTTGCTCTTCCTTGCAGACTCTAAAGTTCCATAAGGTTGGTTGGATGTGGAAGAGCGACGATGGCTTCCACCTTTGAGGGATCAATACAGATCCCATTTTTTGAGATGATAAATCCTAAGAGGCGTCCGGACTCAACACAAAAAATACTTTTGTGAGGATTCAAACAGATATTGTACCGCTGACATCTAAGAAAAACGACTATTAGATGATCTAAGTGGAACTCACACTGCTTTGAGTGCGCAGGTAGGTCATCCAAGTAAGGTTCCACAAAGTCCTTCACATCATGGAAGGCATACGAGATGGCCCGCTGGAATGTGGCACCAGCGTTTTTAAGTCCAAATGGAAGTTTACGATATGCAAACATTCCCCAAGGGCAGATGAATACAATCTTGTGTGGATCGGTCGGGTGGATCTCAATTTGGTTGTATCCGGAAAAGCCATCCATGAATGAAAAAATGACACTTCCAGCACAATTGTCAATGATCTGGTAGATGAAGGGAGTCGCATAGTTATCCTTGGGACAAGCTTTGTTGAGACCCCGATAGTCAACATAGACACGGATGGCACCCTATTTTTTATTAATAGGGACGACGTTTGAGACCCACTCTGTCAATGGGACAGGGTAAATGAAACCAGCCTTCAAAAGTTTCTCAATCTTTGCCTTAATTGTCACAGTCTTCTGAGGGCGTACCGGTCGCAGTTTTTGGCGGACAGGTTTGCTGTCAGGATAGGTTTTAATCTCATGTAAAACAATGAAGGGGTCTATCCCAGGCATGTCCTCATAGGTCCAAGTGAACACGTCTCGGAATCACTTGAATAAGGCCATGGCGGCGATGACTTCTTCAGGGGAACACTTATGGCCTAACTGAATGTGTTCCACTACACCAGGAGTAACCGAAATGTCTGTTAAAGTGGTAGGCTCAATGTTGGCGAAGTTTCCTTTGGAGTCCTTTTGACATGAAAGTATCAAGGACTAAGAGCTAAAGTAGACATTCGTTGTAAAGATGGTGTGAATGATGTTCTCCATAGTATCCAACAAGGGAAGGAAAGACGAATGATGGTGGAGGTCTTCCCACGACGGATCATCTGCACTCATGATTTCCATAATGGACTCGTCAGAATGAAAAGTCCATAGCATAGAATTTGATGATGTACATTGTAAAGAACAGGAGGTGGAGGCCACAGCTAAGTGGTCCTCCGACGCTGATTGGATAGCCTCATACATGAGTTCAACGGGTGATAGAGGCATAGTATCTCTAATCAGGTGTGTGGTGGCTTCATCAGGTACAAGCCATGAATCAGTGGAGTTAGGAGTGGATGAAATATTCGAGGAGATCATGTTCACCGTGGCAACATGGTTTGGCGGATCCAAAGTAGGAAAGATGCCCATAAGGGATGAATCCTTAAGGAGGCTAATGCCCACACTCTCATACTTTTGCGAAGATTTTCCAATCGAATGAACGTTATCGCCTAGGTGAGTAGTGGTGTCAGGTGTGCAAAAATTCATTTGGTCAACTGTGACAATTCAACTTTGATAGGGGAATTATATTATGCAGAAGACAGATGATGAGACCGTAGTCATGGCGTAGAACCAATTTCGACCAAGCAGAATGTTATAATCTAACGGGACAGCGACTACTTCCACGTTAAGGGTTGCGGTCTTTCCCCCAAGCTCCACTGGTAAATCTTGTAATAGCCCATGAGGTTGAAATCCACTTCTTTCGAAGGCTCTCAAAGTGGCAGGAGAACGGTTCAACTCGGGAGAACCAATGGCTCTCCAACAAGCGATTGACATGACTAACGTAGAGGCTTCTTTGTCCAAAATGGTACAATGGATTATCTTCCCAGCAATGTTTGTAGCAACTTGAAATGCTAATTGATGGGAGAGCCTCGGTTTGAAGTATTCTAGCCGGAACATGATAGTATTTGATGAATCGGGTTCAACTGCACCGATGGCAGTGAGGAGAGTTTTGCGCTGATTCAGGTAGTTTTGCAAGACCTCGAGTGTTGACATAGCACAAGGAGCTTCTGCTAGGTCCTCTACAATGCTGTAGTCTTGAGTAGCCAGAGCATTAGGATTGAAAACTGATTTTCTAATCGTTCTCTTGGGTGGATGCAACACTGACTCGACAGGGGGCTTCTCTATGGTGAGAGGAGCAGCCGGTATGGTGATGTCGGGCATCAAAGTGGAAGCTTTTTAAGTATTACTTCCAACAGGTTCTTTGGTTGGAACAGAGTCATACGAATGAGAATGGGTATTCAAGTTGATAGTCTCATTACGTACCATTAGAACATGTGCGGTGGTGGATGCTTCTCCTTGGGAAGAATAAGTGTGAGTGATTGACTATTGATTTTGAGCAGGGAAGGGATTGTTGAGAACAACAGGTGTGGGTTTGCCCTTAAGAAAATTTTGAACTTCGTCTCTATGGGGGCACTCTTTAGAAAAGTGATCATCACCACACAGTAGGAAATGATACTTCAACTTCCTTTTCAGTTTGGTATCATCAGGGGTTCTCTTTTGCTCCTGCTGGGTGGGAGATTTCTTAGGTTTCCCCTTGTTCTTCTTCTTACCACCAGACTTTTGAGGTGAAACTGATGAAACAGAGTTCACTTCTTCGATGACAGCAGGAGTGGATGGTTTGTTGGTGCCATGACTAGCCTATGTTGGTGATGGGGAAGAACCTTGTGAGTTCGACGAACCAACAGTTTGAGAGGAAGGATGGGTGTGAGTGGATCTAATGATGCCATCGGCTTGGGGTCCCTTGGGTGGTTTTACGGGGTGATAAGTGTTGTGGGGTACATCGAGAAGAATATCAAACAATGTGCCATATTGAGCATAGACTAAGTTTAACAAATGGGCATGAGAGATGGCTTGTTCCTCAGTGACAGCGCCACCCATGGCAACATCCCGTGCTATGGTAGGAATGAGAGACTTCGTAAACCAGTCTGCTAGGAGTTGATCTGGAACAGGAGCCTTAATGAGACGTTGTCTCCTCTTCCACTCATGTATATGATCTGATATATGACTAGCGGTATTTTGATGGAGTGAGGTTAAAAGCTTTGTACCAATTTCATATAGTATAGGAAGCTGGAAATGAGTCAAAAAGTTCATAGCAAGAGAACGAAAATTAGGAAAAGAATGAGGTGGTAATTCAATATACCACTAGGCATCTGAACTAGTGAGAGTCCATTGGAAAAACCAAAGATGGATCGAATTGTTCATCAAAGAGTTGGATGAACACCATAAGTGGTATGCCATCACGTGGTTTTTAGGATCGTCACCCAGCTTACCATCAAATTTTGGGATATATGACAGAAGTTTCACCAGAATGGGTGGCCAATTAGTTCCATGGTAGATGGGGTCATTAGTTAAGCAAGATAGGTCAAGTAGATCCAAAGTATCCAAAAAGGGTAGCTGCGGATTAGGCTGCGAGTACTGATAGTACGGATAAGGCGTCTAAGGACCTGTGGGACTCGTGTTGACTGACCATAACGTGTTCCAAGAGGAAACTGGCCATAGGGGTATGGGCCTCCAGGACCAAATGTAGGTCTGTCGCCAAGGTAAGGTAGTCCATAACCATAATAAGGTGGCCCATTGCCATAAGGTGGGGGCCCGCCTCCGCCCTTGGGTGAAGGTGGGCCACCTACGAATGGTGGGGGTCCACCACCACCGCCAGGGTAGGATGGGCCACCACTTCCTCTGCCGGGAGGAGGTGGTGGTCCACTACCACCACTAGAATAGGAAGGGCCTCCACCACCTCTACCGGGAGGGGGTGGTGGGCCACCACCGCCACCAGAAGGGTAAGAGCCTCCTCTACTACCTCCACCACTGTACGGTGGTGGTCCACCACCACAGCCACCAGGATTAAAAGGTCCTCCACCACCACCACAGCCACCAGGATTAGAGGGTCCTCCACCACCACCACTAGGAGGGGGTGGTGCTCCTATGCCACTACCGGGATGAGATGGTCCTCCCCCACCACCACCGCTAGGGGGACGGGGTGGTTCTCCACCACCTGCGCCAGGGGGGTTGAGCCATGATGGCTAAAATGAGGTGGTCCTCTGTCAGAAGGTAGGGGTCCGCCTCCTCTAGAGTTATGTCGGGGGCTGCTGCCTCCAATGGGAGGTTGGGGTGGACAAAACGGGGGTGGAGGGACTTGAGGTACTCTAAGTGGGGGTCCATGTTGTAAAAAATTTGTTGTCCCCATAGAGTGTTAGTATTACCCAGGTAGGGTACCCTGTAGAGTGCGTTTCCCAGATTAAGTTGACCTGGCATAGGGTTAAGATGACCTGGATACGCTTGACTTGATGGAGGTTGAATTATGTTAGATGGTCCCCCAACATGGGATAGTCCTGAAGTGGAAGGTCCAGGAGGTAGGGAATTTCCAACGGAAGGTCCAATGGGAACTCCTGCTGCAGGATTATGGTTAAGAGACGAGGGTTTCCTCCCACCGTAGGATTGTCACTATCGGTAAAGAAGGTAGGGGGTAAAGAGTATCCTCCCCTTGAAGTTTGGGGTGGGGGAGGAGCAGGTGATGTAACTGTGGTAGTTACAGGTGTGTTGGACTGTTGTCCTTAAACAGGTTGGGTTATGAGTGGTAATGAACTGGTCTCCTGTCTAGGAGATGCATGTGTAGGAATGGATGGTTGACTAGTTTCAGTAGTGGTCGCGTGTTGCATGGATGATTTTGGTGATTCAAAAGATAAAGAGTGACCTGGGAGTGGTCGGTTGTCAATCCTTAGTTTAAAGTTTCGACTTCAAAAATCCTCACCCATAGCACATAAACGAGCCAATTGCTCACGGTAAGGTGCTAAGCCATCATCGGGGATACCCAACTGGGTGGGGATGCAATGAAAAAATTGGCCACTAGGTGGCCTGTTGAAGATGTCCAATAAGCTGTCGATGGACTGTTAGGATATTCCTATACTCCATCCTAGTCCTACTAGCATTTTCATCCTTTGCATTTTCAGTCATGCATGCATTATTTAGGGTTTGCATGCATCCTAGTCATCAGTCCCAGCTCCTATCCCTCAGTTAGCTCACCCCCAGAGATTTTTTACACTCATTTTTAACCCTCCTAGAGCTTAGTGCGCCCTCCTTTCATCTACCAGTTGAGAAAGGTGCCCTTCCTTACCTACCATTCAATTATCTTCAGTTCTTTCCTTGATTTAAGGCTACACTGACTCTCAACTGACTATATCACTCTGATGGAGCTCCAGTGAGACTTGACTGCCCATTCTAACTCCTATTAGCTCCTCATGTGCCCTCCACTGAGCATCCTTCATTTAGTTAATGTCTCCATGTGCTAGTTACAATCAGTTACACCTACCACACTCAGTTAGACTCAGTTTGACTGACGGTTGACAATTACTTGTGCATTGATGACTCCACCGATGATGAGATAGACTACTAGTTGTGCTCTGATGACACTCCAGTGATCTTTTGATCACTCCATGAAGGCTAATTCGAATTGTCACCTTGGCATTTGAATCCTCATGCATTGTACTACTTATTCATCCATATTGTGATTAATTAATTAGTGTGTGTGAAGTTATTTTGCTTCTATCCGAGTTCTACTATATTATTCTGTTGCTCATTATACTGCATTGACCACTGTTCTTCTATTTTCCTTCTTAATCATAATTATTCTCTTGTGAGGTATACATCATCTCTTAGATTTGCTATGAGGATTTTCACATGGTATCAGACTATGTTGAGAGTACTGTTTATCTCCATTCCTGAGAGTTTTTTGCAAGTTATTATGAAGATTTCGAGTGCAGCAAATGCAACAGTTTCTACATTTTTGCAGCAGTAGTAGTTGTAGATATTTCTATTACTTTTTTTGCAGGTCTTCTACAACTTCCATGTATTCAGAAAAAATCCCTCCTCTCTCTCCATTCAACTATGATCTTCTTTTTCCATTCAACTATGATGAATGGAAACCGAAAATGATAGCATATTTGAAGAAAAATGATATCTTTGATCATTGTTTTGAAAGAGAGTTCGAATCCTCTACAGAAGAGACTAACTGGTTAAATAAAGGTGATAGATTCTATGGAACAATGATGTTTTCTTTGCTTGAATACATGATATACCAATACCTTGATGATGTTGAAACTCCAAAAGAGCTATGGGCCCACCTGGATGACAGTTTTGGCAAGCAGAATGAAGGGATTGGTCCAAACCCTTTCAAGAGAAAGCAAACTGATGCATTCGCTCCCCTTGATGGTCTCTCAGATCATGAATCGGTATCAAACATATCTCATATTGAAGTTGTCCACAAAGAAGAAGAACTTGCCGATTCTACACGGATGCTCCAAATTTCTTCTATTTTGAATTATGTGCCAACTCACACTCTAGATATTGCAGAAGGTCCTAAATCCTCTCTCGCACCAAAGTTTGTTGGTCTGCATCATGATCTATTGAATGTTTTGGAGGTCAAATCAACCATTGGAGGTAATGCATTTGCTCTCCTCAAGCAATCACCTCTTATTTACTACTATATAATCATTATTCCATGCTTTAAGAAGGTTATTGAATAATATGGCCATTTCCATTCACTTGGGATAATTTCTCATGCACTTACTGGTTTTGATCTCACCTCTAATGGTTCAGAGGAGATCTCAAGAAACCATGATTCAAGTCTTGGATCTAATTTGGATTCTAAGCAATCACTACTTGGGATAATTTCTCATGTATATGATAGTTTTGATCTCACCGCTACTGGTTCAAAGGAGATCTCAAGAAACTATTCTTCAAGTCTTAAATCTGATTTGGATTTCAAGATATTATTTGATGGTTCCTGTTGGCAAAATCTCACCCATGATGGTTCGAAAAAGAATACAAAAGACTATCTACACATTCATAGATTTGATCCTACCTCAGCTGATTCAAATCACAGGTTCAAGGATCATCCTCATACTTTTGGATTTGTTCTCATCACATTCGATCTGAAGAGAAAGTACAAGCACATGCTTTCTGAGCATGATCCACTTCTTCCCAAGAAGAAGATACCTCGAGACATATCACCAAGCATCACACTTGCTTGAGTTTGGAGCATTTATTTTTGTGTGTGCCTTACAATCTATTTTGAGGGGGAGTATTTTTTCCATGAGGTTTTCCCCATTTCCTTGGTTTATTGACTATTATTATTCATTGTATTGGGTGACCTTTGGTCTTAGTTACCAGGGCCCAGGATGGATTAAGGGGGGGTGTTAGGATATTCCTATACTCCATCCTAGTCCTACTAGCATTTTCATCCTTTGCATTTTCAGTCATGCATGCACTTTTAGGGTTTGCATGCATTATTTAGGGTTTGCATGCATCCTAGTCATCAGTCCCAACACCTAGCCCTCAGTTAGCTAGTCCTCGGAGCTTCTTTCCACTTAGTTTTAGCACTCCTAGAACTTAGTGCGCCCTCCTTTCATCTACCAGTTGAGAAGGCACCCTTCCTTACCTACCATTCAGTTATCTTCAGTCATCTTCAGTTCATTCCTTGATTTAAGGCTAGACTGACTCTCAACTAACTGTATCACTTCGATGGACCTCCATTGAGACTTGACTTCCCATTCTAACTCCAATTATATCCTCATGCGCCCTCCATTGAGCCTCCTTCATTCAGTTAATGTCTCCATGTGCCAGTGACAATAAGTTACACCTACCACACTCAGTTAGACTCAGTTTTACTGATGGTTGACAGTTACCCGTGCATTGATGACTCCACAGATGATGAGATAGACTACTAGTTATGCTCCGATGACACTCCAGTGATCTTTTGATCACTCCATGAATGCTAATTCGAATTGCGACCTTGGCATTCGAATCCTCATGCATTGTACTACTTATTTGTCCATATTGTGATTAATTAATTAGTGTGTGTGAAGTTATTTTGCTTCTATCCGAGTTCTATTGTATTATTCTGTTGCTCATTATACTGCATTGACCACTCTTTTTCTATTTTCCTGCTTAATAATAATTATTCTCTTGTGACGTATACATCATCTCTTAGATCTGCTGTGAGGATTTTCACATGGACCAACAGCTACTGTGGGTTCGTCTTGGGGTTGATTTATCCATTCCAACGACCCAGGATCTCCCAGTGCAACGAGAGGTGAGTCTTGTGAAGTGGGGATGTGTGCTTCTTCACCCTATGGGGGATGAGAGGCAGGTGAATTTGGAGGAGTATGAGGAAACAAAAGTCCTCCAACATTCAAAGTGGGGTTTTCCACTTCATGTGACCCGACCCTGGCTTGTGGATCCATTCTTACCCTCGAAATTACCTCCTGGTTAAGGGGATATTTGGGTGGCAAATTCTGAATCCTACGAGACCTTCTCCAAGGAAAGTCCGCCAGAGTGACTGAAACAAAAATTTTCTTCTAAGGAAAGCGAAAATAAAAGTAGACCAGACAAACCCTACACAAACTAAGGCCACAAGAAAACTTATGTTATAATAGTGTATTCAATGGTTTGGAACCTCATAGGATTGTCAAGGCTTCGTAACTCGTAATATACCGCAAGGTCCAACTGTAAAATGCGACAAGGAGGATTGGGACTGTACCCTTTCCTGAATACTCGATTACCTAGATGGTACATGCATAGTAACTCCTCGAGTGCTGTTCTCGGTGTATTGCTCCGCCAAGATGGCCAAAAGGTTAACTCAGTTGGTTTCAAGAATCCTAAGGGTGTCTCCCGATATACACAAGGTACATGGGAGCTCAAATCCATAGTGTTATTGTCTAATGCAAACCATTCGGCAAGAGACCTTCCGATATACTACTGAGTACGTGATACACCCTTTGATATACGCGAAGTACTAAAGGTGACTTGGTGGGTACGTGAAGGAGATCGATATACCGATAAGTACGTGGAAGAATACAATAGCCCCGAGATACAGTGCTGGAAAATAATGATAATTGCCACACTTAACGATGCCGGAACATGTCTCTAACTTACACACAAGTTACTAAAAATTTTACCCTAGTTCTACCGTTAATTTTATCTGGATGGTTAGGTGAATGCATGAGGTGAGTACATAATTGTAAACATAATGCAGGCCCTAACTACATGCAAAAATATTCTTTTCTTTCAATGAACTCTATGTATGGGAAGGAGACATTTTATTTTTCTTTCCAACAATTTTACCAAAGCAATGCAATGCAAGACGATCCCAAATCTACCAAAAATAACTATGAAGTATTCTTTTCTTTTTCGAGTGAAACTGAAAAGACACAACATTACTAAACCAAACCAAAGCAAATTTTTTCTTTTTCTTTTGTCTTTTCAAAACGAAAATTATGCTAAGTGATGAAAAGAGATAATTTCTAAGCAGAGTATGCGAACTTTTTACTTTCACTATGATGGCCTAAAAGCATAAAAATCAAAAGATACAATTAACTTTTCCAAGCATGGAACTACTTTTGCAAAACTTGATGTCTATTTGAATTTTTCAAGAAAATGAACAACTCATAGTTCATGAAAAATACAAATAATGCAATTTCTTTCAACTTTTCCAAAAGATCTACAAATGAGACATTCCAATGCATGTTCAATTCTTCAAATGATCTTGAAAAATCGTGGAAATAAAGAACTTTTAATCTTTCAATGGATGTATCGAAATAACAATTTGACAGCAACAATGCTTTTAAACACTAATGTTGAACTTAAAAGATAACTCGTAGTACTCTAATAACTTAGAAAATCTCAAGAAAAGATGAGCACTCAATGGACTGAAAATACACACAAACACTCAAAATCAATCAGTGACAAGCAGCACTAAAAGCAAGCAAAACTCACAAAATGTATGCAAATAAGGTGGGGGAGACAAGAGTGTCCACCACTACCAAATCTCAGACTTGTCCAAGATGGAAACCAAAACAAAACCAAACAACTCAGCACATGAAGCAAAATGGGATCTCTGACTGGATCACATAGTACAGAGGGAGTCTGCACACAAACCAAATTCAAAACATAAATGGAGAAAGGGTGCCTGTATGTAAAAAATGGAAGATCAGCACACTCTATGCTTGTACATAGTGCAACGTCGCAGTTCACTAATGCGGGAAGTGCGACGACGCTGTAGTATACCAATAGAAGGGATGCAATGGAAGACTAACAAGTAAAGAACAAAGATCGAAAACAACACAGTGTCACTCTGGATACACTGACCAGGTGCGACAGGAGAGATCTAAGTTCAAAAATGAACCAATTCTCCAGGTAATGAGCATGAAAAAGGTCTGCAAATGAGAAGTACAAACTCAAAGAAAGCTAATCAGACTCTTCAAAGTGAAGATCTGATGGTGAAATCAACTCAAGAAGGAGATGACAAAATAGAATGGCTTGGCAAGAAATCAACTAAAAAATGACATCCAAATTGACAACTACAAAGCAATGTTCTTTTCCCTGGTATGGTCGCTAGATTTGTTTGACGGACAATTCACTCGAGAGGACGCGAGCCAGATATCCCTAGCTCAATGTGAGTCTAGAACAAATAGTACAGACTACAAACAACTTTCCTAGATCTACTTAAGGATCAAGTACTAGATGCATTACCTTAACTTCACAATCCTTTCTCCTGGATGCTGCTCCACGTCTCCCGGTCGTTCGATCTCAGCTGCAAAACCTGTCAAGACACATAGAACAATGCAAATGAGTAAAAAGCATCTATACAATAAGAGATCTAAGTAAACAGTTAAGTAGGTAAACTACACAATATCATCACACATAAACAATATTGGTCGAAAGTGTTTATATTACTGTAAATATAGGGAAAGTACATAGATAAGAATAGACTACAACCAAGGCTTAACGTAGTAGCCCTTCTCCACCCAAGCCAATTGCCATATCTTTCCAAGGAAGTATGAGTTTCTCAAAGGATGAGTTAGAGATCTCTCCAATATGATTTCACCAACATGTAGACACTATAGACTTCCTCCCTTTGGAGAGGGGTAGAGCTTCACTTATATAGGACTAAGTGGATAGGGTATGGATATGGTAGTTTGAGATATGGTAGGAGAGAGATAGGGGATCCTCCCAAGAGGTTAGGAACCGAGTGCCAGCTCTCCCAAGAGGTCAGGGATAAGGATCCAAGTCAACAGGTTTTGAGAATGAGCTCGAAGGACCTATTTTTGTCCATTAGCTTACTTCGTCGCACCCTGCAATAGAGCAAGATGCGATGTCGCAGGTTGTATGAGTGCAGCCTGTGACGACCTCTCAAAATCGAGCATAAATGAAATGGCATCCTTTCCAAGTAAATGACTTAGCCAATGAAACTTCAGGGATGTATACACTGAATCTCAGGATGGTAATATTTTAGGTGTAACACTTCAATCCACAACCACATTTTTAAAAGTCCTTGATTGACTTTGAAACATGGTTGATTTAAATCCGTAGTTCACTTTTAAGAAAGGTTGACTTCAATCCATAGTTGAATTTTAAGCAAGGATGACTTCAATCCATGGATGAATTTAATCCAATGCTAAGTTCAATTCAAGGTTGACTTTAATCCATGGCTGACTTCAACCCAAGGTTGACTTCGATCCATTGTTGAATTGAACCAAGGGTTGACTCCATGAAATAAACAAATTTAATCAAAGGTTGACTTCAATCCATTAATAATATTAACATTAATGACTTCAATTAATGGTTGAATTCAATCCATAGTTGGTTTCAATCCATGGTTGAATTTAATCCAATGATGACTTCAATCCATTAATAATATTAACATTAATGATTCAATCCATGGTTAACTTCAATTTAAGGTTGACTTTGAACCATGCTTGACTTCAACGCACTACCACATTTTATAAAGTGGTTGATTGACTTTAAATAATGGTTGACTTCAAGCGATAGTTAACTATTAAGCAAGGTTGACATCTTGATCCATAGTTGAACTTTAGTCAAGGTTTACTTCAGTCCATATTTGACTTTTAAGCAAGGTTCACTTTAATCCAATGTTGACTTCAATCCAAGCATGAATTCAATCTGAGGTATACTTCAATCCACGGTGGAATTAAATCTATGGTTAACTTCAATCCATGGTTGACTACAATTCATTATTGACTTCAATCCATAGTTGACTTGAATCGAATGATGACTTCAATCTAAGTTAACATCAATCTAAGGTTGAATTCAAACCATAGTTGAATTCAAACCATAATTTAGTTTTAATCAAGGTTGACTTCAATCCAATCTTAACTTCAATCCATGGTTTATATCAACCCATGGATTGAATTCAACCTTGTATTGAAGTCGCCCATGGATTGTAGTCGCCCATGGATTGAAGTCAACCTAGGATTGAACTCAAGCTTGGATTGAAGTCTACTTAGATTGTAGTCTAGCTTGGCTTGAAGTTAACCTTGGATTGAAGTCAACTATGGTTTGAATGTTGACTACATTATTTATTATAATTAAATAATAAAATCATTGTATTGATTTTATTTAATAAAGTATAATACAATATTATAATTAAATAATAATTTTTACCATATATTATTATATTATAAATAATTAAATAAAATTATTTTATTATTAAAATAATATAATAAAAAAACATTATTAATGTGTCAAATATATCATAATGTTATCATAATGTTAGTAAATATATTCTAGCTATCTTCAATATTTAATAAATTAATAATGTTTTATTAATTATAATATAGTAAATAATTACATAAATAACAAAGAATTATTTTAATATATTATTAATTATCTCATTAATTAATATTATTATTAACTAAATAACAATATCAGTTATTAATAATTAATAAATTAATTCATATTACCGTTAAAGAATTATTAATTATTTCTTTATTTGATTATATCATAAACTATATCTAACCCTAAATTTTGTCTTAGTATTAGTGTTTTTCATCTTAAGGTTTTTGACTTTATGGTAAATTGAATTTTTAAATTTTTTTAAGGATATTTTTGTGAATAAGCATGCCATACACATCTCCTTTTCAAGTCAAATACCACCATTCTATGAATTGTAAATGTATATTGTAGTGTTCTTAACCATTAAACTTAGAACACAACCATGTCCACATATATTTATAATGAAAGAACCATAAAGTATAGTAAAAAATAACCAAACACAAAGATAATTGAAATTTAATGGTTTTCTATTATGATAATCCAACATAAATCAATATTCGCTTCCTAACTCTTTAAATGGAATTCCAATAACTAAAACTACTTATGGTTCCATAATTAATAAGTACCAAGGCTTTGTGGTGATGTATTTGGATTTTCTCTTAACACACAAGTGCACTTTTTTAGAAAATCTATTTTTTATTGCATTTTGTGCTTGCAGCACTACATCACTTTTTTATGTTTTAAAGGTTAAGTTACTTTGAATTATTTGTTTGTATCCAACTCAGACTACAAGATGCAAAAGGAGAAGATCCCCAAGTGGTTGATAAAACAAGGGCCATGATCAATTATCTACACACGAGAATACGGGTTGTTATCCAAGCAGTTGATTCGGTATCAAAGAAAATCCAGAAATTGAGGGATGAGGAATTGCAACCACAACTTGTGGAGTTAATTCAAGGGTGTGCATTTTTCCACTGGAAAAATATGTCTATAGAGATGAATTTCTGTAAAACTGAATTAACTCTGATTTTTCAGTGAATGATTTCATTTTCTCAGACAATTATCATTTTTTATTTGAGAAATTGGTGGTTGTGTCTAGTCCCGTCACCTAATATTACCCGATGTAGTTATCCCAACAAATATCTTTGAAATCGTTTTTGGAGTTAAAGATGTAGAAAATATTTATTTAAAATCAATAAATGTATACATCCTCTAAGGATATGGTGACAACTGTGTCATAACCCTCTTTTTCAATACCTAAAATTATCTTATGGGATGTATATGTGGAAAAATTCTCTAACATGATTCTTCTGCAAAAATTACTAGGAATATAACGAGTCTTATTTGTGAACCAATTTATTCATATTGTGAGAATTCATTCATGTTTTCCTAATTTCTATGACATTGTATTTTAAAATGATGGAAACTTTAGATTGGACCAAATTTTTAACTAACCCATTTAACTGTGCACTTTTCATAATAACCTTATACAATAAAATTAAAAAATTTGGAAAGCTTTGTCAGAACTTAGGAGTTCAATTTGATTACTTATATTGCTATGCTCCTAGTTCAGACCCATAGACACTGAAATTTCAGCCTTTGTGTTAAACCTATGAAACCTAGTTAAGGAGAGATGGTATCCTATAATAAAACTTGGAAACAATCAAGATGTACTTGTTTTCTCTCTCTCTCTCTCTCTCACACACACACACACAAAAAAAAATAAAAAAAATGAATCAACACTTGAATGATGATCACTCTACTAGTTTGGAGGAGAAAAGTGCTCAATAGCAGGATCTGACCATGGATTTATTTTTTTATTTTTTTCAGTTTCTTTTGAGTTTACTTATGTGCCTACATATGGACTCCCTTTGGTGATGTCATTTGACACTTTCAGGATAAGATAGAGCACCTATAATGTGTATTTTGAGTCTTATTCAAGTGCACTTTGAAGGGAATCATTTCTACGAGTTTGAGTGCCGAGATTAGAAGGAATATGTTCTAGAATCAAAGAACCTACTTTGGAGTCTATTGTAGTGGGGATAGGGTAATTTTTTTGGCCCTTTTTATTGTTATCTTTATAGTTGTTTGCATGAAGAAGGGTGCCTTATCTTGAGGCTCAATTATGAATGGGCCATATTTTTGGAGAAGTGCACAAGCAATGAGGGCACCTTACTCAAGCTATTCATATCCTTCTGTTGTGTCCTTTCTTTTTAGGGTAAATCAAAATATATTCGCAATATGGCACACCTTTTGAGGTTCATTTTAGTGTTCCTAGATCTATATTTGATCAACAGAGGTTGGATGTTTCCATGCAACACACTACTATTCAATGTCTTCAATTTCTTCAACTCTATTACATATAAGAGAATTAGCACAGTTTATCTTAAAGCGAGGAAGGGAAATAAATGAACTCCCTTTAGTGGTTGAGATGGATAATCAAATCCCTCTTGTTCATGGGAGAAAGAGGAATTGATTTTGCTAATGAAGAAATCAATTTCTACCTAAATGGAAATAAATACACTCTGGGAAAATCCATAACAAAGGAAATAATAAATATACTGTATAGAGTTCACACTATTCCATATCTCAATACCTATCTTTCGATTTTGTAATTTCTTTGATGGTCTGATTTTGCAATTCTATAAATTCGGTCAAAATTGCCTTCATATATGGAATGAATCACTTTGTTTTTCTGGAAGACAAATATATTGTTGCAACAATAGCTATCGTTCCTTTCACTTACATTACATAAAGGTGGCCATTCATTCTTATCTTCATCTTTAGACCTAAAAAATAAGTGTTTTCAATTAGCAAATAAGCTTTATCCAAGATCCAACTCAGTAAGTATCTACATACAAAGAGACACGAAGAGATTGCACATAGTTAGGGACAATATGTTCAAAGAAGGCGTATGAGTTCTAGCATGTAGATCCACTCTTTGGGATCTTTATTCACTTGTTTACAACCTTAATTTTGGAGTTCGTTCACCATTGATAACTAGGACATGCTATGGGTATAGTTTTGGACCACCTTTCTGGAGTAGCCTTGTTTGGTGGGTTGCTATTAAAAAACGCCAGGACTATATTGCAAAAAGTGAGATGATCCACCATTTCAATCCCACATTTGACCTTTATAGGCATTCCTTACCATATTTGGAGGGGCCCCAACCTAGGAGGGGATATTTACCATGGTTTGAGACTACTTTTAGATAGGTCGTTCCACATTCAGAGGCTATTGTCAACACCCTATTGGGATGTTGGTTATTCGGAAAAAACACAAACTTCATGGACAATAAGCATAAGAGGAGGTTGATACACATTTTAAGGCCATATTCTAGGTTTCCACCACCTTTGAAACATGTATCTTATGGATTGGAGAGTCCTTATGCTTAATTTGGAGGGGGGCGCCAACTTTAAGAGTGTATTTTTGTATGATTTTAGGGAGGCTTCCACCCTATTCTAGACTCATACATATGCATAGTGGATTTTTGTATGATTTTAGGGAGGATTCAATCCTATTCCATCATCATTCACATGTAGAGTGGACTATTGTATGATTTTACGGAGGCTGTCACCCTATTCTATCCTAATTCACATGCTTGTTTCATGGAGGTCATTGGTCCACTTGGATATTTTTGGATGCCTTTCTAATGGAGAACATTCCTTGGAGGGACTTGGATGACTAGTATTTGACATTGAATTGATATACACCTTCATTTGATAGATCCATTATTCACACTTTTATAGAGGATGTCCCACTTTTGATGGAATTTCTTGATGGATGAAAGCCCCTTATTTGGTTTGTTTCATTGACACATCATCTTATTTTCTTGGATCTTGTTTGCTTAAATCCTAGTGCACTTCTTTCGGAGGGATTTTGAGGTAGATGTGTGGAATATTTGGACTTTTGTCATGGAATTTTTCTCCTTGGATAGAGATCCCATAGTTGACTCTTTTACATGTGGCATTAAACCACCATTTCTTTAATTCTCTAGTTGGAGTATTTGGAGGAGTTAGTTAATCCCTCCTAGATCTAGGGTTTTTAGTGGACTTTATTATTATTTTATTGTAAAGGAAGTTAGGATCTCTTCATATACAAAGAGAGACTTCCTCATTGTAAAAGTATGTTTGCATTGAGGGAGAAAACCCTTAACATTTGTGAAACAATTCTCTCTCTTATGGATGGTTGATATAGTGCTCGCTTGATGATGATGGTTTCAAGCACTTCATGACTTGGTTAATGGTTGATGATATCCACAATTTGTAAAGGGTATTGGGCATTTGATTTGTAAGGATTGTTACCTATGTTACTTGGTGAATGTCATTGATGACTTTGGGTGATGTATGCTTTCCAAGTGGGTTTGTATGCACTCTTAGGGTTAACTTGATAAACACCAAACTAATTACCTTTTGAGTCTTTTCGAACATGTTTTCTCCTCTTGTAGATATTTGAATCCATGCAAATTTTGTAGTAAGGGGTTAGGATTTGGATGACAATCCTGTCATCCTTTCTACACATCGTTTTAAACCTCATTGATCTTTTATTGACCCCATATTCCATATTCATAAAGGCACTAGTATGCAATCCTCTCATCCCTTATAGTTTTTGAAAATAGTAAAACAAACCATTTTACTTGGACTCCATGTTCAATTAACCTTGTGCTTCATTGATTGAGTTCTAGTAATCCTAATCTAGGGAAGGCCCCCTTGAGCTAGAAAAGAGCTAACATAAAGTGAGAAGGGTTTGGTGTGGTGACCTAGACCAGAGTTATCCATGAGCTACCATTGATATTTGGGATTTAATATTGAGGTGTTGGTTTGTGCGGTGACAAATAATAATAGAAGGATGTTGCATGTAGAGCCTTGATGGTTAAAGTTTGAAGCATTACAAAAACACTTCTAGGCCACTCCATTTTCCCAAAAGTTACAATACCCATGGCCAACTAAGTTTTGACATGTTATGCAATGTATGAAAGATGAGAAACCTACTCCAAGAAAGGAAAAATCAAAAGGAGGAAACAAAGAGGGTAACATACGCTCATATCAGTAATGTCAGAAATAAAATAGTGGATAAGAGATTGGGATATTAAAAAGGACAAGAGGATACTA
Source organism: Larix kaempferi (assembly GCA_027924585.1). Classification (NCBI taxonomy): domain Eukaryota; kingdom Viridiplantae; phylum Streptophyta; class Pinopsida; order Pinales; family Pinaceae; genus Larix; species Larix kaempferi. The sequence continues at coordinate 7,362,230 of BSBM01000006.1, read as the reverse complement.
ATACTCCTATAGAACATTCGTGAATTAAAGGTGCACCACAATAATAACAAGTAATTCGGGGAGGAGCTTGAGCAACTAGAGGAGCAAGAATTCCTCCAATACACCTCCATGAAAATAACAACTTCTCCATTGCTCATTGAACTAATTAAATTATATAAGTTAAAAAGACAAAAAGACAAAAATAAAGGAAGGACTATAAATAAAGATGACAAGTGGAGGAAATCATGCAAAGTCAATTTGTATAGGGTTTCGGGATATCAATAGTGATATGAGGATGTTACCTATAGAGACTTCATACAAATAGGGTGAACCACTATAATTCAAGATGAGTTGTATCAATCCCCTCATATTCAAGCTTACTTGTATTGCGTTATGTACCAGGTCACTATATTCCTCAGTGGGTAGAAGTTATTGTTGAGGCAAATAAAAAAGAGAAGATCTTCAATATAAAGGGTATTGGAGTAAGTATACTACTATGCATTTATATAATAAAAAATCAATAATATCTTGTATAACCAATCTTTCAAAATGCATTTTTGGGTTTATTAGTTTGTTCAGATTCCTTTTGTCCTTCTCATAAGATGTTGACTTTAATTTTTTTTTAATCTCTGGTTATATACTTATGTTCATTACTATTGTTAAATGTAAGGTATTTACATTGAATGGTCAGCAAGTGTTTTTTGGAAATCCTATTCTCGCTAAATGTGGATAACCAAATGTATTGTATTGTAAGATTATTCCAGTAAAATGATGTGTTTAAAATATTCAATACATAAAATCCAAACATGTTGGTTTACAAAAAATAATAAAATTGTACATAAGAAACCTTTTTTTTTTCTTCTGTTGAAGCATGAAGCCAAGATCTGATTTGATTTTATATTTTTTTTGTGGGTTACAGGATGGAAAGCCACTGCTCAATTTCCTCACATATTTTAATGCAAGGTTAGAGTTCCTATGGTCACATGGCCTTATTTCTGACTCAAAATATAATATTATGAAAATTGATTGCATCTACACTCGTTATCTTCATGAGTATTACCGAAGCATTGTTTCTTAAACCTGTGAATAAGTCTACTCAATAATGAGCATGGAGGTCAGCCAATATATTGATAGATATGACATGACATTGGACATTTGTCTATAGCCTCTTGAAACCCAGAAGTGTAAAATTCTAGGTGTTCTAGAAAATTCATCCTACAGATAGTTAAACCTACTCAAAGATTAAACTAAGTTCAAACAAGCTTAATGTAAGACAAAAGTGAAACAAGCGGTTGTTTACTCTCCTAGATATAACACAATACATAAGATTTTTAAATACCAAGAGGAGAAGGAATCATGAAAATCACCTCAAATCCGTCGGTTTTCCAAGCTGTAGCTTCACACTTGATATCCAAGAAGTGAACCCATTTCAACAAGACAAGAAACAACACCTACAAGTACTATATGCAATGGTTAAGATCTAATTTATATAGAAAACATATCATGTATCTTACTAGATAAAGAAACACAATATGGGAGAATATGCGAAGTTTATATTAATGAAAGCTATTAAGACCTTTACAAAGTTACCCTTGATGTCCAAGCAACAACTTCTACTTCTAATATTTTCCTCTTGCTACCTCTACAAATAACTTAAGACCATAGGTTTGATGCCTCTAAAAAGTTATCCCTTAGCTCATGGATGGCCTGCTTCTTATAGGATTTAAGATGCCAACCACTAGGAGTGAATAATGGATCTAAGTGAGTGGAAGGTCGATCAAGGAGGCGAGTCATCCCAAGGAAGATGATATTCGAGAGGAACCTCCATCCCAAAAATATCTCCTTCGAATCTGAAGATCCAAGGTTCAAGGGATAAGGTGGTTTAGGGGAATTTCGCACCCTCAGTACTAAGCATAGTGTGAAAAAGTTGTAATTTTCGTGCCCCTACAAGCCTGCAGGGTGCGCAAATGTTGTAATTTGGCACCTTGCACCACTAGCACGGTGCGGAAATATGGGCAAAGTGGGTCTTGAAAGGTGGAATTTGACCAAGAGAAGTTGGATTTTCCTCCAAGGAAGGCTAGGGTGGGGACCAACAAGGTGGAAATGAGTCTCAACACTTTCTAGGAGGTAGGACTATTAGGTTTTGCATGGTGGTATGACATGTTGACTTGGAATGGCGTTCAAAGTGGGACATTGAGGTATAACAGTGCAATGAATCCCACATAATTGACACAAAACCAATATAGGAAAGTGCAATGAAGTAATGAAGCGAATGAGTATGGATTGACACAAAAGGTAAAGGTCGACAACATTGCAAAAGGTTGACTCAAGTTAAGAATGATCCTTTGAACATATAATGGCATGAGGCATAGCTTGGAAGTAGGGATTGACAAAGGTGGCAACCTAAAGGTGAGATGACTCAGGGTGGGAGACTCATTTAGATGATACTCTCATGAAAGGTGACTCACGATCACAGTTAGGACCTGAATGTATACTAAATACCCAAAATAAGAAGACAACGTATGAATGCATGCCATGTTCAAAATTAAAGACTCATAAGCTGCTAGAAACAGTAGACTCAGCTTATTCCCGATTTACCCCCATCATGAATGACGAGTACCTCTTTATTCTTTAATAAGCTCGAGGAGGGTAAAATATGCTCAATATAGCTCACCTGTGGGTGAGTCCAACCTTGTACATTTTACGAACCCAAGGAAGGAGCGGTTCGACTCCATAAGGATCCTTCGATGTTTAATTTCAGGAGTCCAAGGAAGGAAAACTCGACAATTTTTCATGTTTAGAGAGTTTGTAATAATCTAAAGAAGACTCCAAAGTTTGAATTTTTCATAAAATTCAGTCCCTAGACCCGAAAAAGTATAAAATAATATCCAAAAGAACTCTCCTAGTCATAAACTGACTAAGGTATACCTTTCTCATAAATAGTCTAAACAAACTGAAAAAGGGATAACCTACCACTGAATAGACGACCTTTCAAATAATTTTACAAGTGTGAAAGAGACAAGTGCACTTGGAAATATTTTCTTGGTCGGGGAGTCAAAAAAGAGCTTAAAGAAAACTTTAGCTATTGTGCGGTAAAAACTACCTATGACTGGAAAATAGAGAGATCATCAACGTACATACAAACTAGTTACAGAGATAGGAAAGCATAAAGATACAACAAAAAAACATTCTTTTAAATGTAAATAACTAAGATATGAAATTGGAATTAGATACCTAAATGAATGGCGTTTGATCCAAGCTTCCAAACTTCAGACTCCTGCTCCACTACTCCTGAGAGATCACCTGCAATACCACGTACCTTTCTCAAATATTATGACCCAAATAAGAATGAAATGATTTATATGAATCTCACATATAACAAACAAGCAAGATTCAAATCACACATTCATTAACATGGAAAAATATATGGGAAAGGAAGTTTCTGTATTATAACATTAAAGGAAATCAACCAAAGCTGCATTGCAACTGGCGTCATTGAAACCTAGCCCTAGGTTCTTGCTCCTCTTCCTTTAGTAGAATTTTCTCCATCATTTATCTAGCATAAAATTGGTTCTCCCTTCTCAAGGCCCTCCCCTTGTATTTATAGAAAGGATGGGAGGATAGAATCAGAAGGCAAATTGTTTGGGGAAGTTAGGGTAGTTAGAATAAATGTCCTTAACTAATCCCTAATCATCTTTAAATATTTTTATCGTGATTTAGAGATACCCATGATTGTCACTCTTAACAACCAGCGAATGACTTGTGAGTATTATGTCTAGCAACTTGTGAATGCAAATTCTATGATGATACCCGCGGGTTGTCTATATGGAGTGTCGCGAGTGACCCGTGAGATCGTTGATGGTAGAGTCGTGGTTATTTCTTAGAATTTGTCACAAAAATAGTTTTGTTTAAGAGAACATTGCAAAGTCTTAGGCCAAATCATCTATGATCAAATAGGCTCTTCCATCCATAATGTCCTGTTGTGTGACTGACAAGGAATTGTAGTCATGAACGGAGAAGTGCCATTTTAGCTAATAACATAAACGGTTCCATTTTTGTGAGTTAATCATCTTAGTCCAAAAAAAGGAGAAAATAATACTAAGTTGATACTTTCCTCATTGTTTTACGAGCATGAGTAAAGAAGACTAAGCTCAACACCGTTTTACTTGGGTTTAACAAGCACGACTCAAGTGTAAAAAGCGCTTGGAATCTCTTTCATAGTTCAGATCCAGAGCATGAACAAGAGAAAGTGAGCTCGAAGAAGGTCAAATAAACAACCCCACCGGTGTGAACAACTTGAATGAACCTTTCAAAATGTGGTTAAAACCCTCGAAAAAGGCATTAGAACATAATAAATGTTAAGAATAGACCCTAAAAAAGGTTATTAATGTAAAAATAGGAAAAAATGACTAAGTGTAATATATAAAAGAGGATAAAATGAGGATTTACCCATTGTTACTTGGTCATTTTCACTCCAAAGATAACGTTTACCTTGGTTGTGAGCAAAACTTCATCTAACGATACTGGGAGTTCTAGGGCACCATTTCAACCACCATCTGAAGCAGGTAAGTCCTCTCATCCTAATCTTTCATTCCATGCATTAATTTTTTGATTTCATGCTTGGGATTTGCAAGGGCCTTAGGGAAAAAATAATTGCATATAGGAATTTTCGCGCCCTCCCGATATAGAGGGATATGAAAACTCCAAGAATTTCATGCTATGGGCAGTGGTGGGGGCACAAAAATTATTATTTTTCGCACTCTCCACAATGGCAGGGGCATGAAAGTCAGCAACTTGAATTTCTTAAAAACTTGCCCCCATCTCGTGCAATGGAATTGGGCTTCAATCTTTTAACTGGAGGTTTCCTTGGTGATTTACAATAGTTTCCAAAAGAAAAAAGAAAGGATGGTTGAATGGAAAGAGAGAGAACATGAAGAGGAGGAGAGATATTCCCTCAATAATGAAAACACTCTATCTACATTGCAAGACTGTGGTTTATTGATTTTTTTCAAAATGAGAGGCATCTGGATGCAATAGGAAGTTGCGAAATCACATCATACAAATGTGGGATGTTGATATACAAGATTTTTGCATAGGAGATCACATCCTTGAACGATATCTAGAGGACATATACTTTTTAACCGGTCTCTCCAAAAGAGGGGCCCGATTCAATTTGGCAGGGCACCAAAGCACCAAAGAAACTACAGAGACCTATATTTCCCAAGACTATAGACACTACAACAAAACCTATGTTTAGCGTCTCTTTTAGCTCCCTTTTTTGCATCCACTAACACTTTTAATGTATTTTTCATCATTTTTTGGACAAAATTGGTGCTTTTCCATGGGATGGCGCCTTTAATGGCATTTTTTGCGTCTTTTTTTAAAATAGGATATTATTTTAGACACTAATTAGCATCCCAATTAACGTCCAGAATAACGTCCATCATAGCTTCCAGAATAACGTAGAGAATAGCGTCCATAATAGCTTCCAGAATAACGTCCAACATAGCTTCTAGAATAGTGCCAGGCATAGCTTCCATAATAGCTCCAGGCATCGCGCCAGGTCTAGAGCCAGGGATTACGCCAGGAATTGCACCAGGAAAATCATCTGACAAAGCACCAGGTATAGAGACAAGTATAGCACCAAGAATTGCGCTAAGAATTTTGAAAGGAATTGCACCAGGAAAACTCCAATGCTGCGCCAGGGAAAGCACCAGACATGTTGACATACGTAGCACCTATATTCCAATTTTTTATTCGAGGTTAAACCAATAAAGCATTACATGAAACAATGCTAGTGTGATTGACCACACATCAAGTATCACTGCAATAATGAATGGTCACTTGATAGATCTAGCTTAGATCTAGTATAGATCTAGTATTTTATGTCAATTACATGCATATTTTATACATGCTTATAGAAAGGTTTGAGGAAGGTTTTTCTTTGTCTATAAGTGTGTAGGTTGATCATCAAGTGGAGCTAGAGCCAGTTCAACCTGATCTACATCAATCATGGCCATCATCAAAGGAGCGCTTATAAGCTAAGGTGAGTTAATATTCTTCCTTATTTTCTCATGTGTTGTATGTGATTGATTAGATGTGGTGATGGAAACATATTGGTATACCGCCCTTGTCTGTCTTAGGTCCTAGGAAAGTGATCCAAGGGAGTTCCCATATTTCCACGGGGTGGAAATATCCATCACACATAAACATGAATATTTTAGGGCCTACAACCTCAGTTTTTATTCCTAAACCCTGCAAAAGGCCCTAAGAACCATCCATGGCATTTGAAATATTTCAACAACAATCGTATGATCCATGTAGGACAATTACTCACTCTATATGCAATGTGTGGTGGTCTTTTATTGTGTTCATGATCTGTGAATGATAAAAGCCTCTTTTAGGCCCTAATACATTTTTTTCCTCCTTGAACAATGTTCATGACCCTAAAAACAATCCCCGATGTACAAAACCATGTAGTGACCTTTGTTCCTTGACCATTGAGGTAGTCCTCCTCCTTTGAAAGTTTAGTGTACTATGATTGAGAAAATAAACATAATTGGCCCAATCCTCTACCAACTCACTTAAAACATAAGTGTGCATGGTCCATGAGCATTAAAATCCTCTTCTAGGCCCTAAGAAATCAGTGTCCCCCCTTGAACCATGCCCAATACATCGAGAACCATCCTTTATGCTTAAAAACTTGTAATGGAAGCCATGCATCACTTGTAGGACAAACATTCTCTTTAGAGGTATGTGTGGTGATATTGGACCATGGAGTTTAAGGAAACATAAGGTCTAAGGCCATATGAATTTCCTAAGGGGATCATGGGTCATTACAACACCCTAAAACACTATATAGGCCCTACATAAGGACTCTTTTAAGTTTCCAAGACATGGACGCTCGATCCTCATCATTCTCATCCACTTCCTCACCATTCCTTATCAGCATCATCATCATCATCATTGGTTCCATCGTCCTTACCATCATCATCATTGTCATCGTCATTTTCATCATCATCATCATCGTTGTTGAGGTTTTTCAAACCAATTAAGTTGGTTCCCATAGTCCCAGCCATGATCTAGGGTCAAAATATAGAGTCATACACCATAACAATTTTCTTTTTGGATCATGGGCCATCCATAGGGCCCCTAAACATCACATGATTCCCGAGTAAAGAATCCTTAGATTACAAGTGGGGCATGATAGCCATTTTGATATTTACAACATTAAGGATGGTTCTTGGAGCTTAATCCATGGTGTTAGATCAAAATATAGGTTATTAGAAAAGGAAATTATCTAGGTTATTAGGACAATCCAAGCCATGATCCGGGGTCAAAATACAAAGTATTACACGTTAATATTTTCCTTTATGGATCATGGGCCAAGCATAGGGCACCTAACTATCACATGAGTCCCACACAAAGAATCCTTAGATTACAAGTCTCAATACAAACTAGAAATAACAAAAGGATTTTGTAAGGATGTGAAATGTTTTATACAGTGTTTGAAGGAATAAAATGGAATAACAATACAAACTCCTTTCATAGAACATTCAAAGGTAAGTTTTCCCTAAAATTGAGATATGCGTGCCATTAGGAGTTTTTTAGCATATGAGTTAGGTTCATAGGTGATATGTGTACTTATGTGCAAGGTTGGAGCTTTGTGGGCGATATATCCATCATTTATGTCTCTATCATTTCTTTCATCACGTTGTCTCTCCATTTTAGTACTCTACTAGCAATTTAAACTCAAGAAATTTTCTCTCTCTTGATTGATAGATCTGGGTTTAAGTTTTAAGTTTTTATTTTATAGATGAACATTGATTTTTTAATTAATTTTCATAATATTGTTATCTAGAACGAAATCTGTATTGTTATTTTTACTGCATGCATCTCTTTAATGAAATTTGTATTGAAGGAGGTATCTATTGTAGTACAAGTTTTTGTCTACCAACTAGACTCTTTGGAATTCACTCTCAAAATGACCTATGAGGTCATGTTGACTACAGTCAAAAGTTATAACAAGCTTCTTTATATTCAACAACAGAAATTTGAACAAGGGTGTCAGGACCAGAACCATGACTTCGTGAGAAAAGTTTAGCTCAAAATTGTTCTCTTTATTTGGTGCTATTATTCGCTTTGGTCACTGGATTATGAGCAACGTTGACTCATAGAAATACTTCTAAAGGTTAATAAGAAGAATCTGATTCTCATAGGGGAAAAAGAGCCAGAAGCTGTAACAAAATAACTTGTGCAGAAAATAGAAAAATGTGAAACTCCAGTGCAGCTTCAGGGTTTGTAGATCCTTCCAATTGAAACAGATATATCCACTTTTTGTTCCAGAAACAAAGATAAAGACCACATTGCTATGAGGTTCAGGTAATTGGACCAAATGGTGGAAGGGAATTTGAATAAGGGTATACTTCTTAACATGGGTAATTTAAAGTGGCTTGTAGAGCAGCTCAAGGCAGGAGGAGCATTGATAGGGTTGTCAATGTCATCTTCTATGCAACAAGTTGTTATGAAATTGAGCCAATTGTTATCTTGGTATGGGGGAATTGGTAGACTATGGATGATAGGGATTTCAACGTGTGAAACATACCCATTTTTTCAAGTATATCATCCTTCTATGGATAATTATTGGGACCTACAGCCTCTACCTACTGTTTCCAAACCAACTCCAAGATTGTTTCCTAGGTTTTCCCTTGTCTCTTTCTTATGCTTTCCAAGTTCTGTTGTTATTTTAGTGAAGGAAAATAACATTTATGTAGGAAAATAACATTTATGTAGGAAAATTCCTATTTTAGTTGACAATACAAATTTAGAACATCACATACCTTTTCCATTTCAGATTAGGTGCTAATTTTATCTTTAGTTAAATCTTGGTCTGTTTTAGACTAGGCACTTTTGACCTAGGCTTGCACTTGGAAATGTATATTGAAATACACAGTTTTGCATTGTCAAGTTTGTCAGGAATTCATAACTGAAGGATATTTAGCGCAAGAAAGTTTCCTAGGACTTGTCCATTGAGATATGCATTCATGAATTGCTAAGCCAAGCAAATATTCATGACCTAGGGGTATCCATTTTGTTGAATTCACCAAGGATTTGCGCTTGACCTCATTTGTTGAAATGTAGATTCATAAGAGAGGGGCATCAATTTTGTGAATTTGCTTGGGGCATGGCCATTCAGACACACAATCATGCATTGTTAAGTTTGTTGTGCTTCACAATAGAGAGATCTCTATTATTACATATTGAAACGAGACTTGATTATGGCCTTGTAACTTGAGATACACTTTTCTACATAATTAAGGTTTTTGGGACTTTATGATCTCAGTGTGCCTATTTAGTCAAATTCGACCATGACTTGCACTTGGGCTTGTCCGTTGAGATACACATCCATGTGTCATCAAGGTCATTAGGGCTTCATCATTGAGGGGCATTCATAACACCAAATTCCTTTAAGATGTGCCCATCGGAACTTATCTGTTGAGATATGCCTTTGTTTGTCTTCAAGGTCATCGAGACTTCATGATACGAACTGTTACACCAAAACCTCGAGATGTTAGTGAAGGCCTCCCACTAGGATCTTAACATCCCACCACGCTCCACAGTCCAGACTCTGGGCTGGATGTGCGCCCGTACGGTGGTGTCCCCTTTGCGTCGTACGAGCCCCGGGCGAACACTGCAATGCCGACGTTTCCACCCGCTCTGTGACTTGAACCTTGGTGGAGGCTCTTATACCAGATGATACGAACCGTTACACCAAAACCTCGAGATGTTAGTGAAGGCCACCCACTAGGATCTTAACACTTCACAACTAATTGATATATATCTTTGTAATGATATTTTCTATAAATAAATTGTGTTGGAGTATAGAAGAATCCCAACATTTTTAGAAGACACTCCACTCATCATCAAATTATAATAACAAATTTAATTGAAAAATATATATCTTTTCAAATTCATTTAGATCTTGTACATGGTCTTATTTATTAAAATATACATTTATGCATTGTTAAAATTGTTAAGACTTGACTACAATATTTTTTTTTCCAAATTCACCTAAAAAATTACATCCGTCCTATTCTATTGAAAAATATGTGTTTGTACATCATCAAAAGCATTCAAACTTCCACCCAATTTGAATACATTCAAATTCTTGGCCTAAAACAACCTTTTTTTACACTTGGAGTAAGTTTGACTAGCATGGGGCACAACCCTATATCTTTCAATTTGAATTGATAAAATGCAAGTTATTTCTTAATCTCTATTGGTGTCAAATACAACTCTATCACTAGCACTCAACTAAAGCCAAAAAAAAGGCACAACCTTGAGGAATCCCAAAGAAAACCTCAAAATTGGTGCACGCCATCATTAAATATCTCACCGTACTTATAAGTTAGTACAAGTTACATCTCCGTATTGGAAAGTGCTTGGATGCAAACAAACCCCTGTCCATAAATATGTAGCCTCCTAGTTATCGAGTAAAAAGTTCTAAACAATTATAATATGTCCTATTCCCAAGAATAAGCTCCTCTTAATGTGTTAGGTTTATCCTCCTTCGGGATTATTTGGCATTGTATCTCCTCCTTAATGTCTTAGGTTTATCTCCCTTTGGGATTATTTTCATTTGTATCGACATCCTTATGACATGGATTATCACTCTTGATAGAGCACACATTAAGAAACCAAAATGTGCAGAAGACCCCGTTGACCATGAAGATTATCCAGTTGCAAGGGAAAACGTAGCTTTGGCTCCAAGTAAAGTTCCATATCGAGGTTCCTGTGCTAGGAGCCGGGGCATATTTAGATCCTGTGTAAGTGCCCACCATGGAATTTGCACCAATTTAAGAGCATATAGGTTCTTAAGACAAGTTGTGTGCAATTCTTATAGACTGAAAACTGATGATGTTACCAATTTGATGTAACTCAGATAGGTTCTAGTGTGTGCATTTTGGTCATTTTTAAGGATTAAAGTTGCAAACAATGATATGCAAGAATATAAATACCGTAGATCCAATTGAAAGTAAATTGAACCCCATGGTTTTCAATTTGAATGGAAAAATGTATCACATCACTGGCTCTATGTTAGTAAAACTTGTGTACAAAAAATAGTTTTCACCATAAGTTTTGCATCATGGATAATAAACAGACAACTCTACTTCTGTGAAATATTTTCTTTAGCTTGGTATGTGCAAGTTCACATGCAATATTAGTTGAAGAATCCAAAATAGTCCATAACTTGGAAAAACAACCTTATTAAACTTCTTTTGGCAAAGAAAGGGGAGAACATCATAGTACAATATCAATTGCAATGTGTTTTTTAATGAATCGCCTCAAACTCCTGGGCATATTATATTTATCTGGCCTTTTAACTCAATTCCTTTAGAATAAAATGTCACAATTTCAACTACGTTATTGATGCAACATGTTAACGTTGAAAATTTTGGTTAGTTACGTTACATGTGGCCTAACATTAACCTTTGGAAATGATTCTAGGTTCTACATTTTGCTTGTTTCCTAATTTCATCACTTAATGTACTTCAAATGCACAATGTGGACACATGTTACTTTTGAGTTGTCTGTGTCACTGTTAGTAGATTTTTTTATTCCACCCTCGATTTTCAGAGTACGTGATCAATGGAAAACATGGGTAAATGGGTCTATTGTTATCTTTTAATTGGAAATTAAACTCCTTAATAAAACATAATTTAATTGAAAACTAAAATTTCACAATTTCAATTACATCATTCATGCTACATGTTAACCTTTCAAAATTTTGTATGTCGCAATACATGTGGCTTGACATTAAACTTGGAAATGATTCTAGGTCCCACGTTTTGTTTGTTTCTTAAGTTTATCGCTAAATGTACCTCAGATGCATAATGTTGTCACATGTTACTTAAGAATTTTTCATTTTATTCTTAGTAGGTTGTTTTGTTCAACCCTCGATTTTCAAAGCACATGATCAATGAAAAGCATGGATAAACGAGTCTATTGTTAACTTTTAATTGGAAATTAATGATCAACGAAAGCATGGATAAATGAGTTTATTTTTAACTTTTAATTGGAAATTAAACTCCTTAACAAAAGCATATATTTTAATTAATAATTAAAGAGTGAAAAACTGCATTTTTTTAAGCGTTTTTTTTCACTAAAACGTTGTGTCATGGGAAAGGAGCTGTCAATTTGGGAAGGGTCAATTTAGTGGAGTCAATTTTGCACAGTCTTAGCTCCCTCCCACGCTTGGTGGCCGAAGGTAGAGCAAGGAGCTGGTGAAGGAGCAAGCAGAGGAGAGGACACATAGGGGTTGCGAAGTCATAGGACACGGAGGAGAGGAGAGGATGCAGAGGGGTCGTGAGGCCATAGAGGATGCAGAGGGAAAGGTCACGAAGGATGCATAGGTCACCTAGAGGACACATAGGGGTCGCAGAGGTCATGGAGGATGAAAAGGGGTCACATTGGTCAACTAGAGGACACAATTCCCCCCAGATCGGTAAGTACTCTTCAGTGAAACTATCATTCCTTGAGCCTGTAATCTCCCATTCTTTAATGGCGACCTCTTCAACAACATATGCAATAATGACTTAGATTCAACCCGAAATTCATACAATAAGAATCCCCAAATCTCCAGTGCTAAGCCCCATTTATGATGAAAACAATATTGGAGGAAAAACGATGCCCATGGTTGGATTGTGGGAGAAATCCCCAAAATACTTAGTCGAATATATTTTGGTATCTTTTTGGATGATGAACCAAAGCACTCTCTCTTGAATGGTATTGTGTTGCTCATGCTTCAATTATGGATGGAATCTTTAAATGATTGGGGTTTGGGCTGATGAGTAAGTCTTTTTCTTCTTCTATGCGATGGATGTCAATTGGAAGTTGTGGTATGTGAATGTCTCTCGTCGTGGAAGTATTGTTGTAGAATCATGGATGATGCATTGCATTTCTTTTACTCCTTTGATCTTTTGAATATTGAAAAGACTTTTGATGAAGTGGAATCATTACCAAATCTATGTTTCACATTTGATGATGCCTTTAATTTTGGTTGATGTAGAGTAGAAGGACCATTTTGACCGACCATCTCTTGGATTTGAAACTTTGAAATGCTCTATTTCTCTTGATTTCCCTAGATTCAAAGTATTGTGAAGTTCTATGGCTGAAATAAATTAGGCTTTGTGATTCCTAGTATTTATAGAAAGTGGCGTGGCTCATCTTATTCAACCATGTATGAAGACAACATTTATGCTTGAAGTCTTTGTTGGTGAGGAATTTCCTTTTATGGGACATAATTGCATTCTTTATCTTCACTAGATTTTTGTTTTTGTAAATGTGGAAGATCTTGTACATAGTGCATTAAAACTATGTATTACATTGATATTATTATTTTACTCTATAAATGGAGCCCTTGATATTGTGCTTGTAATGAATTCTTGATATGGTGAACCTTGTAGGCTTTTGTTAAACCATGTAACCTAAATGCTTCTTGGATGAATTCAATCTTTGAAAATGATTGCTCTGTAATCTAAGAATGGGTATTGTACTTTGAATTGGATTTCAAATTATGATGTGACAACTTTATTTGCTCGCTATATTTGAATTGCATTGGGTAAGATAGAGCATGTGTTTCATGGAAGATAGAACTTGAAATTTCTTATGGAAAACCAATGAACAAAACTTAAGAATCACTTAGATATGTATGAAAGAATATGAACACCATACCTCTTCATAGGGTTTTAAAATTAAGGCCTATTCCAAATTCCTAAAAGCGATTTTCATCATGGGAATGTTTATCATATTTTTCTCTTTTTTTGTCTTTGTGAGATGGTATTCATTTTTTTGCACTAGAGTCATGGGTTTCCTTATTCACTTCCACTGTGGAAATTTACTTAATTATATTCTCATATCAAGAACATGTTTTATATAACCAATGACTTCTCTTTCTTGCAATTCCTAACCCTTTGGTGCTTCACTGTTACATCCATGATGCAATATTCGTGCCATCACCTCCTCCTTAACCATGGAACAAGGGTTCCTAAATATGTGAACATTGGGTAGTGTAGAGATAGAGTATGCTCATTTGTTTTCAAAGGAATATATCCCCTAGTTGTAGGTTCTTAAAATATGTCCATGTTGGGATTGAGGTATCCTTCTTAGGTGTCAACGGCCAACTCTATGCAAGGGTTACACATCCAAGAATATTAAAATTTCTCCTAAAAATTTGATGGGCTATATATTTTCATGAAATTTTCACATCTTTGAACTCATGATGTCACCTTCAATCAATCCACATACATTCAAGCACATACATATGCATTGACATGATTCCACCTCTCAATTCAAGTTTCAATTCTTTACAACAATCAAACAACCACCTTCTCTATAAAATATAATCACCATCAAATCATCTTCTTAAATACTCTTCTTTTAAGTAGTAATCTAATAGGAATAAAGTTTCCAGGCACATGATGGGAACTTTTATATTTGAATCTCTTAGGTATGATCACCAAACATCATAATTGGGAAGACCATACCAATTTCTCATGGCTTGCAAAAATGTTAATTGGTTGATCGCAACCCAAAAATAATACTCAGGTGAGCACATTCTATTTGAATTTACTCTTTCATCGTAATCGTTCTAAAAGGATTTATATGTCTACTCACCCATAGAAATTATACCTATATTCAAATTGATCATGTCTCTCTTACATCTATCTTACTTAACCTTCATATCCAATATTGTATGATTTGATGCCCAACCTAAAATGCAATCCTAGTAAATGCTAGGCATTATGCCTCCATAAATATAAAATAGTAATTGTGATTACTTTCCTTGGGAAATACGGTCCCTACAATCTAATATTGGGTTCATATTGCTACTTAAAATCTAATCATTTGGAGTGGGAAGTCGCATGCTTTTCTATGAATGGAATTAAGTGCTTTGTCTAATTAGGAGCATGAGAATATTTAAAAATACCTACTATCCCTAAGGGGAAGGAGGGGATGCATAATTTGACCAGTTACTTGGAAATGATATGTTGTCATTTGGTGTGTTAATTTATAGAAAGTTTCTGCTACTGATATATATTAGTTTCTAGATTTTTGAGAATTTAATAATTATTAATATTTAGGTAGTGGCATTGGCTTGAAGTCCCTTTTACATGTGAGGCATCCTTATGCTAAGCTACTAAGATCTCCCTATAGGTGGGGCTAAGAATGTTTAGGAATATTCCGCAACTTTAAGTAGTCTGATGGGACTTCAGCCTAAGTGAGGATGATATCAATGCTTATTTTATATTTACCTCCTTTGGATTAAATGATGATTATTTATATTTCAAATTTATGTACAATACTATGAAATAGATTTCATAAGGCACATCCTAAGTACAAGCATAAGAACTAGTCTCATGGGCCAGTCATACTATCTAGTGTCCATAAATACGTCACCAAGCAATTAAAAAAATTTAAAATTTTTGAAATAAATTTGTAATTAGGTGATACCCAGTTAAATAAACTATATAAAATCATTTGATTTTAACTCTTGACACTTATACAACTTATAATAAAAATATCTACAAACAATTTAAGTTTGCATCAAGGTTCAGTGATTATATCAACATAAAACTTTTAACAATGATCAAATTAAACATAATTATTTACAATATTCCATGTGTTTATCAAATTACTAAGAATTAAATGGATCTTAGGGAAATATTTGATTCTAGCAACAAGACAATCAAAACAAAACCGACAATTATGACAGACATCTACCAGTCTGGTTCTTGGTGTTGGCCTTGCAGAATTGTTTGGTGTTGATTTTTTAGTGCAGCTACAAGACCCATTCTCAGAGAGAATGGTACCCTAGTCAAGTTAACCAGACAGAGTATGAGTAAGACCCTAGAAGGTACCCTAGGGCCCCCAGCTGTCTACTAGGGTTCTTGGTCGAGGACCAAGCAGATTGATGCCCTGGCAAAGTCCCTAGCATGTGGCTAGGGCCCCTATTTGTCTCTAGGGTATTATGGTCTAGAACCAGACAGTTTCTTGTTCAAGTGGACCAAGCAGATCCTGCAGGTTGAGATAGAGACATCCTAGGTCCTATATATGGTTGATCAACATTCAGTCTAGGACTGAATGCTCAGCTTGAGGCTAAGGACCATTCTCTATGAGAATGGAGAACCTAGTCATGGACCAGATGGTTGATCAACATGTCCCAGTCTAGGACTGAGGCTCGGCCTTGGGAGGAGAATCCATTCCTTGAGAATGGAGGCACTTGATCAATTACCAAGATTATGATGTGTGATGTCCTCTTCTTCTAGGTCTTCGAGATGGATGAGTTAGTTGGTCTTCTCAAGGGATTGGCCACCCCTTGTGGAAGCTACTAACATTTGACCTAAGGAGCAGTTGAGAGGACCACATGATCATATCATCTATGTGAACCCTTCCTTATACAGTGATGATGAACTTTCAGGTTATATGGAGCATTTGTACATTTGAAAGAGAGATGATTGGTTGTACCTTCTCCACTTTGGTTGATTAACTTTTGGTACTTGCACCTTATTGATTTTTACTCTTGTGGTATGTTTTTTTTTTGTGGTAAATAGGGTCATTGACCCACCTTTATTTATACCACCCTTGTTATTTTAATCTTATGGATGTTTGTCCACTTTATGAGATTCTATTATTTGTTTTTTTTTATATATATATCTTATTTTCATTTACTTTATTTTTATTCCTTACTTTTATTTTAAACTTTTAATTTTTACTTTCTTTTGTAACTTTATTATTTTTTAATACATACCCATATCACCTTATTTTTATTTTTTATTAGTTTATGTTTTTTATTAAAGTGGTACCATCCTACTTAGTTGGAACTCTAACTAATTTAACCTTTGGACCATTCTAATTTAATCTTGCTGCTATTTAATATGAAGACAAAAACTTCATCCAAATCACACCTTCATGCTTCACGTGCTTTTTTTTTTTCACGAATCTGTTTTTTTGTAAGGCTCACTTTCACGGGTTTAACCTTTTCTCCCTTTACGGGTCTGTTTCCTCCACGTGGCCTCTCTTCACGGGTCTGATCCACGAGTGCCTGTTCACATGAGCTACCTTCACGAGGGCCTTCTCCACGAGTGGTTGTTCGTGTGGACTCTCTCCACAAGTCTGCTCCACGAGTGTTTCTCCACGCAGACACCACCTCACGAGTCACTCTCCTCATGGGCTTACTCTCTCACGAGTCTTCCCTTCCACGGATCACACTTATCTCAGTCCCACTCTCCCACGGCAAAGTCCCTGCTGCTTGTGGACTTGACCTGAGTTGTTTTAAGAGACCCGATCTACTTTGTTGAGAAGGCTGTGAGGCTTGATGATCAAAATTTCCTATTGAAGTGTTTGATCTATTTGCTGTGGATTGTAAATTTCTGATCACTTTTGTAATAATCTGTTGTTATGTTTCTTTTGAATACTTATTTTAGATCTCTATCAAATCCTTATCACTGAGATTTTCCCTGAGCTTATTTACATCACTGAGACTTGATTATCTTTTTTTTTTTGTTGATTGATTAACCTCAGATTTTGTCATCACTTAGTATTTAGATCCCTTCTGCTTACATCTATTGGACATAAATTATTCTGGGTCTATATTGTGACTTTCACTGTATTTTTCTGACTGTCATTGACCTACCTTGTTTGGCTATACTACAGCCCTCTCATCTCTCTCTCTGGTTTGTACTACCCTCTTATAGGGTCTACTAGTTCCCATATTTGACTAGCCTCTCTGAGCCATAGTCTTTTTACTAAAAGCAACTCTTTTGAGTATTCTTAGAGGAAGAGTTTCACACCCAGCTAAGTATCTTCAGCTATATCAATCTATTTACTTACATTACATATTACTGAAGATTAATTCAGCACAGTGTTCTAACTGGTAGTGTTAAAATTACTTTAACACAGTGACCAACCTGAGAGTGCTAAGAGTGTGAAGTTGTAAGATATGAAAATTATGTTATGTTAGAGTTTACTACAACATTCAATGTTTGTAAATATTTGTCAAATGTATTCCTGCATTAAAGTATATTGATTTATTATTCTTCCACATAAAACCCTAACTTGATGAAAATTTAACAATGTATCAGAGCTTAGGTATTGTAGCTAACTCTGTTTTGTAGGCTAATAGAATATACATACATCCTAAGGTAAGGGTTTGTGCCCTATTCAACTTGACTACAAGTTTAATAAGAAGCAAGCTAAAGCAAAGAGGGTGATCTTTGACTCAGTCAAAGATAATTTGATGCCTATAATAGCTCCTCTAAGGACAGTTAAGGACTGCTTTGATGCCCTAGCTAATATATATGAGAAGAAGGAACCTACTCAGAATAGGGTCTTAAAGAAGCAACTTCGTTCATTAAAGATGGAGGATAAAGAATCAGTTGCTTCCTTCTTCTCTAAGATTGTTCAGTTAAAGGATCAACTCATGGCAATTGTAGTTGAAGTAAATGATGATGATCTTGTACAAACAGCAGCAGATGGTCTCCCTACATCTTGGGAGACATTCCTTTCAGCAATAAATGGAAGAGAATCACAACCAAACTTTGATAGGTTGTGGCATGATTTCCTAGAAGAAGAAGGAAAAATCTAGAGTAGATCTGAACCCCCAGCTGAAAAAGAACCTTGCTCTTACTGCCAAGACAAAGAAAGAAAGAAATCTCCCTCAACACCAGAACAAAGGTAGGAGACCTCAAGGTAAGCACTCTTTCAAGTCAAAAGTAAGATGTTTTAAATGTAACAAGCTTGGCCATTATGCAAACGTTTGTAGAGATCCTTCTAACAAGAATTGGCATAAAGGAAAGCATCATGCTTCAGCTGCTACATAAGAAGAAGAGCCTCAACAAAAGAAATCTAAAACTGAGACCAAAGAAAAAGATCAAAGAGAGTACTACTTGATTTCAGCACTCTCAAGTTCCATACCCAACTCATTAGACTCATGGTGGATTGACAATGGGGCCACTAAGCATATGACTGGATACAAAAAGGCCCTTGTGGGTTACAAGGCCAAGACGTTCAATAAGAAAGAGGCGATGGGCAATAGAAGTACCTTTGAAATAAAAGGAGTTGGTTCAACTACCTTAAAGCTTGACTCAAGTACATTACTTCATGTTGAGGAAATTTTATTTGTTCCTGGTTTAAAGAGGAACGTTCTTTTAGTGGCAATGTTAGAAGACAAGGGGTTCTCGGTAGCCTTCTTCGAAGGAAAGGTATTAGTATGGGCTAAAGGTGAAAATTTAAGCTCAGATTTTGAGATTGGTATCCGTGAGGGGAACCTTTATAGAGTCCCAGGATATGTTGTTAAATCTCTATTTAATCGCCATTTTCAAGTTTCAGAGATCAAGAGGGAGTCCTTCCATGGCTCAAATTTAGAAGCTCATAAGATTTGTCATTTAGAGAAGCAGAGGGAGAAGGCCAAGATGCCTTCATTTTATCTCACTAAGGAACCTATTGAGGGGTTCCAAGATTGCTCCAGTAGGAGCTATGTCATTGATTCAAGTTCATCCACTAATGTGGGGTTAGCCAAACCTTAGGTTTGGCAAGATGCTATTCAATTGAAAATGGATAATGATATATGGAAAGTCATTCTTAGACAACAAGGGAAGTCGGGTATAACTTCAAATTGGATCTATAAGATCAAAGTATTTGCTGACATTCAAAGCTCCTTGAAGCTTTCAGAAAATCCTGTACTCTATGATAGGTTGTTTAACCATGACAAGGACATGGTGCAATTGTCAGTTGTGTTGACTAAGCCTTTGTCTTTGACAAGCTTAGTGTTGCTGAGAATGCCTCTCTTGCTGATAGGGAGTGTTGATTTTTTAGTGCAGCTGCGAGAACCATCCTTAAAGAGAATGGTACCCTAGTCAGTTGACTATGGTTCTTGGTCAAGTTAACCAGGCAGAGTATGAGTAAGACCCTATAAGGTACCCTAGGGCCCCCAAATGTCTCCTGGGGTTCTTGGTCGAGGACCAAGCAGATTGATGCCATGGAAAAGTCCCTAACATGTGGTTAGGGCCCTTATTTGTCTCTAGGGTATTCTGGTCTAGAACCAGACAGTTTCTTGGTGAGGTGGACCAAGCAGATCCTACAGGTTGAGACAGAGACATCCTAGGTCATGCAGATGGTTGATGAGCATTCAGTCTAGGACTGAATGCTCATCTTGAGGCTAAGGACCATTCTCTAGGAGAATGGAGAACTTGGTCATGGACCAGATGGTTGATCAACATGTCCTAGTCTAGGACTGAGGCTCGGCCTTGGGTGGAGAAGCCATTCCTTGATAATGGAGGCACTTGGTTAGTTACCAAGATTATGATGTGTGATGTCCTCTTCTTCTAGGTCTTCGAGGTGGATGAGTTAGTTGGTCTTCTCAAAGGACTGGCCACCCCTTGTAGAAGATACTAACATTTGACCTAAGGAGTAGTTGAGAGGACCACATGATCACATCATCTGTGTGAACCCTTCCTTATATAGTGATGATGAACTTTCAGGTTATATGGAACATTTGTACATTTGAAAGAGAGATGATTGGTTGTACCTTCTCCACTTTGGTTGATTAACTTTTGGTACTTGCACCTTGTTGATTATTAGTCTTGTGGTATGTTTTTTTTTTGTGGTAAATAGGGTCATTGACCCACCATTATTTATACCACCCTTGTTATTTTAATCTTATGGATGTTTGTCCACTTTATGAAGTTCTATTATTTGTTTTTTTATATATATCTTATTTTCATTTACTTTATTTTTATTCCTTACTTTTATTTTTAACTTTTAATTTTTATTTTCTTTTGTGACTTTATTATATTTTAATACACACCGATATCACCTTATTTTTACTTTTTATTAGTTTATGTTTTTTATTAAAGTGGTACTGTCCTACTTAGTTGAAACTCTAACTAATTTAACCTTTGGACCGTTCTAATTTAATCTTGCTGCTATTTAATATGAAGACAAAAACTTCATCCAAATCACACCTTCATGCTTCACGTGCTTTTTATTTTTATTTTTCACGAATCTGTTTTTTTGTAAGGCTCACTTTCATGGGTTTAACCTTTTCTCCTTTGACGGGTTTGTCTGCTCCATGCGGCCTCTCTTCATGGGTCTCATCCACGAGTGCCTGTACACGTGACCTACCTTCACGAGGGTCTTCTCCATGAGTGGTTTTTCACGTGGCCTCTCTCCACGAGTCTGCTCCACGAGTGTTTCTCCAGACAGACACCACCTCACGAGTCACTCTCCTCACGGGCTTACTCTCTCACGAGTCTTCCCTTCCACGGATCACACTTATCACGGGCCCACTCTCCCATGGCTCTGCTCCTACAGTGTTTTTTTTTTTTACTGAAGCCCGACCTACTGCTTGTGGACTCGACCTGAGTTGTTTTAAGAGACCCTATCTTCCTTGTTGAGAAGGCTGTGAGGCTTGGGGATCAAAACTTCCTGTTGAAGTGTTTAATCTATTTGCTGTGGATTGTATTTCTGATCACTTGTGTAATAATCTGTTGTTCTGTTTCTTTTGACTGCTTATTTCAGATCTCTATCAAACCCTTATCACTAAGATTTTCCTTGACCTTATTTACATCATTGAGACTTGATTGTCTGTTTTTTTTGTGTTGATTGATTAAGGTTAGAGTCTCTCATCACTTAGTATTTAGACCCCTTCTGCTTACATCTATTGGACATAAATTATTCTGGGTCTATATTGTGACTCTCAATGTATTTTTCTGACTGTCATTGACCTACCTTGTTTGGTTGTACTATATCCCTCTCATCTCTCTCTCTGATTTGTACTACCCTCTTGTAGGGTCTATTAGTTCCCAGATTTGATTGACCTCTCTGAGGCACAGTCCTTTTACTGAAAGAAACTCTTCTGAGTATTCTTAGAGGAAGGGTTTCACACCCAGCTAAGTATCTTTAGCTATATCTCTTTAACTATTATGTGATCAATTTATTTATTTACATTACATGTTACTGAAGATTAATTCAGCACAACGATCTAACTGGTAGTGTTAAAATTACTTTAACACAGTGACCAACTTGAGAGTGCTAAGAGCGTGAAGTTTTAAGGTATGAAAATTATTTTATGTTAGAGTTTATTACAACATTCAATGTCTGTAAATATGTGTCAAATGTATTCCCGGATTAAAGTATATTGATTTATTATTCTTCTGCATAAAACCCTAACTTGATGAAAATTTAACATTTGGCCTAAGCATTTTGAAATCTGGTAGTTTCAAGATATTAGGTGCTGCAAGTTTGTCCCTTCTCTAGTAAGGAGATCTACTAGACAGTTTATTTTACCTATTTTATATTCAATGTTGAAGCCAAATGAGTCCAACTAGAGTGACCATTGCAGAATTTTATTATACCTTATTCAAGAAACCTTTTATTTTGCAGCATACATTTCATATGTTTTAAGTTAGTCCTGATAGTGATGTGAAATAGTTTAAAAAACATTCTGATATTTTTTATATGCATCTTTACGGCAATAATTTCCTTATGGGAGGATGGATATTTTAGTTCGACATCTTTAAAGGCACCTGATGCATACATGCACACTTCTTCTCTATGAGTATTTTTCTAAGTTTGTGGTTGGATTTATATTTTTAAGAGAAGCAGAATGCATTTGTCTTTACATTTTGTTCACCCACAGTAAAAGGATATTGACTATAAATACACATACAGTAGGGTATCTCAATTGTGAATCCAATTACCATATTGGGATTACCAACCTTTTGTTAGTTTTGAATTTGTTGTCGGACTTATATTTTTAAGAGAAGCAGAGTGCATTTGCTTTTAGATTCGGTTATATTGTCCTGTTTTCTCCATCCTACCTAATGTTAAAATTTTGAGCATTAATTCACAACACTCTAGGATCTTTATTGAGAGAATAACATATACAATATATCAATGCATGACAATCACAATAAGCATGACAAGCATCACAAGAATCAAAAGCATGAGAGATAAGAGACACAGTGTTTCTATGGGGAAAACCCTAAGGTGAAAAACCCCACAACTTCCTCAGAGATAGAGAGAGCAATGGCTCAACCAAAGTACAACCAAAATACACTGAGATAGTCTCCTAGTAGCAGATGATCCTCCTCCTCACTAGTGCACCACTTTTTGAGTGAGAGAGATGTGACTTTCCGAATGATCTAAATAGAGATCACCTGATCTCTATTTATACTAACCTATTTTCCCAGTGACCTTATGGGGCCGACTTGTCTATCTAGGTACATCCACATTATAATATAGATATTTCAGGGCCGACCCCACACATTGTGGTCTAATAACCCATCGGCAAGTACACACACTTGCGACACTTGTCAATCCACATGACGACACTTCCTTATAGAGGAATAACACATCGCTAGTAAGGGTAAAATAAATATATATAAATACATAGATGAAATACATTCTGAAGTTACATATACATCAACACTCCCTCTTATCTAGGAAGGTATTTCTCGACACAGATCTGCTAGACAAGTCTTCTTCTCGAGATCATCGTCATCGATGCATCGTCATCGTCATCATCACTGCTGCTGCTATCTCAACCAATCTCTGACTCTACTTGTCATAGGAAGTTCTATAGAGCCAATCCTTTTTCATACTAGATGTAGGCCCACCACCTGCAGGTCTTCGTCATCACTAGCCATACTGTGGAATCCTCAGGACTTATTACGTGCATCACATAACCTCGAAAGAGCATCCCAGGCTGTTACGAGCACACAGCTCTACCTATAGGATCTCCCAGGGCCATATTATATGTGACCTCACCACAAAACCTCGCAAGAGCATCCCAGGCTGTTACAAGCACACAACTCTACCTATAGGATCTCCCGGGGACAGATTATATGTGGTCACCACAAAACCTCGCAAGAACATCCTAGGCTGTTACGAGCACACAGCTCTACCTATAGGATCTCCTAGGGACAGATTATATGTGGTCATGGCAAAACCTCGCAAGAGCATCCCAGGACTTATTACGGGCACATAGGCCAACCTATCGGATCTCACAGGGACAGATTATATGCCATAGGACAAAAACTCGAAAGAGCATCTACCAGGTATCCTAGGGCCAAATTATATGCCATAGGAAAAACCTCGAAAGATTATCTACAGATCTCCCACGGCCAAATTATATGTCCTCCCAGAGCAAAACCTCGAAAGAGCATTTGCTAGATATCCCAGGGCCAAATTATATGCCATAAGAAAAACCTCGAAAGACTATCTGCAAATCTCCCAGGGCCAAATTATATGCTCATCTGCACAACCTGATCCACGGCCATAGAGTATCAACCTGATACTCACCATACATCATCCTGATGTACACATGATCATCCTGATCATCATCACTGCAACATCCTGCTGCATGTCATCTAGAGCAACATCCTAAAGCTTATCATCAATGATCATCCTGATCATATAATGCATCTACCTGATGCATACCAATATCTACCTGATACATCTCATCATACATGATCCACCTGATCATACAATGTATCCACCTGATACAAATACAAATACGTGATACATATCACCATACATGATCCACCTGATCATTCAATGTATCCACCTGATACATATACAGATACATGGTCTAAGCATCCAACATGATGTGTACATACATATAAATGATCCAACTGATCATACCCAGCATCCAACATGATGCGTACATACATATACATATAAATGATCCAACTGATCATATCCAGCATCCAACATGATGCATACATACATATATAAATGATCCAGCTGATCATACAAAGCATAAACCATAACATCATCCTGATGCTCATCATCTAGCTCTTATATCCACAGCCATGTGAACGATCCTCCTTCCAACATGCTTGGAATGGCTTCAGCAAATGTGTCCATCACTTCTTCCTCAAAGTGTCATCAATCTGAAGAACACCAAGCCTCTCTCTGAAGTACTCGAACTTCACCCTGGCTAGTGGCTTCATCAACACATCTGGAATCTGCTCATCTGTCCCAACATACAGGAGCTTCACAGCTCCTCTATGCACCATATCCCTGATATAGTGATATTTTATCTCTATGTGTTTCGACCTGTCATGAAACACTGGGTTCTCAGACAGCTTCACACAACTCTGGTTATCATAGAAGATACCAGTAGCATCCAACTGGAGATCAAATAACTCAGACAGTAGCTTCCGTAGCCATACTGCCTCACAACTAGCTGAACAGGATGCAACATACTCTGCCTCAGCTGTACTCAGTGCTACACAGGACTGCTTCCTGCTAAACCAAGAGATCACACCTGATCCCATACTGAAGCAGCACCCAAATGTGCTCTTCCTATCTGCAGCACGGCCAACCCAATCTGAATCAACATAACCCTGTAGGTTAAACTTTTGATTCGCCTCATACTTGAGCCCATAATCCACTATACCCTTTAGGTACCTTAGAACATGCTTTACAGCAACCAGATGAACACTCCTCGGATCTGTCATGAACTGACTCAATGTGTTCACCGCAAAGAAAATATTTGGTCTTATGTTCGTCAGGTACATCAAGGACCCAATCATCTAACGATACATAGAGAGATCAACCGGCTCAGATGAAGCATCACATAGAAGCTTCAGATTCGATGCCATAGGTGTGGCCATGGCCTTGCAATCCATCATCCCGAATCTCTTCAGGATGTCTACTGTGTACTTCCCTTGACCAAGGAAGATCCCACCTGCACTCTGCCACACCTCCATACCTAGGAAATAATGCATCATTCCCAAATATTTCATATCGAACTCGACAACAAGCTTCCTCTTAGTATCTGCAATCAATATGTCATCTCTTGTTACAGATAAGTCATCCACATATAGGAGTAGAATCACAGGATTCCCTTCCTCAACCTTGTAGTAAAGGTTGGAATATGCTTTACTCTTGGTAAAGCCCAAACTAGATAGGAAACTGTCCATCCTACCATACTAGGTTCTGGGAGCTTGTTTCAAGCCATACAAGGCTTTCTTCAATCTACAGACATATGACTCCCTGTCATGTATTTCAAAACCGAGTGGCTGCTCCACATATACTTCCTCTTCAACTACACCATTCAAGAAAGCAGTCTTGACATCCATCTAGTGTATTTTCAATTTCATTGGTGTAGCCAGGGAAAGTACTGTTCTGATGGAAGTATACCTGGCTATAGGTGCAAAAGTTTCTTCATAATCTATTCCCTCTTTCTGAGAGAAGCCACGAGCTATGAATCTTTCCTTGTATTTCTCTACACTGCCATCTGCAGCATGCTTGATTTTGTAGATCCATTTGGAAGTCACAACAGACTTCTCTTTAGGTCTTGGGACAACATCCCAAACATCATTCTTCATTATTGATTGGTATTCCTCAACCATGGCATCCTTCCATTCTTTCTTTTCCGCTGCTTCTTCATAACTGGAAGGCTCTTTGTTCATAATGTCACAGAGTAAAGCAACATAGCTGGTATGTGATCTCGTTCTCTTCTTTGCTCTGTGTTCTTCTTCTGGAATTCCAAATATTTATGCATCTTGAATGAGCTCTCTAGCCCATGCAGGTTTCCTCCTGTGAGATTTATCCTCACGGGGTGGATCTACAGGTTCTTGTGGATCTTCAAACTCACGAACAACTTCTGGAACTGCTTCAGTCATGGTAGTGTCTTGAAATCTAGTTTCCTTAGGTTCTCCATAAACTTCGATAGGTGCCTTCCTTGATTTGATGAATGCTGAGTTTTCATCAAATGTTACATCCCTACTGACATCAATCTTCTTGAACCCTGGAAAATATATTATGTAAGCCTTCGAGCTTTCACTATAACCCACAAAGATACCCTTCTTTCCTGAAGGATCTAGTTTAGTCCTCTTTTCCTTTGGGACATGAGTGTATACTGGACAACCAAATATTCTGAGATGGCTGACTTCAGGTTTCTTACCAGAAAAGACCTCTTCTGGTGTCTTATTGTCCAATATCTTGTGGGGTGTTCTGCTCTGCACATATACAGTTGTTCTAGCTGCTTTTGTCCATAGATGCATAGGTAGATCCTGGTCATGCAGCATTTCCCTTGCTGCTTCCATGATAGTTCTGTTATTCCTTTCTGCAACTCCATTTTGTTGAGGATTATAAGGAGTAGTCAACTCCCTCTTAATCCATGAATCACTACAAAGCTTCTTGAAGTCACCTGAGGTGAATTATCCACCATTGTCGGATCTGAATGTTTTGATCTTCTTGTCAGTTTGATTCTCCATCAAGGTTTTGAATTCCTTGAACTTATCAAACACCTCATCTTTGTTCTTCAAGAAGTATACCCAAGTCTTCCTAGAGAAGTCATCGATAAATGATTCATAGTAAACATACCCACTAAGAGAACTGGATGACATAGGACCACATACATCTGAGTGGATGA
Source organism: Larix kaempferi (assembly GCA_027924585.1). Lineage (NCBI taxonomy): Eukaryota > Viridiplantae > Streptophyta > Pinopsida > Pinales > Pinaceae > Larix > Larix kaempferi. The sequence goes on along the minus strand of BSBM01000006.1, from coordinate 7,334,803 downwards.
TTTCTAGGATATCTTTGGCCTTGCTTTCACTGCTTGGGAAGGCCTTCTTAATGTTCTTACCTTTTGCACATCCTTTGCAAACACCTTCATGGTTGGTCTTGATTTCAAGAAGACCTTCTATAGCCTTGCTTGCAATTGGAAGTGCCCTATAGTGCATATGAGCAAGTCTTCTATGCGAAAGTTCACTTGGCTCCATGGATTCATGCACCATGGCATGTTCAGGTTGTCCCTTCAATTTATACAATCCTCCCTCTCTCTCTCCAATCACTACTGCATCATCTATGGTCTTTCCCTTTGGCCACATTAGTACTTGGCCATCCACAAATGCAACCCTCATACCTTTTGCATCCAATGCAGAGATGGAGAGTAAGTTCTTCTCGATCCCAGGTACATAAAGGACTTCTTTCATTTTCAAATATTTTCCAGAATCTAGGTTGTAGGAGGCTTCACCACTTCCTTTGATTGGGTATTGATAATCATCCCCAAGTTTCACCTTATGGGGTGATTCATGTTCAGAAAGATTCACAAAAGATTCCTTAAACCCAGTCATGTGTTTGGAAGCCCCACTATCAATCAACCAATCATTACAACCATGGGAGATAGTACCTGTGAGAGCAGAGATTAGAACATACTCTTCTTCACTTGATGAGTCATCATCACTGCTTTCTGCCCTAGCCTTCTTCTTTGGAGGTTCATCATCCTCGGCAGCATGAGTATGGAACTTTCTTTTGTTGCCCTTCTTCTTCTTGCTGAAGTTGTTGTTATTATCCCTTTTGTTCTTGGGACAATCTGAAGCATAGTGACCCTTCTCATTGCATGTGAAGCATCTTAGATCCTTCTTAATCTTTTGAATGGATCTTTTGTAGCTAGAGTGCTCCTTCTTAGGCTTGCTTCTTTTGGTGTGAGTTGCGAGAGCTTGATATTCACCTCCCATCTTTTCTTCACGAGCTATAAGTCTAGCTTCTTCTTGAGAGCATTCCTCCCATAGTTTACTGAAAGAGATCAATTTCTTTCTTGCACAGATTGCTTGAATAAAAGAGTCCCAAGACCTAGGTAGGCCATTCAGAGTGGTCATAACAACTTCACCATTATCCACTACTTCATCCACAGCTTCAAGTTGCTCCTTGATCTGAGAGACCTTGGAGAAGTAAGATTGAATGGTTTCTCCATTCAACATCTTGACCCCTTTCAATTGATTTCGTAGAGTCATCTTTCGATTTATGTTCTTTCCTTCAAATAGCTTGGTCAAAGAGTCAAACATCTCCTTGGGTGTCTTTAGAGAAGACACATGGGGTATGAGATGATCTTTGATAGAATCAGCAATGATTCTCTTTGCCTTCACCAAGTTCTTCTTATGCAATACCTTGGCCTCTTCATCCTCTGGGATAGGGATGTCTTCTTTTATATATGAGTCCAACTCATTCTCTTCCAAGATTAACCCAATCCTATACTTCCAAGCTCGGAATTTATCATCCCCTTCAAGTTTATCCTCAAGCTTGGTGTGGTGAGACATCTTTAAAGAGTACTTCAAATGGAAATAGAAAAGATTTAGGTCTTACCACTTGAAATGTTGAAAACTGGATCTGGTCCCGGATTAGGGTTTGTTGGAAAAAACCTAAAAATTCAAAATGTGAATTTCAATTTTCTGAAAGGATAGAAAGATGTGCTTTGATGAGCTGATCATCCTGGTGCATTCAGAATTTGAGATCAACAAATTTTTACCCTTCAGATTTTCCTTTTTGTCCTCCCAGGTTCATTGGGAAATAGCCCTGAATTAGGGTTTGAGTTTCCCGAAGATCTACCCAGCCAAAAATCTCGATCCAAAGCTCTAAACTTCGATTTTTGCAAGGCGCTTCTAGATATGTCTTCAGATTTAAGAAATTCCTATTTTTGTGGAAACCCTAATTTTTAGGGCCAAATCTGAAAATGCTCGGAATTGAGTTCTGATTGGACATATAGATGCGCCTTGATGAGTAGAGTCAATCCACTATACTGCGTTTCCAAAATAGGTGGAGAGAAACCCAGTAAACAAGAAACTCAAGTTTCCATCACTGCAAAATGTCTTCTTCTCAGGTTAGCTCTGATACCATGTTAAAATTTTGAGCATTAATTCACAACACTCTAGGATCCTTACTAAGAGAATAACATATACAGTATATCAATGCATGACAATCACAATAAGCATGACAAGCATCACAAGAATCAAAAGCATGAGAGACAAGAGACACAGAGTTTCCGTGGGGAAAACCCTAATGTGAAAAACCCCACAACTTCCTTAGAGATAGAGAGAGCAATGTCTCAACCAAAGTACAACCAAAATACATTGAGATAGTCTCCTAGTAGCAGATGATCCTCCTCCTCACTAGTGCGCCACTTTCTGAGTGAGAGAGATGTGACTTTCCGAATAATCTAAATAGAGATCACCTGATCTCTATTTATACTAACCTGTTTTCCCAGTGACCTTATGGGGTCGACTTGTCTAGCTAGGTACATCCACATTATAATATATATATTTCAAGGCCGACCCCACACATGGTGGTCTAATAACCCATCGGCAAGTACACACACTTGCGACACTTGTCAATCTACATTACGACACTTCCTTATAGAGGAATAACACATCGCTAATAAGGGTACAATAAATATATATAAAATACATAGATGAAATACATTCCGAAGTTACATATACATCAACACCTAAGAGATAACACATTGAGGCTCTTACCGAGCCCACCTGTGGATAGTAGTGGGTGTTACTACTCAAACTTCACTTAAGGTGCAAATCCTTCACCACAGTGAAACTCAAAGTGGAAGCCTTCATTAAAATCCAATGTTGAACTGGATCCAAACACCTATCAAAATCAAGGCACTAAGTGGGATGATAATAAGAGACATCAATATTTTTAAGCAAAGGTACCATGGCTGTCCCAATCATCTTCAAATGTTGTTCACAACTTGTGGAAGCTACACAATCATTTATGCAACTATTGATGTTACCGGGAACACAAATAGAACTGATCATATCATCATAAGCATGCAAAAAATATGGATTCAAGGTTTGGCACTCATGGAAATCAGATTCATAGAATGGGTGCGAACAGGGCTGGTCATTAGCAATGGGTTGAATCAGATTTCAAGTCCAAAACAACTCTCCAAAGCACTACTATATGAGAAAGCCTATTCGAGACTAAAATATAGGAGTTTGTCATAGAGTTAATATATTATAATGGTCATATCATTGTGTAATATAATATAGAATGCTACATTTGTGTTAAGAGTTTAATAAATTAAAGTGACTAAACTGTGTTTACTTAAGTAACATACCCTTATGGTTGGTGAATGATGGTTGCCACCAACTTAAATCTCTCATTAGACATACAACATATGGTATAGTTGATCACAAACCTCTAAAATAGTCGATCACAATATTTCAGGTAGGTCGGATATAGTTATAATACTGTATATATTTCTATAGTCTGTTACTGTTTAGTTTGATTTCTACAGTCACAATTATCATCAAATAATAAAAATCACTCCTTGTTAAAGTGGTAAGTGGCACCCACCTCAACAATACTAAAATGAATGGGTGTTGTCTGACAATAGACTCATCACAAATGATCCTATTAAGATAAGTCACAACTCAGAGAAAAATATATATTTTCCCCTTGAAAGTACTTCATTGTTAAATAACAAGAATGGTGCATGGCGTTGCCTCCGCAAGGTGAATTGGCCCAAGAAGGTTGATACACAAACTAACCTTCTTTCTCTAGGAAACTCACCCACATAGGGTGAACTATGATACTATTTACATTTCTGAAAGGGATTTTAACCTTGGTGTGAGGCTTGACATGTCACTGATCTCACTTTTGAACCACAATCTTGTTGGCTAGAACAAATATTTTAAATCCATTAGCTGACAGTATGCGATAAAACTGGTGAAAGATGCCAACATTTTGGGTTTTTAAGTAAGAAAATATTATCTTCCTGTAAACCAAGTTCTTAATGAGTGTGTTTGTGAGCATGTTGGATTAACAATTACTAGATAGAAATATTTTTCCTCCTCCAATCTTGATGAATTAAAATTGATTATTGATGTTCACAACTAATAAGGTCATGAAGAAGAGCATTAAAAATCTACATAGTTAGAAAATAATTCAATACCTTATTGAAGGAAAAAGAATCCCACCGATGAAGTTTTAATAGACTATAATTTGCGACTAATACTCATGAATATGGGTCATAGATTAATGACTTACTCTATGCAAATAATTCCAAAAGTGATATATCATATCTTGTATTGCAGAAGCCTCTCAAGAGTACAATTTGTGAACTAGGAATCATTCAAAGTCAATTTGAACATGTGTTTATATATCACAGATGATAAGAGCATCACTTGTTTTCAAGAGGGGTAATATGTAACAGAATTATTATAAGAGAGGAATGGCTCAATTAATCACTGACCATGTAAGGGTCAAGGTATGAACTTTTGTATTAGACATTTCTAAAAATATATTCATGCAACACCTTACCTTGTTTTTCAAATTTCCACACCTTACCTTGTTTTTCAAATTTCCACACCTTAAATGCCTTTTTTCAAATGGTGATGAAGGAGCCCAAATCATTGGCACTCTCTTATCTCTGATGATGTAGGACAGTGTCCTGGACCTGTTCATGTTGTTCCTCATCCCATAGTAGTTACACAATCATCTAAACCCATATTGATCCCCTTTCCCTCTGTAGATAATGTGCCGAAATCCCCTCTTCAGTTAGCAGTATTTATTTGTTTGCATGAATGATCATAAGTAAATGAAAAAATGTTAAGGAAATAATACTGAATTTTAGTGTTGTTTATTTTGCAGGAGAACAATGGAATGAAAGACAAAGAACAAACAAGTGATAAAAAATACTATGTATTTTTTGCATCAACAAAAGGGGATTCTTTAGTGCAAATTCATTTGTTGACTTAAATCTTTCACATCCATTGATGAGGGCATGTGAATGCCTTGGTAATCAGAAGCCAACTTCGATTCAGGTTTTGCATTTCATATCTTGTTTTCATTTTGTTTCTTATTTTGTATGTGTACATGTATTTACTTTTGATACATTGGCTATTGCTACATCCAGAACAATATTAACATATCTTTAACTTGTGGATATGGTGTTATATTCAGAATGATATGGTGTTAGTGACTGGTTTTACAGTGACATCCCGCTTATCATCACCTCAGTAGTTTCTTATTTTTCATGAAATAAAATCTTCACTCAGCTAAATATGTGTATTATGTTTTCAATTTGTGTTCTTGGGTTGGTCTTTAGTTACTCTCTCAAGGGGACACCTCTCCTATCACTAGAGGATTATGTTCTTCTTAGCTTTGGTTTGTGCTTCTCCTTTAAAACTATGTCTCCAAGGGTGTAAGGTTCAAGTATTCTTAGTTGTTTGTCCCTAGGAAGTAGTATCTGTGGGGATTTCTTGCTAGTGGGAGGTTGTCATTTCATATTTGAGATGCATATATCCCTACCATATCTCCTCAGATATCTAGGTTGAGAAAGAAGTTGGTTTTGTCACACAGCTGACAAAGGTTGATAAAATTGTCATAGGGAGAGACCATTTTGCTAAATTGGATGGAATAATGAATTGATTTCCTTCTGGCCCTATAGTGTCTTTGTGTCTTAGTTGCCCCTCTTGTGATGACAAATCTCTCCAATGGATAGGGAAATCTTATTTGGTAAATTTATAAGATTAGTGTGCCCAGAATTCTAGTTACAAGGCCTTAACATAATGGAATAAACCTTAACATATTATTAGTCTAAAATTTCATGGGAAAATTCATTCTATGTTCGAATCCTTGGAATTGGAGTGTAGATACTCTAGTTTTTTATGAAATAATAACAAACACATGTTCTAGAGCAGTTGAAAATATAGATGGTCAACACTCATCATTAGTTGAAAGAAAGGAAAATAAATGTCAATCAAATTTTCTATTTATGTAGGCTTGGGTTCTAAACTTAAAAATAATGAAAATATTTCTTGGAAGAAGGGCCTTTCTTCTTACATGAAGCTAGTACTATCTAATCTCAGTAGAGAGAGTTCATCTTCTAATTGGAAACCAGCCGAATTCACCTGAACATAGCTGTTCAACACACCCAATATTAGCCAAATCTATAATGGGAGCCAGTAACTGGAGAGTTTCTAAATAGCAAGGCCTTTAAGTAGATATTCATTGCTATTGGATTATAAATGGCATTTATAAAGTGACTCGATATTACACATTTTCTATGTACTGGCTGCACCTTCTACTATCAAACTCCATATATTTTCATTACTAAAATGAATGGAGGCAACTTCTTCTTCAAATCAACCTCGACACAAATGCTTAGTTTGGGCCAGAAAGAGTTATATTGACCATATGGAATCAAAATATTGCCAAACCAATTGGAGAACAAATCCATGAAGTGTCATGAAATTTTAGAGAGTGTAGGGAACTGAATCCATAGAGGGGAGCGAGCTTACACTCAATCTTTTGGGTTGAAGTTAGATTGGTAAAACTACACATAATCCAAAGAACCTACTAGGTTCCATTTGCCATACTTTTACACAGTGTAGGGAACTCAAGCGATAGAGGGGAGTGAGCTTGCACTCAATATTTGGGTTGAAGTTAGATTGGTAGGATTACACATAAGGAAAACAACCTACTATATTCCATTTTCCATACCAAAGAACATGTTGAGTTACAGATTCAATATTGAAATAGAAACAAACATATTTATAACCCAAACCCCAGTATGAATTTAATGAGGTTTCCTTTGCACCCTCGTTCAACAAACACCATTTACTGAATGCCAACTCATTTACCTAGCTAGGAAACCATAAGAAAAACCTATCCACCAACTGCTATCTAGGAATCACTCCTAACCATAGCTTGTCACTCTACCAATAATCCTCAACAAGATTCATTGCATCCACAGGGTTAAACACTAACACTAGAACAACATTGAACAAGCAAACATCAAAACAAGCAAGTCCTCCTCATCTTTATCTTTTATCTGTTAAATTTGTAACATAGATCTGATTGTCAGCAATAGTAGTCCTTTTTAAAAAATTTGTTGACTGTTAAACATGTAGATGTGAGATTATATAGCAGTAGTAGAATATGATTAACAATAAAATAAAGAGAAAGCATCCAAAAGAACATAACTTTTACCCTGGGGAAAACCTTTCAAGGTATAAAAACCCTAGCAAGAATAATCTTCTTTATATATGAGATGACTGAGAGTTACATGAACAAAGAGTAGACTTTACATCACAAATTCAACTTGCCTCTAGGGCACTTAAACCAAGAAAACCTACTTGTAGATGAAGAAAACACCCTTGAACAATTAAGATTGTTGTCATCAACCAGAACGACATGCCAAATCAAACCCTAACAATTCACCATAATGAGATAACAGTTGACCAAGGATGAAGAATAAATGGCTTCCTTTGACTGTTGATTGTACCTTTGACTGTATGAATCCCTTACAAATGATGTTGCTGCATAGTTTAGGCCCTAAACAGAGCTTGACCTCCTTGTACACTTCTGTGGCTAAGAAATAGAATCCCTAACAAGGCTGGACCTCCTTGAAAACCCCTGCTGCTGAGAAGAGACAGCCCTTACAAGGCTCGTCCTGCTAGAACAGGCCCTAATTAGACCACAACTGAGTGGAGAGAACCCTGAATAGGGATCAGTCTAGAGGAGAAGCCCCTTTCAAGACTGCTGAGAATGTGACATGGCCTAGTTAGGGCTCGGGTGGTAACAACTCTTCCCTAAAAACTTTAGGTTGCCCCAAAACAAAAAGATCAAACCTCAAGAAAATTCCAATGGTTGTCTTGAAGGAGAAATAATTAAAAATCAGTCTTGTGTTCATGAAGAGAGAATATACCAGCATTAAACCCAAAAAACAATCTTCTAATTCAAATATGAAGATTCATGTAGTGTGTTTTCCAAATGAGAGTGATTTTCTATTTATAAAAAATCATTGAGGGTCATGTCTGTTAGGATATTCCTATACTCCATCCTAGTCCCACCAGTATTTTGATCATTTACATTTTCAGTCATACATGCACCTTTTAGGGTTTGCATGCATTCTAGGGTTTGCATGCATTTTGCATGCATCCCAGTCATCAGTCCAGCACCTAGCCCTCAGTTAGCCAGCCCCCAGGAGCTTCTCACTATTCAGTTTTAGCCCTCCAGTTGCTTAGTGCGCCCTTCTTCCTTGATTTTAGGGAGCAACTCGCCCTTCTTCACCTACTAGTTCAGTTACACTCAGTTACAGTCAGTTACAGTCAGTTACACTCAGTTACATTGAGTTACACTCAGTTACACTCAGTTACATTCAGTTACAGTCAGTTACAGTCAGTTACACTCAGTTACATTGAGTTACACTCAGTTACACTCAGTTACATTCAGTTACTCTTAGTTACATTGAGTTACACTTAGTTACATTGAGTTACACTCAGTTACACTCAGTTACACTTAGTTACACTGAGTTACACTTAGTTACACTGAGTTACACCTACCAAAGTTAGTTTGACTGATGGTTGACAGTTACTTGAGCATTGATGACTCCAATGATGATGATGAAGACTTCTAGTTGCACTCCGATGATCATGAGGACACCTAGTTGTGCTCCGATGACACTCTAGTGATCCTTTGATCACTCCATGAAGGCTAATTCGAATTGCCACCTTAGGCATTCGAATTCCTCATGCATTGTATTATTTATATGTCCATTTGTGATTAATAATCTAGTATGACCGAAGTATTATTGCTTCTATCTGAGTTCTACTGTACCATATTATTCTGTTGCTCATTATACTGCATGTATCACTCTTCTTCTATTTTCTTGCTTAATCATAATTATTCTCTTGTGAGATACATCATCTCTTAGATCTGCTGTGAGGATTTTCACATGGTATCAGAGCCTTGAGAGTATATTCTACCTCCATTCTTGAGAGTTTTTTGCAGGTATTTTGAAGTTCCAGCAGTTGCAGCAGCAGATTCAGTAGCTTCTATTTTGCACTTGTTCAAGCAATCAAGATGAGCAATTCGAATGATCCTTCTTCTATACTTCTCACTCCTTTCAATTATTTCGAATGGAAGAGGAAGATGATAATACTCTTGCAATCAAGAGGGTTTACTAGAATAGTTGAAGAAAAAGATGCCATACCACATCAAGCTGAAAAGAGAATCAAGCACCTAAACAAAATGGATGAAGCCTTTGGATTCATATGCCTTCATATTTCTGATGATCTATTGTTTCATGTTGATGGATTGAAGTCTCCATATGATTTATGGATAAAATTGAGGAGTCTTTTTGGCAAACAAGACGAACTGAGAGGCTACATTCTTGAGAATGAATTTGTTGCCCTTCAACCTAGCAATTTCGAGAGCATTCAAGATTTCTTCTCCAAATTTCAGAATTTGGTTTTGCATTGCAAGCAATGTGGCATCACTAAAAGTGATGAGCAATTGATACTCTCTATATTGAGCAAACTTGGATCTCAATTTTCTGTCTTTGTATCTACCTTTCATTCTGTTCGAATGTCCATCCCTGGATGGAAGTTTACCACCTTAAGTAACTTCATTGAGGCTCTCACTCAAGAAGAGAACAAACTGTTTCAAATGGGTGCCATCAAAACCTCCAGAGATCTAGCTCTATTGGCTGGTGAATCAAGTGGAGCGAATGATAAAGGGGGACAAAAAGGAAAAGGAAAGAAACCTTCAAGATCCAAGAATGACAAACAAAAGAGACCAAATTGTACCTATTGCAAGAGAGGAAACCATCTTGAGCATGCCTGCATGCATAAGAAGATTGATCTTCTAACCAAGCTTCTTGAACAAAACCAAATTGTTGTTCCAAAAGAAGCAAAGATGTCTGATTCTGGAAGTGGATCTGATGATTGTCATGCATTGATGGCTGGTTTTTCAAAGACAAAAGCTCTCCTCATAGATTCTGGAGCTTCCAACCACATGATGGCACAAGAAGAATCCTTCTCCTCTTTGGATCTCCAAGATGGGCCTACCATTCACATGGGAGACAACTCTCAGATTTCTGCCAAAGGTTTGGGTACAGTTCATATGGAGCATGGTAAGTTCAAAAATGTCTTATTTGTTCCTTCTCTTACAGCTAATTTGTTATCAGTATATCAAATGACTCATACAGGATCTCCAAAACAAGTGATTTTTGGTCCAGACACAGTAGAGATTACAGAAATCTCCACTGGAAAGGTTATAGCGAATGGGATTGCTAATCATGCCTCAAAGGCATATGAGTTCTCCCACTTCATGCCCTTCTCTCCAACTATCCCTTCAGATTCTGATGAGGATCACAGTGACTTCTCTTCCAGTGACTCCTATTCTAGTGAGGAAGAAGATCAAGATTTTGATGTTGAGATCATAGTTCAAGAAGATTCAGAACCAACACCTATTCTTAGTCCAGATTCAAGAGAAACATGTTCTCACACAGTCCTTGCTACTACTAAGAACACAGTTGATGATGTATTTGCTTACAGAACTACTAGACTTCAGCAGCATGCTAACCTTGCATTATGCCATCCACCTCTCCATGAGAGATTCAGCATGATGATGGGGTTTACTCTTCCATTCCTTGGGAAAACTCATCATGATACATTCGCTCCAGTGACATAAAAGGTTCCTGAAAGACTTGCTACATTCAACACATTCTCTAGCACTTGCATTCGCACTTTACAGAGGATTAGCTTACCAAGTCTCTTTGCAAAGTTTTCACTGATGAAAGCTTGCTTCTTTTCTGCTTAGAGTAATGGCTCCTTGAGTTATTCAAAAATATAAAAACACAAAAAAAAAAAAGAAAAAGAAAAATTGAGGCAGTATTCTTTTTATCATTTCATTGATTGTATGGGTGACCTTTGGTCCTAGTTACCAGGGCCTAGGATGGATTAAGGGGGGGTGTTAGGATATTCCTATACTCCATCCTAGTCCTTCTAACATTTCTGACATTTTCAGTCCTGCATGCAAAATTAGGGTTTTGCATGCAATTAGGGTTTGCAGCACCAGCACCTAGCCCTTGCCAAACTAGCCCCAGGAGCTTCTCTCGGATCAGTCTTAGCTCTCCTAGAGCTTAGTGCACCCTCTTTTCAGTTATTGCATGATAAGGGCGCCTTTCTTCACCTACCAGTCCAGTTTAGTTCAGTTATCTTCAGTTCTTCCTTGATTTAAGGATTAACTGACTCCTAACTGACCTTATCACTCTTTTGGACCTCCAGTGTGACTAGATAGACTGTTTTGACTCCAGTTAGCTCCATGAGCGCCCCCACTGAGTCTCCTTCACTATATCAGTGCTTCCATGTGCCAGTTACACCAACCACACTCAGTTAGACTCAGTTTGACTCCCGGTTGATCACTACTTGTGCATTGATGACTTCACCGATGATGAGATAGACTCCTAGTTTGGCACTGATGACTCTCCACTGATTATGGATCTGTGCATGAAGGACAATTCGAATTACACCTAGTGAATTCGAATCCTCATGCTCAGCATTGTATATTTACCCGGTTACTATTCTGATTAATGTATGTGTGTAATTATTCTGCCTCTATTGGATCTATGTTCTATTGCTTCTCTCTTCTTCCTAAATTCTTTCATAGTGAGGTTTACATCATCTCTTTGGATCTTATGTGGGCAATTTCACATGGTATCAGAGCCTTACAGTCTATTTTTTTTATGTGTGCCTTACAGTCTATTTTTGAGGAGGGGGTATGTTTCCCATGAAATTTTCCCACTTCCTTGGTTTATTGATTGTTATTATTCATTGTATTGGGTGACCTTTGGTCTTAGTTACCAGGGCCCAGGATGGATTAAGGGGGGGTGTTAGGATATTCCTATACTCCATCCTAGTCCCACCAGTATTTTGATCATTTACATTTTCAGTCATACATGCACCTTTTAGGGTTTGCATGCATTCTAGGGTTTGCATGCATTTTGCATGCATCCCAGTCATCAGTCCAGCACCTAGCCCTCAGTTAGCCAGCCCCCAGGAGCTTCTCACTATTCAGTTTTAGCCCTCCAGTTGCTTAGTGCGCCATTCTTCCTTGATTTTAGGGAGCAACTCGCCCTTCTTCACCTACCAGTTCAGTTACACTCAGTTACACTCAGTTACAGTCAGTTACAGTCAGTTACACTCAGTTACATTGAGTTACACTCAGTTACATTCAGTTACAGTCAGTTACAGTCAGTTACACTCAGTTACATTGAGTTACACTCAGTTACACTCAGTTACATTCAGTTACTCTTAGTTACATTGAGTTACACTTAGTTACATTGAGTTACACTCAGTTACACTCAGTTACACTTAGTTACACTGAGTTACACTTAGTTACACTGAGTTACACCTACCAGAGTTAGTTTGACTGATGGTTGACAGTTACTTGAGCATTGATGACTCCAATGATGATGATGAAGACTTCTAGTTGCACTCCGATGATCATGAGGACACCTAGTTGTGCTCCGATGACACTCTAGTGATCCTTTGATCACTCCATGAAGGCTAATTCGAATTGCCACCTTAGGCATTCGAATTCCTCATGCATTGTATTATTTATATGTCCATTTGTGATTAATAATCTAGTATGACCGAAGTATTATTGCTTCTATCTGAGTTCTACTGTACCATATTATTCTATTGCTCATTATACTGCATGTATCACTCTTCTTCTATTTTCTTGCTTAATCATAATTATTCTCTTGTGAGATACATCATCTCTTAGATCTGCTGTGAGGATTTTCACAATGTCCTTAGATTTAGGATTAATTAAATGTTAAAATACAATTAGTTAGGGTTCCATTATTTTATTTTTCACTTTTAACCCCTTAATAAAAAATAACTTTTATTTTTGGACCTTTGGTCCTTTGCAAGTCGGCTCTTGGTTCTTCATTGGGGAACTTGGACCTTTCATGGGTCTCTTGGACCTTCAAGGGGGGTTCATGGTCCTTCAACTATGGGCTCTATGACCCAAGCTCTTAGGCAAGTCCTCTAGGACCCTTTATGTTGGTCTCTATGGTCCACACATGCCAAATCAAAGTACATCATCGTAAATAAAGAAGATTATTCTTGTTTTCCTTGACTACTAAGGTCATGTGCTAGTCTCTTAAGAAGGTCTCATATCCCACTAACCAAGAAGAGGAGTAGAACACTTTCCTAGATCCAATCTAGTACTTCACGTTGATTGAATCAACATCCTGGTCCTAGACCTGGTCCTGGTCCCTGACCAAGTTCTTTAGCCCGAGGATGAAGGTTGACCGAAGTCCTAAGATATTCTAGGGAGTAGCTAGGGGCATGCAAACCAATGTTTGAAAATGGTTCAGAATCTCTACTGTGTACTTCCTGTGTAGAAGGAATATATTTCATGTTCCCTGCTTCACTTCAGTCATTAATGTTTTCTCTGACTGTCTAGTATCAATCCTGTTGTAGCTGCTCCAAATGGTCTCAAAGATGCTCCAGTGCTTTTAATTCTTTTTATAGTCATGATGTTGTGTGTAGACTATTGTACAAAGGTTCATCATCATCTTAGACCAATTCCACATATAAATCCAATTCTCGGTTCTTAATGTCTTCAAGACATTCCTAATTGTTCCCAATCTCATCACTTTTTTTTAATTCAAAGATTTGCGCAAGAGTCCATGACAATCTTCAAAAGTTTCATATTAGTCAAGATTTGTCTTCATTGAACTTTTGTCTCTGATCCGATCTCACTGTTTTATGGAGCTCATCATGCTCCTACTTATGATTTGAGTTCATTAATAAGGTCTGCTCAAAAGAATGTTCCATTGATCTACTTCATATCTTTTTAAGTTTACGTTAGAATACCTTTCTCAAACTAATGTTGGTTTATTCATCACTTCTCCTTCTATTTTCTATTTATATTTTTTTTTTTTTGTCTTAATACCAAACCTTGAAAGAAAACATGACGGTAATCCTCCCTTAGAAAACCATTTTCCAACTGCATTCCTACCCACAAATATAGCAAGTATTTTGCTACACAAATCTACTTTCTCATTTTCACATCTAGTTTCTTTGAACTAAGCAAGATCTCCCATGAATATTTGAGTATTTACATATTTTGTTCTTCTAAATTATATTCCTCCACAACATCATCATTTGATGTTGGCAGGGATGTTGTTTTTCCTGTATAATCTCCAAGAAAGTGTGAGAACCTTCACACCATGCATAACCCTCATGTTTAAAACCAGCTAAATCTTTTGCAACTTCTTGTATCAAATGGCCTAACTATTCTCCAGAAACCCTTGTTGATGTTGATTTGAATTGTAGCAACATCAAGCATATGCTTGAGGAAATAGGAAATATAAGTGGATATGTAACAAATTATGAAATGCCATTTCTTCAAGCCATAAAGAATGCAACAAGAAGTCAGTGGATGTGGAAATATTTTATAGAACAATGAAAAGCAGAGAGTACCTACATAATCAAAATGGTTTCCTTTTCTTCAGCCCCATATGGTGGGATCGAATTGTGCAAAAAAAGGAAAGGTATCCTGACAGGTTTTTATCGTCTCAATCATCATTGCACATGAGGTCTTCCTGCTTCATTTTGGTTTGCACAAGATTGCTTGTGTTATGGATTTCATTACTTGGCTTGACATGGCTAATATTTCACTTTTTTATTTCAATACCAAGCCAACTCTTAATACACACATGCACACACAGATAAAATTGCAGGGCTCCTTCTCATGTATTTGAAGGATATTGAATATTCCCTAGTTTTCACTGTTGTTGTGCTAAACTACATTGCAATATATTAAATTTAAATTTCCTTGTGAAGAAGTACATAATTTTCATTGTCTGTTTGTTTAATAGGTGGATATATTTTGGTAATTTGATTTCAATCAATATTTCACATTCATAGCCAAATATAGCTAGTTAATTTTTTAGAGAGAACAATTCACATTGGGAACTTTTTGTTCCCTAAGGCCAAGTCTTGTATTGTATGCCTTGCAAAAAGCAATGCAAATATTGCATTTTAATCAAATACCATGAGGCAAGGTAGTGGTGAAACCAGAAGGAAAGGTACCAAGGTAGTTGAAAATTGCAAGGCAGGTTAGTAGTGGATTCAATTGACATAAGTAGGGTTGCAATGCAGTCAAGAACTATGCATTAAGGTTGCAAACCAACCAAGCACCATGGAGAAATGTTATGGTGTTGCAAAAAACAAAGATAGTTTGATTAGACCATCCATGGTATGATAAAACTTGAAATAAACACCACATATCACTCATATGCCATAGATTTCCTTTGTAGAACTTGTGTGGTGGTCCAAGGTCGCATGTATTGACCATGAGATCCAAAGACAAATTTTATGGGCCGATAACGTGTATTTTTGTATCAACCCTGGCTTGGACACCAAGAAGCATCCCCATTGTAGGATCGTATCGCATTGACATGATGAAGATTCCATTTATAAGGTATGTATGGTAGTTTATGACTCCACAAATAGATCATAATCCCTATATATGAATGTTATAGTGTATGCCTATGTATTATAGCATCAAACCATGACATAGGCATTGATAACCATTTCTAGTGTTAGAAGGTGGAAAATGTCTATCATATCGCACTTGTAGGTTTATGATTCCTCGTGGAGGGTATGTGTGGTGGTTTGAGGCCTTGCACATGGACCATGGGCTTATAGAAAAATGTTATGACCTAAGACCCTTATTTAACCATATATAATAACATGGGCCTTGAAAACAATCCCTGGTGTGCCCTTACTCAAAATATTAGCCTATCCTGGAGAAATTGCATTGCACGTCACTTAGCAAAACCCTAGTTTAGAAAACCAACAAAATATACAACATTTGGTCCACGAAGCGACTAGGAAGGGGTGTCCCTAGCGGTACTTAGATGTCATGAATCCAATAGAATTGACGTTTTTTCCATCAACGCCACAATTTTCGACTTATTGTGAGTTTCATCTCGCTTCCTAAGGCCATTCAGGGACACCAGGAAAATTGCAATCGGGGGTATAAAAACCAAACCGAGAAATGAAATTGAGTTTCATTGCCTCCTACAAGTGTGTTTTGGCAAGGACGAGATGACTGCAATGGCCACACACTCACTCGGTACATTTTTCAAAATCTTAGCCTATTGTGCAAAAATTGCATTGCACGCCACTTAACAAAACCCTAGTTTAGAAAACCATCAAAATATACAACTTTTGGTCCACGAAGCCACCAGGAAGGGGTGTCCCTAGTGGTACTTGGCTGTCACGAATCCAACAGAATTGACTGTTTGTCCATTAGAGCCAAATTTTTCAAGTTATTGTGAGTTTGATCTTGCTTTTCAAGGCCATTAAAATTTCAGGGACACTAGGCAAATTTCAACCAGTGGCATAAAAACCAAACTGAGCAACATAATTGAGTTTTGTTGCCTCCTGCATGTGTGTTTGGGCAAGGGAGATATGACTACAATTCCCATGCACTCACTCGACACATTTTTCAAAATATTATCCTATCATGCAGAAATTGCACTACACGTCACTTAACAAAACCCTAGTTTAGAAAATCGTCAAAATAGACAACTTTCATTCCATGAAGCCACTAGACAGGGGTGTCCCTAGTGGTACTCGGATGTCATGAATCCAATGGAACTAACGGTTTATCTATCAAAGCAACAGTTTCCAAGTTATTGTGAGTTTCATCTCGCTTCCCAAGGCCATTCAGGGATACCAAGCAAATTTCAATGGGGGTCATAAAAACCAAACCAAGCAATGAAATTTAGTTTCGTTCCCTCCTCTGGGTGTGTTTGGGAAAGGACGAGATGACCATGATGCCCACATACTCACTTGGTACATTTTTCAAAAATTTAGCCTATGGTGCAGATATTGCACTGCATGTCACTAAGCAAAACACTATTTTAGAAAACCGTCAAAATAGACAACTTTCGGTCCATGAAGCCATCAGAAAGGGGTGTCCTTGGTGGTATTCAAACGTCATGAATCCAACAGAACTGATGGTTTGTCCATCAGAGCCATGGTTTTCAAGTTATTGTGAGTTTCATCTCGCTTCCCAAGGCCATTAAGGGACACCGGGAAAATTGCAACCGGGGGTATAAAAACCAAACCGAGCAACGAAATTGAGTTTTGTTGCCTCCTCCAAGTATGTTTGGTAAAAATGATGAGATGACTATGATGGCCACACACTCACTCAATACATTTTTCAAAATCTTAGCCTATCGTACATAAATTGCATTGCACATCACTTAACAAAACCCTAGTTTAGAAAACCATCAAAATATACAACTTTCAGTCCATGAAGCCACCGGGAAGGGGTGTCCATAGCGATACTCGGATGTCACGAATCCAATGGAATTGACGGTTTTTCCATCGGAGCCACAATTTTTGAGTTATTGCGAGTTTCATCTCGCTTCCCAAGGATATTCAGGGACACCAAACAAATTTCAATCGGGGGCATAGAAACCAAATCGAGCAACGAAATTGAGTTTCGTTTCCTTCTGCAAGTGTGTTTGGGAAAGGAAGAGATGAATGCAATTCCCAAACACTCATTCGACACGTTTTTCAAAATCTTAGCATATCGTGCAAAAATTGCATCGCACGTGACTTAGCAAAACCCTAGTTTAGAAAACCATCAAAATAGACAACTTTTGGTCCATGAAGACACTATATAGGGGTGTCCATAGTGGTAATCGGATGTCACAAATACAACGGAACTGACGGTTTGTCTACTGGAGTCACGGTTTCAAGTTATGGAGAGTTTCATCTCACTTCCCAAGGCTATTCAGGGACACCATGCAAATTTCAATCAGGGGCATAAAAATCAAACCGAGCAACAGAATTGAGTTTCGTTGCCTCTTTCTGGTGTGTTCGAGTAAGGACAACATGACCAAGATGTCTACACATTCTCTCCCTACATTTTTCAAAATCACGAGTTTGACTTTGCTTTGCAGATGGGAGATTTGGGGACCTTGCCTGTGACACTCTGGCTGGTTGCATATTGAGCGGGTTCGTGTTCTTATGCGTTGCAAAAGTATTTGGGAAAAAAATTTGACCATGTAGCAGTGATTTTAGTAGATTTGGTGGCTTGTCTATTACCCACAGTGATATCCCATATGGTGGTTATGCTTCATAGACTCTGTTGAATGGTGGACACTGATTTGGACTAAGAGAGATGCCCACATCTTGCACTCCAATCAAAATGAGTATCCACCATACAACAGATGTATGAAGCATAACCACCATATGGAATATTGTTGTGGTTAATAAACAAGCCCCCAACTCTATTAAAATCACTGCTACAGTTCAAATTTTTGGCCCAAATACTTTTGCAGAGCATAGAAACAAGAGCCCACTCAATAGAAAGATTTTTCACTTTTGAAGGATTTTTAATATGTTTTACTTTTTTCTCCATTTTTTGTAGAGAACCTTATAGTATGGTACTCACATAAAAAATTGAATAGCCCATAAGCGTATGTTATTCATCTATACCATTTTTTCTCCACGATCCCACTTTCCCCATCCATTCCTATGACATGGGAACCACTACTATGTCATTTGGTGGGTCCCATGCTAGACCTTCCTTTAAATAGCGCTATATCATGATAAAAGTGGTCACCCTTATGTCTGAATTTCATCCAACTTCTTTCTAGTACATGGTGTCTTACACACTCTCCTTTGTGTTTACAGACACTCATCTGCTCAATGCTTTCGAATGTGTTTGATTTCTCTATCTTTGTTTTGAGGCATGCAGATTGTGGTATTTAGAACATTCTTATTTTTGTTTTATCTTTGAGTCATCTTTTATGCACATATCAAACAGACACACACATATTTCAACAACCTTCCGTTTTTGTCCAATAACCTTCAAGTTTAATAGTGGGGTGAAATTTGTCATTATGGCTTATCCTCGGATCCTAGGACATCCTTTAATAATATTACAAGTGCTTTTATGTTCATTTTGGGTTTTCTTGTATACATGTTTTCATGAAACAGGGTCACCTTCAAATTTTTGTATTGCTTAAAAAGACTACCTTCATGTTTCTTTTGCACTTGATGTTAGGTTGTTTTTCTTACCCATATATGAGAAATTGGGGTATTTTTTACAAGTGCAGGGTATCAATTAGTGTTGCATCTCATTTTCCTCCAATCTATCATGCCAGTTTATATTTTTTCATCTCGCTTTAAAGTATTTTGTTGCTTAATATAGATGCCTTCAAATATTTCTACACATAATAAGAAATTGGAGTTTTTGTAATACATCAAGCTATTGGAAAGGAGTATATGTTTTATTCTTTTAATCTATCCATTCAGATTTAATTTTGCACCCACCATCCGTTTTTAATGTCCATAAGTCTCTATCCCAGTTAGATGTAGGTAAGGTGAAGCTGCAGTACAAATTTAGCACATATATGAAAAATATTTCTTTCTTGACCTTGAAGGCATGGTTGGAATGTGTTTCATCGTCATTTTCATTTTCCTCTAGATTCAATGAATACTTAGCAACTTGAAGTGTCCTTGTGTGTGTTCCTTGAACAAAACATAACTATTTGATAGGTTAATTTTTGTCTTTTTTCAAATTTGCATATTTTGAATCACTTGGCACCAGAGAATTGGATTATTTTGCTTCATATTTCCTATCAAGTTTCTCAAGTCTATCTTTCCAAAAGCAGTTATGATAACCTCTCTTATCAATTTAGAACCATTCTTGCACCTCTTCTTCCATCCTAGCATTATAACTTTCTTGGCTGTATGCTGATTTTATGATATGGGAAGGATTACTTTTATATACTTTACTAAAGGTCATCAACAATATTTCCTCCAATAAGAGGTCAAGCGATGTCAAGAATGGAGGTAGCAATCTAACCAAGAAGATTTATTTCGCTATCCCTTATTAATGCCTATGAGGAACAAATTGTTGATTAAGATGCTTTGTTCTTTCAAGTTTCAAGTAAATGTTATGTCGTTTTATTCTTGTTTTGCTCCATATTCATAAATAATTTTTTACTATTCCCGCTATACATGATTCCTTTTCTTTTTTTAATAGGTAAATGTCCCCTTTTCAATGCACTGGGATCTACCTTTTGATTAGATTCCATGACTAAGGGGCATCATAAATTAAAATCAACCAGTTCATGCATCTAGCCTCTTGCATTGAAATACTTTTCAAGACAGACCTGCTAGGATGAGTTATAATGAGATATCTCTGGGTGACACATAATTGGCTTCATCAACATGACAAGGTGTTCATGGAGGGTTGGAATTGGGTCTTTGTGAAGAAAACTCATTTGATTTACCACTTTACTTCAACTCACTATATCTTTGTCCATGATTCTATCATTTTTTTCAAGCGATATTATTTTATTTATGCCAGTAATTTCACTGAAATTAGAAATCTCATTGCATTTGAAGGCATGTTTTATTGTATTATTTTTGAAGAAAAACAAAGTCAATTTGACCATTGCATTCAAAATATCAGATTGCTTGCACTTGCTTTCAGATCCACTCTCCTTTCTGGATCAGATCTCTTTGTATATCTCTTTTTTGGACCAGCTCTCCATCTATGGAGTTAGCTCCTTTTGGTTTGGATTTTAGGTTAGAGTTTCGCTTCTTGATTTTTATAGAAGCCAGTTAGCACTCCCACTTTGTATTGACATGATGTTACCACACAGTCTCATTGACCTACTTTAGTAGTCATTTGTTGGACATTAATATATTTATCTTATCTTATCCCCTCTTAGTTGGATAATATGCTAGAGTCATAATATGGTACTAGTAAGATGCAACTGGGAAGCATAGCCTTTGGTAAGACTCGAAGGAAGATAAAACATAGGAGGAAAGAAGGTGAGGAAATGAAATAAAACAAAAGGAGGGAATGATGAAGAAAAAAGGGAGGGGATGACTAATTAGAAGGAGATGAAAAATCATAGGGGGTAAAGAAAATGGAATTAAATGATATCATATTAGTGTCGATGAATGAACTAAATAGGTCACCACAACTAGGAGGAACGACATTTGGCAACTGTAGTAAGGAGTGCCTCGAGCATCTCTTAAGCAGTCCTAAAATATTAGGTTAATCAATGTATGTGTTACCCCCCTATTTGCAGGGGTGTTCGCTTGGAATTTTTTGGGCTAATTCTAGAATAATTATGGGAAAAAGAGAAGCAGGATTGGGCATGTTCTAAACTTTTGAGGCTTAAAAAATAAAAATAAAAATGATTAGGGACAAGTCTGGGCATGCAAATAGCCTAAGTCTTCATTTCTAGGCGCATTTATATCTCCAAATAGTGGTACACATCCATAAAAATTCACCCTAAATCAATTATGGGAAATACGCGAGGGACAAACAGCAGTAAAGTTCTGCTTCTCAACATAATTTAGGTCTACTCCTAATCTAAGACAACAACAAAGGGGAATTCTGGATGCAAACTTATGGCAAATCTGTGCATAGTATCCTAGTTATCGATTATGGGTAGCTTGGTAGCAATAACAGTATGACAGAATAGATCTCATTCTCTGGACAACAGTTTCATAAATCACCAAGTGTCCCCAACATGGCATGCTCCCAAAGTGGGATTTCCAAACAAATTGAGAGATCAGCTGCAATATTTTTGTAGAGACTATTTGAAGAGAGGACATTTTGAAATTAAGGGTCTTTGTCAGTGAGCATTCCTATACCATATTTTATGCAATTTATGTATGATTCTATAAGTATTTAGATGTCTTACTTGTTCTAGCCTAGTATGCAGAGTTTTCTATTGGAATTGGAAACTCTACCATCGTCATTGCTATCATTGAAATATGAATGTGGCACTACAATGTTGGGCAATGGATAGTGTAGTAGAAGAGGATCTATAGGCACACACAGTATGTTTACTGTCATAATTGGGTATTTGATCTACATGTGAGAGGAGATCAAGCATATACAACTTCATACATTCAGTAAATGATAATGGGTTGGCTTCCAAGAGGGTGTTGAAGATCTTGTCTTCATTCATTTGAATCTTTTCCTTCTCTCAAAAGAAAGAAGTATATTCATGAGGGGATTCAAGGGAGTGATGAAAATCTTGAAGATGTTGTGTCTTGACATAGAATTAGCTTTTGGAAACTTTGATTTAACTTGTGGACTATGTATCTCAGCAGCTAGAATTACAGTCGTAGATATTCTATGGCCCCTCTTGTGGTATTTCCATCTCTAGGATCATCCAGCTTCCCTATCCATGAGATTACTTGCTATCAAATGTATGAAGACATAATATGTTGACCTTCATGACCTTGATCATTTTCTATTAAATAGCTTATGGCTTAGTTGGTAAGGCCCAAATTTGTCACGTACTTGTGTCTTGACTCTTGATCATTGATGTAATAATCGCTTTTTGAATTCTAATTTTTAGAAAGAAATCTCGTTTGTGCCCTCATATTGTCATCTATGTTTTCATTTATATGCTATTTTAATAGTTGTATTTATATAATTTTTTAAATCTATGATGTTTTTAGAGCTTGTCCTATTTTTTTCACTTATTTTCTGTCGTCTCACTATGTTGTAAAATTTTGAAGATCTTCATTTCCCTATCTAGAACCACTTCCACAACAAAAATTTCCCTGTTTTAGGTAACTTTGACAATATGTTTTGACAAAGAACTAATAGAATCCAATAGAAACCTGAAGAAGATTATTGCTTTCTTTTGTACAGTTATAAATATACACATATCCTTCTATGACCATATGTTATCTGTTGTCCTATGAATTTAATATCTATGCTTTTTATTATTTATTTTTGGTCAACAAGTTGTTTTTTCAGTGGTGAGGTCAATGATGTTTTAATATATCAAGTGCTCAATCCTTGTTGTGGTCTCCCACATTTTCATGCCATGAGTTTCAAAGGGATGAGATCAGGTGCAAGTTCCATACAATTTTGGCATAATTTATACAGCTCAGATCTGTCTCGTAAGTCAAAGAAAGTCTGCTTTTTATGGTGGAACCAGTTAGGGCATATTTCTCAAAGTACTTCCAAAAACGATATGTTTTGCAGAGGGCCTTATAACCAATATGTGGGTGGTTTTTTTGTATATTAATTTAAGTTTACATCATCAAATTTGTCCTATAATTTTTTTGTGCAACTTTTTTTCCATTATCCTTTTGCCTCTAAACATTCATGTGTATGCCAAGGTAAATGCACATTGTGATTAGGTATTTGTCAACTGGATAAAGTCAATATGTGGGTTATTAGCACATCGGTATTAAGAATATGCATGGATACTTTTCGATAGCAAGTCTAACTTACATCGTTGATCTCTCTCTACCAATGTTTCATTCTAATGCTATAACATAATCTCAGTGATTGTGATCATTTATAAATCTTTAGTTGTTTTTAGTTGTTTGTTAGTCATTGGGATGTCTATTTCTCCTTGCCTCTATGTCTTGTTCTATTGTGATATGAAAATTTATGGTGTACATGTGTGTGTATGTGTGAGTGTGTGCACGGTTGTGGATACACTTTATATGTGTGGTTACTATCTGTTGATGAGGTGATGTTTATATTCATGGTTGGAAAAATCGTGAGAATGCATAAATTATCACACTAATATTTGAAATGTAACACAAAATATGCATATTATGTAATGAAATTAATACTAATGTTTTAAATTGATTATTTCTTGTTGTTTGCAGAAAAATGTTGATGCAAATGGATCATATGAAAATGATGATGAATATGATGTTGGGATATATGAGGACAGGGATGAGGATGATGATGATAATGGTGGTGGTGATGATGATGATGATAGCCATTGATGCTACTATTGAGATTGTGGATGTTTATTGCTTTCTCGATGCTACTAGACACATATTCTTATTTTTGTGATGATCCAAGTTCATATTAAATTCTGGGTCATTTTGATTTGTATGGTGGATTTATGTTGACATATAAACTTTGATCATCCTTGATCATTTTGACATTTCTAGATATGGATATTGAAAAATATATTTCTTGTGATATTGGTATTTTCACTATATATATCATTCACTTGTTCTTTTAACCTTAATATGATGATATGTATGATAGGCTATTGATGTGACGATGTTTTATAATTTTGGTTCTTTTGATGAAGGATAATGGTGATGTTATCGTTATTATATTGTAAATTTATCTATATTGGAAATTGTCGATAATCTTTTCATGGAAAATTAATATATATGATGATGTTACTACTTTGGATAAATTTTGTCTGTTTGTGTTAAATTTTCTTCACAAATGCTATGCAATTAATTTCAATAATGGTATCTACAATTAATTTGAATGTTTCATTATGTTATTTCAGAACTATGAAGTCAAAGATATATGAGAAATATTGAAATTAATGAAATAATTATAATAATTTGATATAATAAATATATTAGCACACAATTGGATATAGTTGTAGGTGTTAAATAGCAAGCCTAATGTGGTGCTAATAAGGAAGCAAAACTAGGAGCTAAAATGGAAGCCCACTATGTCATAGATATGGAAGCAACATTGGATGCAATACCTAGCGCTAAGTTGGAAGTCAATTTTGATGCTATTTTGGATGCTAAAGTAGAAGCCAAACCAGAAGCTAAACTAGTGGCCAACAAAGAAGAAAAACTAGATGCTTAATGGGAAGCTAAATGCGGTGTTCATGAGGAAGCAAAACAAGAAGAAATTCAAGGAGCTAAACGAGAAGCAAATTGTGGCGGTAGTGTGGGAGTAAAAATGGAAGTTGAATTGGTAGCAAAACATGGTGCTAATGTTGACATAAATAGAGATGCAAAATTATGCGTTAAAAATGATGCAACGCTTGACGCAAATAAGGAATCCAAACATGGCGTTGATATGGTAGAAAAATAAGATGTTACTTTGGATGCAAAACATGGCGCTACATAGAAAGCAAAATATGGTGCAAAAATAGAAGAAAAAATTGGCACCATTTTGGTAGCAAAACACAATGCAAAAAATGAAGCAAAAATTGGTGCAAAATTAGAAGCGAAAATTGGTGCATATTGGAAGTAAAACATGGTGCAAAATGAGATGTTAAAGTGGTAGCACATATGGATGCAATATTAGATGCTAATTTGGATGCAAATATGGCGTGAATGCAGATGCAAACAAAAATGCTAACATGGCTCTTTTAAGGATGCAAATAGGGTGCTAATGGGGACGTTATTTAGGAAGTAAAAGAGGACGATCTCTAGGAAGCAAAATAGGATGTTATTTAGGAAGCAAACCTCGACGTCGTTTAGGAAGAAAAATTGGATGCTACTCTGGAAGCTAAAAAATGGGCTCTATTTTAGACATTAGAAAGGATGCTATTTAGGAAGCAAAAAAAGACGTTATTTTAGACTCTTTAAGTTGTGTCCATGACGCGCCCATTTAGCATCTACTTCGACCACTCAATTATAAAAAAAATTACACTAAAAAGGGACGCTAAATGGGACGCTAATTCCAGGATTTGTTGTAGTGAGACAAGGATCTCCCAACAAGAGTGGGAAAGTACTCATTGCTGATGTGATAGATATTCCATTGAGGACGATCTTATATCCTATTGCTCAAATAGAGGGGACTGTGGGGGTTAACTATGCTACCAAGGCTCAGATGACCTACACCTTGGAATGCCTCGAACCCAAATTATTCAACTAGTGTGAAGGAGTGAGTAAATGTAGCAACAAAAGAATTAGTGACTGAATCTAGAAACGGAAGAATCCGATAGTTTGGATATGGGAGTATCCTGGTTACCTTTTTCTTGGAGAAGGTACCATTACTGTGCCCTCAAATAGAGATACCTCTCCATCCCGCATTCGAGCCACAGATGGGGAGATGAAGCAATTATGTTGGGCGCCTTGGTGGGCCACAATTCTTAGCATTCGGTGAGGACTTCTTCTCTTGGCTCAAGGAGCATATTGTTATGATAGAGGATTATCCCTATGCTGGAGTAGAATTCTGTGGTGATTTCGACTTGGAATTACGAGAGGATGAATACTAGGATGAGTAAGGTATGTGACCTTCCAACATGTTTTTAAATTTTTTTAAATTTTATGTTATTTTTTGTTTTGTTTTGGTAATGCGTAGAATATATAATATATATATGTGTAATGCTGTAGATCGAGGACCGATGAGACCAACAGGATCCTCTCCACTGCAGCGACAAGGAGAAGAGTACCAAGATGAGGAGGACGAGGCTGGAGGATTCTGCGATGTGGAGAAGAACCTACAAGGATTGACAATGGGAATTCCTTTGATGAGGATTCTCAAAGTCCCTTATCATCTCCAAAGTCATATTGTGGGTGTGTCAGAGCGGATTGGCAGGTTGCTCCGTCATGTCTCTAGGGAATTCATATGCTATCATGAGAATCGTGATCCTTGCGATTAGATTATAGTAGTAGTTTTGTTAGTAGCATTTACACGATATGTAGGCCAAAGTGCCAATTTTTGTATGGGTTATGATCCCAAATTTTGTCTTTTAACTCATTATAATATTATATGTGACATGATAAACTATTTTTACATGATATACATATGGATCTATCTCTACTTTTTACCTATGATGACTTGTATGCTACATTTTTTACATGTGTTTTTATGATGTATTGATTATGTGTGGGATAGATGCCAATCCAACATATAGTTAGCTAATGAATCAGCCATCGTGTTGAATTTCCTTGGTACATGTTGATATAAAATATAATCAAATAATCGTTCAAGGAAGCGTACCCTTCAGTAGAAATGAAGTAATGTAGGATCATAGATGGTATAAATGCGGTTCAGTTGAGATACCAAAAGATGAGAGTCTAGGTAGACTATAAAATGATGGATTCCAAGAGAAGAAACTTGAGTCAGAAATCTAATGACTGAATGATACTCCACAATGTTATTTGTTATGATGCCTAAGAAGATGCCAACCGAGGATATCAATTATCCAGCAGGGGAATATAGTACCCATGATGCAGAAGCAAGGTTCCAGGTATGTCGACTAGCACCATCCCCAAATCCAAAGTACGCCGACATCTGTGCATAAAAGAACAAGTCGAGATAAATGGTTTTGTACGAGATAGAATCCTGACATGCAAAAATTGAATCAAAATCACACTATAGATACACTATATACAAAGTGTTTTATGCAGGGTGATCCTACGCATAAAATATCTTCAAGTAAATCCTGTTACGGGGCTCTCCCAAAGGTATACCATCACAGTCCACAATTCCGTAAGCTCCCTTCTCTAACACTCGTTTGATAATGTAGGGACCATACCACATGGATTCTAATTTTCCTTTACCTATGTTTTTGTGCATTTGGTCATAGGTTAAGACTAGGTCACCTTCATTGAAAACGTAAGGTTGAACAGATTTATCATATTGAGCCTTAACGTGCTTTTTATGATCCTCATTGGCGAGCGCAATGGTTCAACAAGTTTCATCAATCTTAGTTAGGTATAGAAATAGTTATTTTTCAATAGTCGTGTTAGGTAAGAGTTTAATGGCTAATTTAAGAGATGGTATTTCACAATCAATCGGAAGGATCGCTTCCAGGCGATAGACCAATTGGAGCGGTGTAAATCGGTCACATTTTTTACTAAAGTAATGTAGGCCCAAAGGGATGAAAATAGAGCTAAGTTCCACTTTGATTTATGGCTTCCCACCATGCGTTGGATCATTCTTTTCAAGACTTTATTAATTGCATCTACTTGTATGTTTTCTTGGGGGTAATAAGTAGTTGCATTTTCGTGACGAAAACGTAGTTTGGAACTTAGTTCATCCATCATATGATTCCTAAAATGGGAACCATGGTCAGTTGTGATGGCTTGCGGGACTCCAAATGTGGTGATGATATGATTGAATTTGAAAAGTGTTGTTTTTTTGTCATCTTCTACAAATGTAGGCATGGATTCAGCCCATTTGGTAAACTAGTCAACATCGATGATGACATAAATATTCCCCACGGCTGAAGTAGGCTCACAGTGCATGAAATCAATACCCCATTTTGCAAAGGGGTCGACGGAAATAACAAGATGAAGTGGATATGGGTGAGAACGCTTCTTAGAATGGAAGAATTGGCATGGAGGGTACTTCTTGACTACTTCAACACAATCTTTGAATATGGAAGGCCAGAAGTATCCCACGCGCAAATTTGTTTGGGTTGTATCCATCCCAGAAAGATGACCACCATAAGCTCTAGAATGGAAATCATTGGTGACGTGCTCAACTTCATCAAGAGTTAGTAAATGATGCAAAACAAAATCGATACCACGATGGTACAAAGTATCGGTAATGATAAGATAGTATTTGGCGTGGTGTCTTATGCGACGACATTCATCACGGTTGAGATCCGACCGAAAACGTTGGGTTTGGAGATATAAGATAATGTCTCCGTACCATGGATCAGTCATGCCAATGAGGAAAAAAGACTCATTTGGAAGAGAATCAATGGGATCAGATTGGTCACTAACACGGGGAAATGAGCAAATCAGCTCAGCAAAGGCCAAGGATTTTTTGGATTTCGCTTTGGAAAACTACAAATCGAATTCCTAGAGGACTACAATCCAACGGGAATACTTTCCCCCTAGCACTTGACATGTTAGGATATAATACATTGGATTGAAGTTGGAAAGAATGATGGTTTTGTAGAGTAAAATGTAGTGTCAGAATATTTGGATCGCAAAAACGGTTGCCAGAGCCAATTTCTCCACATGTGAGTAGCGTGTTTCAAAGTCACTGAGACTCTTACTAAGATAGTAGATCACATGCTCTTGGCCACTATTGGATTCTTATATGAGAACCATGCTGTGAAAATCCTCACAACAGATCTAAGAGTTGATGTATACCTCACAATGAAAGAATTTAGGAATAAGATTAAGAGTGGTCAATGCAGTAAAATGATCAACATAATAATAATACATTAGAACTTGGATATAAGACAAATAACTTCACACACACTAATTCATTAATCACAAATGGACAAATAAATAATAAAATGCATGAGGAATTCGAATTCCAAGGTGGAAAATCAAGTCAGCCTTTATGGAGTGATCAAAGGATCACTGGAGTGTCATCGGAGCACAACTGGTAGTCTATCTCATCATCAGTGGAGTCCTCAATGATCAAGCAACTATCAACCATCAGTCAAACTGAGTCTAACTGAGTGTGGTAGGTGTAACTGAGTGTAACTAGCACATGGAGACACTAACTAAATGAAGGAGGCTCAGTGGAGGGAGCATGAGGAGCTAACTAAAGTAAAAATGAGTAGTCTAGTCACATTGGAGGTCCATCAGAGTGGTAAGGTTAGTTAAGAGTGAGTCAAGCCTAAAATCAAGGAGAGAACTCAGTTAACTGAAGACAACTAGACTGGTAGGTGAAGAAGGGTGCCTTTGTCAAGTGGATGGTGAGATGTGGGTGCATCACTGGATAGGAGGGCTCAATCTGAGTGGAAATAAGCTCCCGAGTGCTGGAAGACTAGGGAGTAGGTGCTGGAGGTATCAACCGGATGACTGAGCAACATGCAGATGCATGCAATGCATGCAGACTGCATGATGCATGCAGGAATGCATGCAAGATTGAAAATGCAAAGGATGAAAATGATGGTAGGACTAGGATGGAGTGTAGGAATATCCTAACACCCCCTGTTAATCCATCCTAGGCCCTGGTAACTAAGACCAAAGGTCACCCAATACAATGAATAATAATAGTCAATAAACCGAGGAAATGGGGAAAACCTCATGGGAAAAATACCCCCCCTCAAGATAGACTGTAAGGCACACACAAAAATAAATGCTCCAAACTCAAGCAAGTGTGATGCTTGGTCATATGTATGGAGGTATCTTCTTCTTGGGAAGAAGTGGATCATGCTCAGAAAGCATGTGCTTGTACTTGCTCTTTAGATCGAATGTGATGAGAACAAATCCAAAAGTATGAGGATGATACTTGAACCCGTGATTCGAATCAACTGAGGTAGGATCAAATCTATGAATGTGCAGATAGTCTTTTGTCTTCTCCTTCGGACCATAATGGGTGAGATTATGCCAAAAAGAACCATCACATGACTACTTGAAATCCAAATCATATTTAAGACTTGAAGAATAGTTTCTTGAGATCTCCTTTGAACCAACAGGGGTGAGATCAAAACCATCATATGCATGAGAAATTATCCCAAGTAGTAATTTCTTAGAATGCAAATTAGATCCAAGACTTGAATCATGGTTTCTTGAGATCTCCTTTGAACCATTAGAGGTGAGATCAAAACCAGTAAGTGCATGAGAAATTATCCCAAGCGAATGGCAATGGTTTCTTGAGATCTCCTTTGAACTAGTAGAGGTGAGATCAAAACCATGATATGCATGAGAAATTATCCCAAGCAAATGGCAATGGCCATAATCTTCAATAACCTTCTGAAAGCATGAGATAATGATCATATAGTAGTATATAAGAGGTGAGTGATCAAGGAGAGCGAATGCATTACCTCCAATGGCTGATTTTACCTCCGAACCATTCAATGGATCATGATGCAAACCAACAGACTCTGGTGCAAGAGAGGATTTAGGACCTTCTGCAATTTCTAGAGTGTGAGTTGGCATAGAATTCGAAATAGAAGAAATTTGGAGCATAAGTGTAGAATCTGCAAGTTCTTCTTCTTTGTGGACAACTTCAATATGAGATATGTTTGATACCGGTTCATGATCAATGAGGGCAAATGCATCACTTTGCTTGCTCTCGAAATGGTTTGGACCAATCCCTTCATTCTGTCTGCCAAATATTTCATCCAGGTGGGCCCATAACTCTTTTGGAGATTCAACATCATCAAGGGAGTAGAATACCATGCTTTGAGACATAGCATACATCATGGCTGCAATAGCTCTTCAACCTTCATCTAACCAGTCATTCTCTTCTTTAGAGGATTCAAACTCTCTTTCAAAACAATAATCAAAGAGATCATGGCTCTTCAAATATGCTATCATTTTTGGTTTTCATTCAACATAGTTGAATAGATAAAGAGGAATTTCTTCAAAATACATGGAAGCTGTAGAAGACCTGGAAAAACAATAGAAATATATGCAACTACTATTGTTGCAACTGCTGCACTCGAAATCTTGATAATAACGTGCAAAAAACTCTCAGGAATGGAGATAAACAATACTTTCAACATGCTCTGATACCATGTGAAAATCCTCACAACAAATCTAAGAGCTGATGTATACCTCACAATGAAAGAATTTAGGAATAAGATTAAGAGTGGTCAATGCAGTAAAATGAGCAACAGAATAATAATATAGTAGAACTCGGATAGAAGCAAAACAACTTCACAGACTAATTCATTAATCACAAATGGACAAATAAATAATACAATGCATGTGGAATTCGAATGCCATGGTGGAAATTCGAATTGGCCTTCATGGAGTAATGAAAAGATCACTAGAGTGTCATCGGAGCACAACTAGTAGTCTATCTCATCATCAGTGGAGTCATCAATGCTCAAGTAACTGTCAACCGTCAGTCAAACTGAGTCTAACTGAGTGTGGTAGGTGTAACTGAGTGTAACTCGCACATGGAGACTAACTGCATAAAGGAGGCTCATTGGAGGGCACATGGGGTGCTAACTAAAGTTAGAATGACCAGTCTAGTCACACTGGAGGTCCATCAGAGTGGTAAGGTCAGTTAAGAGTGAGTCAAGCCTAAAATCAAGGAGAGAACTCAGTTAACTGAAGACAAATGGACTTGTAGGTGAAGAAGGGCTCCTTTGTCAAGTGGATGGTGAGATGTGGGCGCATCACTGGCTAGGAGGGCTCAATCTGAGTGGAAATAATCTCCTGAGTGCTAGAATACTAGGGACAAGGTGTTGGAGGTATCAACCTGATGACTGGGCAGCATGCAGATGCATGCAATGCATGCTGCATGCTGCATGCAGGAATGCATGCAAGACTAAAAATGCAAAGGATGAAAATTATAGTAGGACTAGGATGGAGTATAGGAATATCCTAACACATGCCAATGGTGGTGGTATAGGAAGTGATGTATAAAATGTAATCCCATGTATAATTGGGGGGTTGTAACACAAGATCATTAGTCAGGGGATTTTTAAGATTAGCAAAAGACTGTTGGGATTCATCATCCCAAATGAAAGGAATGTATTTCTTAAGAAGCCTCATGTAGCTCCGATTGATCTCAGAAAAATTGCAGACAAAGCGACATAAAAATTTCGCATGCCCTTGCAAACTTTGGAGTTATGGAATGTTGGTTGGGGAAGGTAAGGATAAAATAGCCTCCACCTTCAATGGATCAAGGCGAATTCCATCCTTGGGGATTATGAATCCTAACAACCTATCGGATTCAACACAAAATAAACATTTGTGAGGATTCAAGCGAATGTTGTAGTTGAGGTGCCGTACAAATATGGCACTCAAATGATCTGGATGGTCCTCTTGTGCAAAATACTGAGTGGGTAGGTCATCCAGGTAATGTTCCACAACATGGTTGATATTGTTAAATGAATATGATATGGCCCATTAGAAAGTCACCCCGTCACTCTTGAGATCAAAAGGTAACTTGTGATATGAAAATGTCCCCCATGGGTTGATGAAAGCAGTCTTATGATGGTCTGACGGGAGTATCTCAATCTAATTATAGCTAGAGAATCCATCCATTAATGAAAATATGACACTCCCGCCATAGTTATCAATAATTTGGTCAATAAAGGGAGTTGGATAGTTGTCTTTAGGACATGATTTGTTCAAATCATTATAATCAACACAAACTCTAATCGTACGCTTTTTATTAGCTATAGGAACGATATTGGACACCTAGTCTGTCAATGGGACAAGATAAATGAAACCAACGCGAAGAAGCTTTTCAACTTCTCCCTTAATGGATGCATTTTTGTGGGGGTGAACGAGTCGGATTTTCTGCCGAATAGGTCGGGCACCGGGGTAAACTTGAATTTCATGGACCACTATAGAGGGGTCAATCCCTGACATTTCTTCATAACTCCAGGAAAAAACATCTCGGAACTCCTTAAATAAGGCACTATAAAATTCAAGGTCAGTAGCTATAGAGGTTTTTCCTAAATAGATATGTTCCATGATACCAGGTTTCACAGATATGTCGATTGGAATAGTTTCCATGATTTATGCTAGATTTCCCTCGGAAAACACATTGTGTGTAAGGACGGGAATCTGAGATGTTCGTACATATCCAGTGAAACGGTGGATTTTTTGTTGGGTTCTACCGCATGGATCATAGGAAAGGATGTCCAGTGATGATGATCTTTCCATGGGGGTTCATCAATGCTCATGATATCCATAATAGACTCGTCGGAAGAAAAAGTATTTAAGAGGGAGTCAATAGAGGGCTAGGTTGAATCTATATGAGACGAGAGAGGGGCCACTGTGTGGTGGTCATTAGTATCGATCCAATCAGAAGTAGATTAAATCGCATGGTATGTTGCTTGATTGAGGTTCAGAGGCATGCAATCACCGATGGTTTCACACTCAATGGGACTCAATATAACCCAAGAATCGTTAGATTCATGGGGTTGAAAAGTACTCTAAGAGAACATGTTGATAAAAAATATTGGGGGTGGGAGCTCCGGGATTATTCCAGTGATGGGTTCATATTTCAGAATACCAACACCAATTTATTCATAGTGATGCTGATATTGTGTCAACAACGGGACATTCTTGGTAGTGTTGGAATGGATATCCGGAGTGCAAAAGTATAACTGATCAATTGTGACAATTTTCCCTTGATGAGGAAATTGGACCAAACGGAAAAAAAAATATGCTACAACATTGATGGCATAAAACCAATTATGACCTAGTAGGATGTTATAATCCAATGGAGCATCTACGATTTCGACGTGGATAGATACGATTTTGCGCCCTAGTTATACAGTGAGTGATTGGATGACTCTGTAAGGTTGGAAACCATAGCCGTCAAAAGATTTCAAAGTAGTAGGAGATTGAGTTACCTCCAGAGAGCCGATAGCTCTCCAGCAAGAAAAATACATGACAGAAGTGGAAGCACCTTCGTCCAAAATGGTATGATGGATGTTTTTTCCACAAATATTGGTATGAATCTGAAAAGGAAGCTGGTGAGAGAGTCTTGGATTAAAATATTACAAGTTGAATGTAATCATGTTGGAAGATTCTGGGTCAACAGCTCTGAGTGATGACAATAAGGTTCGACACTGAGTAGGGAAATGTTGTAGAACATCCAGAGTGGACATTGCACAAGGTGATTGAGCTAAATCCTCAACAATGTTTTAATTTTGGGTAGCTTGCGCGCTTGGATTAAATGTTGCTTTTTGAATGGTGGCCTTTGGTGGGTACCACATAGTGTCAGTAATAGGCCTTTCAATATGAAGAGATCTATTAGAAGAAGGAGTAGAAGGAATATATTCCATGGGATATTTATCTTTTGAATTCCCATTCTTGCTTGAATTTGGGATAGAATCATACGTCTTTTCCCGAGTGGATATATGGACGGTCTAGTTACTCATCATGGGGATGTTTCAATTTGAGTATGTCTCTAGTTGGGTAGGATCATTCAGATTTCCCCCTTGGGAGGGGGGTGTGGGTGATCATTTTCTATTGTTAGTGTGGGAAAGGGTCAGTTAGGATTTTCAGGCGGAAAGAAACTTTCACAAATTTATTAACTTCCTCTTTATAAGGATAGTCTTTCGTATAGTGGTCTTCTTGGCATATAAGATAGGGGAATATAGATTTCCATTTGGGTTTGTTATCAACATTGGTTTGTTATGGTTTGGGATTTTCTTGCTGAAAAGAATACTTTTTGGATTTCCCTTTATTAGTCTTCTTTTTTCCTTCGTATTCTTGTGATGATTGAACCGCATTCATCTCAGAGGACTGAGCAGGAGAAGTAGTGGTTTTGGATGCAACCTGGGTTTGAGGTGGAGCAGAAGTGTTTTGTTCTCCACTAGATTTGGTTGTAGGCTGGGCCTTCATGGAACCAACTACACCATCGATAGGAGGTTCGGTAGCGGGTCTGGATGGATCACCAGTGGGGTTAGGGGCATGAGGAATAATTTCATATAGAGTTATGGACTAAGAGTAAACCAAGTCTAGATATTGAGCACGGATGATCATTTGCTATTCTGTAACAACCCCTCCCATTGCAACATCCTTAGAAATAGGTCGAAGTAATGACTTTGTGAACCAATCATCCAATAATTGGTGAGGAATAGGATCCCTAATTAATCTTCGGTGTATCCTCAACTCATGAATATGATTAGAGATGTGAGTGGAAGTAGATTGTCACGACGACGTTAAGAGGTCTGTTCCAGTTTCATATCAAATGGGAAGCTGGAAATGTGTCAAAAATTGCATGGCAAGGGAGTTGAAATCTTGGAAAGAGTATTGTGGCAACTCGATATACCATTTAGTTGTCCTTCCAGTGAGTGTTCTTTGGAATATCCTTAATCGTATGGAAATCCATCAATGAGTTTGAAGAACACCATAGATGGAATGTCATGACGTGATTTTTGGGATATTCCCTAGGTTTGGCATTGAATTTCGGGATATCCGATGGTAGTTTGGAAAGAATAGGTGGCCATTGTGGTTCATGCCAAATGGGATTGCTTATCAATCTTGAAAAATTGGGCAGGTCCAATATTTCCAGGAAGGGAAGTTGTCTATTAGGTTGCGAGTATGAATAGTATTGGTGGAATGCTGGAACGTCGATTGGGCCCTGCACTGCAAATGCTTGCATATTATCCCTGTACATGTTACCCACGGGGTACTATTGGAAATTTTGTGATTTAGGGACCATAAAATTAACCAAATGTTGGTTAGGAATCATAGGATTTATCAATTGATTTAGAATCGAATTGTAGACAGGTTGTCGAAAATGTTGCTGGGTGAGATTGAATGGTGTGGATACAGGGGGTGGTGGGACCCATGTATGGTTCCCAAATCCTTGATTGTATTGGAATATTCACACCATCATTTCTATATTTTGCATGCTTGCATGCAAAACTGCATGTTGCATGCATCCAGTCATCATCATGGTTGTCTCCCCAGTACCTAGAGCTTGCTTCTAGCTCTCCAAAGCCTGTCTTTAGCCCTCATTTGGTCTCCTACCTACCTAATGCGCCCTCCTTGACATATCTTATTAGTAAGTGCACCCTTCTCACCTACCACTGTCAGTTAGAGCGCTTTTTCTCACCTACCACCAGTTATCACTAAGTTAGGTTGCCTTATCTCACCTATCGAGATTTATCATTCAGTTAGTACATTGATTGAGTAGTTCTTCCACTAATTGCTCATACTGACTGTTTGTAGCTTCTAGTTAGCTAGTTCTAGAGTTCCACTTGACTATTTGACAGCCTCATGCGCCCTCTTTGGAGTCTCCATTCCTTATCTTATACCTATATGGTTCTGTTAGACTCAGTTAGACACACTTGACTGACTATTACCATTTATGACTGATACTATTGACTGGATGATATCTTCATTGTTATCCAAGCTAGACTTTGAGTTAGATAGCCTCATGCACCCACCTTGGAGTCTCCATTCCCTAATTTATGGCTAGATGGTTCTATTAGACTCATTTGGTCACACTTGACTGACTCTCACTAGTTGTGACTGATACTACCGACAGGATGATATCTGCATAGTTATGTATGCTAGACTTCGAGCTCAGATTCGAATGCCCTACTTCGCTAATTCAAATCCTATATGATGCCTTATCATTGATTAGTGTAACACATTATCTACATTCATTATTCATTGTATGATATTGACATTGTCCATTATTCTTTTTTTATGAGTGATTATTGAATGCATGCTTCTTCTTCTTTGCAAATAATCCTGAGAGTTAGATTGTGAGTTTGTTACAGTTGCTAGATCCCTACATATTATCACATGGTATCAAAGCAGTAAGTAGCTATTAGAATTGCATCCATTGCAGCAGTTGCAGCAGTAGCAGTTGCAGCATTTCTTTGAGAAGCTATCTTTTCATTTGTGCACCAGAAGACTTTGAGTTTCCACAGCAAATCCTGGTGCTATTACTTGAAATCATTGGAGAAATCTAGTGAGGTGTAGCTAGGTGTGAAGGAATTAGTCTATGTGCCAAGTGACCTTAAGGTAGTGTTCAGTCAAAGTGTAGAATTCTCCATCAACAAAAATTCTCTCATTTTGCAGGTTTATTCACCCGTTTGGAATCTTCTTCAACTATTCAACTTTCTCTGTTTCAGATGGATCTAAAGCTTACATCTTCCAACTATGTTGAGTGGAAAGCCAAGATGACTCTCTTCATGAGATCAAAGAACTTCACCTGAATACTCAACGGAACAATGTAGAACCTCTCAGTGCAGTTCAAAATTCCAAGTACTTGGATAGGCTTGATGAAGCAATTGGCCTGCTCCTTCTCTCAATTTCTGAAGATCTTCACTTCCATGTCATCGATCTTACATCTCCTAAAGAGGTTTGGGACAAGCTCAAATCTATTTTTGGACCGAAAGATGATACGGAAGGACACAAATTGGAGAATGAGCTCATATGTTTGAGTCCAGATAGCTTCGAATCTATCAAATCCTTCCTCACAAAGTTCAAAAGCTTGATATCACAGTTGAAAATATATGAGATAGTGATAGAAGACAAGCAGCTTATACTTGCCATTCTCTCAAAGTTGGAGGCAAACTTCTCAGTTTTTGTCTCTACTTTCTAGTCAGCTAGGTTGTCCATTCCAAGATGGAAGTTTCCCTCATTTGATGATTTCATCCAATCTCTTACTCAAGAGTAAGAGAAGTTGATCTCTATGGGAATGATCAAACCCAAATTGGATTCATCTCTTACAGTTGTAGAGAGAGCGAATGGTAAAGGAAAGAAAAATATTTCTGACAAGAGATCGAATGATACAAGGCCTACAGATCATACATACCAGTCAGATGGGGCTTCAAAATAAAGGAAGACCAAGCATTCTCAGAAGGGAAAGACCAAGTGCACCTATTGTCTTAGAGGTTTCCATCCTAAGAGTTCTTGCATGCGGAAGACTACAGATTTGATGGCTCAATTACTTGAGAAGAACAATCTTCCTATACCAGCATGTGCAAGGAAGAAAGATCATGATAATGAATCTTCTAGATCCGAAGGCAAAGAAAGATGCAATGCTCTCATAGAAAGTGAATCAACTGGTTCTTTATTAATCATAGATTTTGGAGCATCAAGCCATATGACTTCCTCCAAAGATCTCTTCTCTAGCTTCGAAAGCTATCTTGGCACCTCCTTCAGTTTGGGCAATGATTCGGAAATCTCATCTCAGGGGCTTGGAAGAA
This sequence comes from Larix kaempferi, assembly GCA_027924585.1. Taxonomy (NCBI): domain Eukaryota; kingdom Viridiplantae; phylum Streptophyta; class Pinopsida; order Pinales; family Pinaceae; genus Larix; species Larix kaempferi. The sequence continues at coordinate 7,296,469 of BSBM01000006.1, read as the reverse complement.
TCAATCTTGATCATGGTCACTTTTCTGATGTGCTTTATGTTCCTTCTCTTGTAGCTAATGTCCTTTCAGTATTTCAATTGACTCATACTGTATAGCCCAAAAGAGTGATCTTTACTCCATATGAAGTCGAGATGCAACACATGATTTCAGGGAAAGTCATTGCAAAAGGAGTTGCAAATCAAGAGACAAAACTCTATGAGTTTTCACACTTCTTGCCTCTCTCAAAGGAGTCTGCTCTTTGCTCTCATACTCATGAAGAGAGCAGACTATCTCATCTCAACTACAAGCTAGCTTGGACTGTGGTTGATGGTCTCCTAAGTGGCAAGTTTGCTCATGGCACTTTCAAAAGTTGCTAAAAAGTAAAGGATACACCAAAAGAGATTGAGAAAAAGAGGACTCTTGAAGAAGTGCGAATGCTAGATCCAGATCCACAAGAACCTAAAGATCTAACACCTATTGGTCCAACTCCTATATCAACATGGGTATCTAGTACTGCATCCTCCATTGGTCTTAATGAAGATTCATCATCATCTAGTTCCAATTGTTCTATTTGTTCAGAAGAGGAATACATGCATATTCTGGAACAGTTTCATGACATCAATATTTTTGGATATGTTCCTCCTTCGAGTGATGATGAGCATGAGCCAGTTTTACTTGCCTCTCCTCATGAGATTTCAGATTCAGAGTTTGCACATGATGATGAGCGATTTTTACTTGAGATTTCAGATTCAGAGTTTGCATGTGATGATGATCCAGTTTTACTTGCTCCTCCTTATAAGATTTCATATTCAGGGTTTGGATGTGATGATGCATCTTCACATGATATATCATATGGAGATGATGATGATAGAATGCTAGAACCGGATCCACAAGAACCTAAAGGTATAGAAACTGATGATGAATATGAGAGAATTGGAGATCCAGATCCACAAGAACCTGAAGATCTCTCACCTGGTTGGCCTCCTCTTCCTTGATGGGAATCCACTGCTCCTAGATCATCCAGATAAGAGTTTTAGCATGGGAATTTTCATCCTTCTTTCTTTATTGATCCTCTTCTTCGATGGGAAACCACTGCTCCCGATCTGCCAAATCATAGTTTTCACATTTAAGGATTCATCCTTGTGAAATTCCTGATCCATTTCGGAACTATCGATCCTTCTTTGAAAAAGAAGGACACTTAACTCCTTTAGGGGTGAGAGATAATATGCTTCATTAGCATTCATTCATTCTATTTTGAGGGAGGGATTTCTTAGCATTGGGTTTTCCCTCTTTCCTCACTTAGTTTATTTAGATTGATGGTATGAGGTGACGTTTGGTCTCAGTCACTAGGGACCTATTTTTTTTTTATAGTTATTCCTCATAGTATAACTTACGGGGGTGTGTTGGAATATTCACACCATCATTTTTATATTTTGCATGTTTGAATACAAAACTACATACTACATGCATTTGCATGCCACTACATGCATTTAGTCATCATCATGGTTGTCTCCCCAGCACCTAGAGCTTGCTTCTAGCTCTCCAGAGCATGTCTTTAGCCCTCATTTGGCCTCCTACTGTAATACCCCAATTTTGACCCTTGTGATTTATTGACTTTTATGTAAATATTGTATACATGCGATGTATGTTTCCCTAGCGTGGAGCTCAAGGCTAAGGCCCTGCTAGTGTATGTTCATATTTTATTTAAAATGGACAAACATTTGACATTTTGTTACCCATGTGCTATTAAGCCATGCGATATTGTAAATTGATGTAAATATTTAATAGTGCAATCAAATACAAAAAACTAGCTATGGGAGCAACGAATGAGAAGGGTCCATGTGTATCCACTAGCGAATGGTGAGGGGGCTATGGGGATGAAATATATGCTTCTAAATGTCATTGTGAGAACCCATTTGACTTTCCTTGATGATATTTATTTATGTTGTAAGGAAGTAGTTCAACATTTCAGTCCATGGCTTCAATGGAGCATGGGCAGCTCAGAAATTCGTATGGCAGAGTATGGGCTCTGTTTTCTTGTACCACAAGTCACTCTAACTCAAGGGAGTTGCTTCTTTCTCATCCCCATTCCATTGTGGAAGGAACCAGCCTCAGTTTTCATCCAAAAACGAATTGCCAGCAGTGAGAAAAACTAGAAATCGCAACTTTGAAAGAACCCACATTTTGAAGAGCCAAAAATGCCCAGATTTGGTATTTAACAGTAAAATCCAATGGGGGATCCATAGATATGAACCTTGGGGCGAATTTGAGAGGATTAGATACCCCGAAATCCATTGGAAAACCCAATTTTTATAGCCCAGAAAACCAGTGACGGGATTGAGTTATTTAATGAACAGAATTGTGAGAAATCCAATTGTGAATGACTGAGTAGAGGTTGGGTTTGCTTGATAAACCCAGTGAAGGCTAGAATATCAAGAATTAGCAGCTGGAACTTTCTATGCGCACCCTAAAAAGCACTAGAGGGAAGGGATGCCTGAGGGATTGTGCATCAGAGAAGGGGACCTTCCTTGTGTTGGGTGTGGTAGGTAATGTGGGTGCCTTGACTGTTGAATTTATTTGAGATGCCTGTAGCTCTGTGGTTGAGCTCACTGGATTAGCATTTCCCTCCTTTTTCTTTCATATGCTTGAAAAACCCAACTGTGTGTTGGCTGAGCATAGTTGTTGAGTGAAACTATGGTTGTGAGTGAGCCCAGCTAATTCCTCCTTAGTGGATACACAACCCAGCTCGGGGGTGATCTCTCAGCTGAAAGAACACAAGCTGGGTAGAGATCTATGGTTGGGTGGAACGTTTCTCTCACATAGCCAGTTGTTTGGACAGATTCATCTTCAAGATAAGTCTTATCTGTATTATAAATTATATGCATTTTGTGTTCTGTAATGTGTTAATTCAGAATGGTAATTATTCATGTTAATGGATTTGATATGAAGTCTGTGCATAGCATGCGAATGGGATGGAATCTTTGCCTATTGATGCATCATTTGCTTGAGATAAATATGTTGATGTATGTCTGTTGTGTGTGCAATTATGTATTTTAATTCTGTTGTGTAATTTAATTGTGCATTTTATTTAAATAGCAAAAATTTTACCATTATGGCTTTGGGGAAGAATTAGACACCCCATGTTACAGTCATGTTCCCTCCCTTGCATTGGATTGATGGAAGGGGACATGACACCTACATACCTAATGTTCCCTCCTTGACTTATATGCTCAGTAAGTGCACCCTTCTCACCTACCACTATCAGTTAGAGCGCTTTTGCTCACCTTCCACTGGTTCTCACTCAGCTAGGGAGCCTTATCTCACCTACTGGAAGTTATCATTCAGTTAGTACATTCATTGAGTAGTTCTTCCATTGATTGCTCATACTGACTACTTGTAGCTTCTAGTTAGCTAGTTTTGGAGTTCCACTTGACTATTTGATAGCCTCATGCGCCCTCCTTGGAGTCTCCATTCCTTGATTTATGCCTAGATGGTTCTGTTAGACTCATTGAGACACACTTGACTGACTATTACCATTTATGACTGATACTATTGACTGGATGATGTCTTCATTGTTATCCAAGCTAGACTTTGAGTTAAACATCCTCATGCACCCACCTTGGAGTCTCCATTCCATTATTTATGGCTAGATGGTTTTGTTCGACTCAGTTGGTCACACTTGACTGACTCTCACCAATTGTGACTGATACTACCGACTGGATGATATCTCCATAGTTATTCATGCTAGACTTCGAGCTCGGATTCGAATTCCCTACTTGGTTGATTCGAATCCTATATAATGCATTATCATTGATTATTGTAACACATTCTCTACATTCATTATTCATTGTATGATATTGACATTGTCCATTATTCTATGTTTATGAGTGATTATTGAATGCATGCTTCTTCTTCTTCACAAATAGTCCTGAGAGTTAGATTGTGAGTTTGTTACAGTTGCTAGATCCTTGCAGATTATCACAGATTGGGTGGATTAATGACACCTTGAGTTGAGGGGGGGGGGGGTGTCTGAAAATGTGGATCCCATGGGTTGTCCGCAACAAGATTGATTGAGAGGTGGGGTTTGGGGAGGTGAGATCCATTGACTATTTGAGAAACTAGGATAAGGTATCCCAGGATTCAGATTAGGGTTAGGGGGGTAAAAAGAATTATGTTGATTTGTGTTCCCCCTAGCATGATTTTGGTTACCAAATGGATGTTTCCCCCCAGTAGGTGGGATTTGTGGTCCCTATGAAGGAAGTGGGCCAAACAAAGGAGGTTGGTTATTGGTCCCACTTGGGGTACCGACAAAAGGTTGTGCTCCAAAAGGTGGGGTTTGTGGTCCCCACGGATTAGATGGTCCTAACAGAAGAGATTGGTTACTGGTTCCACTTGGGACACCAATAAACGGTTGTCCTCTAGAGATAGTGTAGATTGTGGATGAAGATTGATTCCTAGTCACAACAGGCATTCTAACAATAGGAATAGTTTACCTTCCAATGGAAACATTGGAAGAGATTGACTGTGCAGGTTGGATGGCTGCATTATTAGTACCGATTTATAAAGATGAGTGTGCACCTATTCCGGATGATGTGGGTAGCAGTGGAAAAGTATAGTTTGTCCCCTGACTAGAAATGTTCCCTGAGGGATAACCAAAGATTTCATTTGGTGTAAGATGAGGGGAAGGTTGAAGGGGATTTTCCAACGTTAATTGCATAGGAACTGAAAAGGTGCGAAAATCATTGAGGGCTTGGACTAGAGTCATGTTCCATAATGATGAAGATGGATAAAAACGTTTCCTATCCCTGAATCATCGGGTGAAGGTTCGGAATAGATCCAATCTGTGGGTCCAGATTGATCTACGAAAGAAGTGCCATAGGTAGTATTGTAGGAGTTGAATTGGAGGGATCTGGAATCACAAGGATTTACCACTTCAGATTTGGATGTTGGTTGGAACTTTGAGCTCAAAGCTATTATTTGTGCAGCTTCACATCTAAATCTGTCCATCGCCGCACATTCATGGGATAAACTAACAAGTTCTGCTTGTATGGATTCCATGATTTCATGGCTCGTAGGAAGATCAGGAGAAGGAATTCCAAATGATGTATTACTAGAAGATCCAAATTCGTAGATAGAAATAACCGAGGTAGTAGGAATGACAGGTGGGCTCACCAAATGTACTAAAGGTTGGTTGAATTTTGCATCTAACTCAATCATCATAGAAGGGAAAGTATCAGATTCCTTGATAACCTCAATATATCCTTCGGGGAGATCTGTTTGTGATGGCATTACCGGAGCGATGCTAGTTTCTGGAGTGATAATAACTTCTGGCACAACGTCAGCTTGTGGTGGGACATTATCCTTAGGTGTTATAGTGGTTTCCAATGTCATACTGACTTTTGGTACTACACTAGTTTATGGTAGTACACTAGTTTATTGTACTGCACTAGTTTCTGGTACTGTGCTAGGAGTTTGCAGTACTGTAGCAATTGGTGGTGATGTACTGGTTGATTGTGGGATGGTCTCGCGACCAATTGGTCTGCTAGTAGGTGGGGTGAGGATGCATGAATATGGTGGGCGACTGTCTCAAGGCCCAGATGGTTCAGGACTCATCCCTTGTTGTCTTCATGATTTCCTTTGGTTCACCATGGAACATATATAAATGATGTGGGAGAAGTCTTGTTTAAAAAGGAACTCAAAAACCATTAGGAAACCGAGCGTGCAAAAGGGGAGCTAGAAAAAAGAAGGAAGGAACATAGGACAAAAAGAAAACTTTGAAATTTTGTCATGACCAGTGTCACAGCAAGCGAGTGATAAAAAAGAGGCCAAAAAGCCAACAAGCAGCACTAAAAATGAAAAAGACGCTCTATAAGGTATAAGATCAAGCAATCCTCCTATCTAAGATCTGGAAACCTAAACATATTGTATCCTCCATAGGGTGATGAATGTTAGGATATTTAGACACTTAGGAGTTAGTTAAGATCAACTTGTGTAATATATCCGTTAGGGATAGTGTGTTTCTTTAGTATGCATTAGTATGCATTTGTAAATACTTAATCCGACGGTCACAATATGTTTCCGACATAGAGTGATCCGACGGCTCAACTTCTCTTAGATCAAACCTAACCTTGATCTGTGGCTTAACACCCGATTGGTCCATGATCTCTATTTAAAGAGCATGGAGGGTCATTGTTTAGTTGATCGATTATGAGAAGCTCATTTGTAACATTCTTTCTTTGCATAATAAATTGTCCCGTAGAAGCTATTTGGCCGGGGCCGTGGAGTGTTTCCCTCAAGAGGGTTTAAACCACGTCAAAACATCGGTGTGTTGATCTGTGATCTGTTTGTGTGAAGTGGTTGCTCTTGGTGTTCGGTCCTTTGGTAGTACCCTGTTTACCCGATCATGGTATCAGAGCTTTTATGAAGTGCCGCTTCCGGTTATGATCTAGATCTTGAACTGTTGTTGCCGAAACTCAAAAGGGTTTCTATTTATGGTATTTCTGTGCATTTCTGGGCTGTGGGAGGTGTTCCATTGCGTCTGGAGCATCGTTTTCATTGGGAAATAGTTTTTGTTTGATCGAAAACGGTTCCCGGTTGCTCCAGAAACGCGTATTTCATTAGATCTGAAGGTATAATGTTACAGTGACGCATTTTTTTTATTTCGTTTTTAATAAGAAAAAAATCTCATATTTCAATTTTTTTACTGTTAGATTTTTTTTGGGTTCGGATTGTTGCTTTTCCGTCTGCGTATTCTCTTTGCCGTGCACCTTGAGCGATCTCGGCAAATCAGAAACAGAAAGGGAAAGGGTTTTTCTCGGCTGCGTATACTCTTTGCCGTGCACCTTGCGCGATCTCGGCAAATCAGAAACATAGAGAAAACGTAGACTTTCCGGGCAAGCTAACAATATCTAACTCCAAAAGTGTGGAAAAGTTTTTTTTGTTTCGTTTTGTGGTCTGTTTTGCAGGAAAAAGGGCAAGCACGCAAATCGAGCAAGAAGAGTAAAAAAAAAAAAAAAAAAAAAAGCCCCCTTCCTCATTCCCATATTTTACATACCTTTTAATCTAGCTCACTTGGTTCAAAGTTGTTTTATTCGTTAATAAGTCTTGAGTTCAAGTCTTAGGAAGTTACTTTTAAAAAGAAAAGGGCATGCAATTTCTATTTTCAAGTTACTTTATTGTAAAAGTGCATCTCACTTAAATAATAAAAAATAAAAATACAAGTGAGTCACTTAAGCTTTTTATTTATTGTTGCACTATTTAAAAGTAATATCATTGTAAAAGTGAAATCACTTATTTTACAAAAGTGATTCACTTAAAAGCAACTTTTTTGTAAAGTGATTGTCAAAAGGTTTATCTTGGGAAGAGGGGGTTCTTTTTTTTGCTGGACATTCTCTAGCTGCCACGTCACTATTGGGGACATCTTCAACAGTTTCTTTGTTCAAGCAAAACTTCATCATACAGAGTCAGTTTTCAGTGCCGTTTTTTTTGAAACCGCCTATTTTTTCGAGCTCTTCACATTCAGACTATTGGTTTCTGCTTTTACAACCATTAATTTACAAATATGGCCACCCATTGTGATATTCTACTTAACAGTTCCAACTATTTCTCATGGAAATCTCGTATGGAGGATGTTCTACGAAGTAGGGGACTTTTCAGAATTACCACAGGGAAAGAAAAAGAACCCACTGATGATGATAAAAAAATAAAATGGGCAAATAGATGTGATGAAGCTCGTGGATTGATTGGGATGTCAATCTCTACTGATTTGCGATTCCACATATCTGGAATTGATGAACCTAATACTGCTTGGGACAAGTTGGAAACTGTGTTTGGTAAACACAATGAAATTCGAGGTCATCAACTCGAAAATGAGTTGATTTCTTTAAATCCAAGTGACTTTTCATGCATTCAAGATTATTTATCTGAGTACAAAACTCTTAAACTCTTATGTGCAGAATGTAAGATTGAGAGGGAAGACAAACAGTGCATTTATCATATTCTTTCCAAACTTGGACCTGCATATTCTGTTTTTGTATCTACATTTTACTCCATGAAAGCATCCTTGAATGCGGCTAGCTATCAAGAGCTTAGTCTTGAATCCTTTTGTGATTCCCTGATTAGAGAACAAGATAAACTCATTCATCTTGGAATAATCAACAATGCAGATACATCTGGGAAAGCCTTATTGTCCCAACAGAAAGAAAAGTCCAAGCCTCCCAAGAAACAAAATTTTCGCAATAATAAGTCAAACAAGGGTCCCAAACCCTCTCAGTCAGCTCCTTCTTTAAAAAATGACAAAGGATCCAAGCCAAAAGGCAAGAAGACTGAGCGTCATTGCAACTATTGCGGGAAAGATAATCATGATGAATCTAAGTGTTTCAAGAAGATGGCAGCCTTGGAAGCAGCAATGAAGAAGCACCACATCAGTCTAGATTCGTTTTCAGAATCTACCTCTCATGGACATGCACTTTGTGCTTCTGGTTATTCTTATAATGCATCTTCTTCTTCTACTTCAAATGAATGGCTCATTGATTCTGGAGCATCTTATCATATGGCTAAGGATCAAGCCATCTTTTCTACTATGCATGAATGTAACACCAAACAAATATTTGTTGGTGATGATAGATCTCTAAGTGTTGTAGGAGCTGGAACAGTTCCAGTAGATAATGGTCATTTTAGTGATGTACTATGTGTTCCAAGAATTTCCTGCAATTTGTTATCAGTCTATCAGATCACTCACTCTGGTGAAGGTAAAACTGTGACCTTTACACCTCAGCAAGTTGTAATCAAGGATTTTAAAGATCCTTAACAGGTCCTAGCTACCAAAATTGTTGATGATATTACCAGGTTGTACAAGTTTAACAACTTTGGGTCATCACCTTTCCCTTCAGTTTTTGTTGCTCATAGTGATAACTTGAGCAAACTTTGGCATGAGCGATTTGGTCACTTAAATTATCGCTCATTGCAACAACTATGTAAAGAAAATATGGTGACAGGTCTTCTGATGGTATCTTGCAGAGATGGTGTTTGTTCCGGTTGTGTACTTGGAAAACATCATCGGGACAGTTTTGACAAACGTGCCTCTTGGCACGCCTCGGTTCCCTTGGAGCTTGTGCATAGTGACTTGTGTGGTCCTCTTCCATCTGCTTCCTTTTCTGGTTTCAAGTATTTCTTAACTTTCATTGATGATTACACCAGACGCACTTGGGTTTATTTCCTAAAACTTAAGAGCGAAGTATTTAACATGTTCTTGGCCTACAAGGCCCTTGTTGAAAAACAATCTGGTCATCAAATCATTAAGTTAAGATCTGACAATGGAGGAGAATATGTTAACAAACAGTTCACTACTTTCTGCACTGAACAAGGCATCCAACAACAGCACACTGTTCCATATACACCACAACAAAATGGTGTAGCTGAGCGGAAGAACCGCACTTTAAAATAAATGGCTAATTGTATGATCCAATCTAAGGGACTAAGTCTTCAATTTTGGGCTGAAGCCATAAATTGTGCAAATTACATAGTTAATCGCACCCCCACAAAAGCATTACAAGGTATAACACCGGAAGAAGCATGGAGTAAAATTAAACCTGATGTAAGTCACTTTCGTGTGTTTGGTAGTGAAGCATGGGCTCACATTCCGGATGAAAAACGAAAAGCATTGCAGCCTAAAAGTGAAAAGTGCATATTTGTTGGATATTCTGAAGATGTAAAAGGTTATAGACTTCTTCAACCACATTCTCATGCTATAATCATTAGAAGAGATGTTAAATTTGATGAAAATATCTTGGCCTGCGAGCCTAACTCGGCGAGTGTGCCATCTTTGGCCTGCGAACCTGATTCGGCGTTTGTGCCTTCTTCTTATTCTTCCAACTTCCTTGATAGGTTTCCAACTCCAGTTTCTGATTATGACAGTGAGGATGAAAATCCACCTCCTCCTGCTCATGTTCCTCCAGTTGCACCAGCACAAGTGCTTCCTCGATGGGTCCGTTCAACATGTGAAGCAGCTGGTGATCTTGCCGGTGATCCTAGAGATCAACGTCGAACACGTTCTCAGTTTCAGCGAGCCTCTTCTCTTTTGGCTCAAGTTTCCGAGAATCATGATACATAAACTTTTGCAGAAGCTTCAGGGAATCCATATTGGGATGCAACCATGGATGAAGAATATCGTTCCTTAATGGAAAACGATACTTGGGATCTTGTACCTCTTCCAAAAGGAAGAAAACTTGTCAGATGTAAATGGGTCTACAGAACTAAGTATGCATCAGATGGAAGTGTTGAAAGACTTAAGGCAAGGTTAGTTGCCAAAGGTTTTTCTCAAGTTGAAGGGATTGACTACAATGAAACCTTTGCTCCCGTCGCCAAAATGAACTCCATCTGCCTTGTTCTTTCCCTTGCAGCCTTACACAACTGGGAAGTCCATCAAATGGATGTCAAGTCTGCCTTCTTACATGGTGATTTACAGGAGGAAATTTACATGGAACAACCTCCTGGCTATGTTCAGAATAACTCTAGCCTTATCTGTCGCCTTAAGAAATCCTTATATGGCCTTAAGCAAGCTCCTAGAGCTTGGTATGCCAAAATAGATAACTTTCTCCTTGACACTGGTTTTTCTAGATGCCATTCTGACCCCAATGTCTATACCAAGAAAGTAGGAAACCATCTCATCATACTTGTTCTATATGTTGATGACCTTATTCTTACTGGTAGTGACCCTAAGCTTATAACCCATGTGAAATCCAGTCTTAAACAAACTTTTGAAATGTTAGACTTAGGACATTTGCATTATTTTCTTGGTCTCCAAGTTCTGCAAACCAAAGAAGGAATCTTTCTTTCTCAGTCTAAGTATGCTTGTGACCTTCTTCGTCGCTTTCACATGGAAGATTGTACACCAGCCCCTTCTCCCTTCCAGTCTGGAGTTAAACTTTCTGCCACTTGTACTTCACCTGAAGTAGATGCCACCTTGTATCGTCAGCTTGTTGGTAGTCTTTTATACTTGACTCATTCTCGTCCTGACCTTTCCTTTGCCGTTGGTCGAGTTGCCCGTTATATGCAGACACCTCATGAAAGTCACTGGAAAGCAGCTAAAAGAATACTTCGATATATTCGAGGTACAGTTCAATTTGGGATTCATTACAGTACAGGGGGGAAACCTTTGTTGGTTGGTTTCACTGATTCAGATTGGGCCGGCGATCCTGATGATCGAAAGTCTACTGCAGGTTATGTTTTCAGTCTAGGATCTGGACCTATTACTTGGGCTTGTAAGAAACAACAAGCTCTTGCTCTTTCTTCAGCAGAGGCAGAATATCGAGCAGCAGTTAATGCCAGTCAGGAAGCTTTATGGCTTCGACAGATCCTTTCAGAGTTTGGATTCGAGCAGCAGCAGCCTACTCCACTTTGGTGCGACAATAAAAGTGCCATCAAGCTTGCCAAAGATCCAGTTCTACATCAACGCAGCAAACACATTGAGCTACATATGCACTTCATCAGAAATCTTGTTCATGATCGGGTTCTTGAAGCGCTCTTTTGCCCTACAGATGATCAAGTTGCAGACATCTTCACCAAGTCTCTTACAAAAGCGAAGTTTTCTAAACTTCGATCTATGTTAGGAGTTCAGGAACTTGTCATTAAGGGGGGATAGGCTCTAATGCCTCCTTCCTTCTCCTAATAGTGTCACTTTGTAAATCCTTCAATCCTATCCCAAGTTGTTCTTAAGGGGGGATGTTAGGATATTTAGACACTTAGGAGTTAGTTAAGATCAACTTGTGTAATATATCCGTTAGGGATAGTGTGTTTCTTTAGTATGCATTAGTATGCATTTGTAAATACTTAATCAGACGGTCACAATATGTTTCCGACATAGAGTGATTCGACGGCTCAACTTCTCTTAGATCAAACCTAACCTTGATCCGTGGCTTAACACCCGATTGGTCCATGATCTCTATTTAAAGAGCATGGAGGGTCATTGTTTAGTTGATCGATTATGAGAATCTCATTTGTAACATTCTTTCTTTGCATAATAAATTGTCCCGTAGAAGCTATTTGGCCGGGGCCGTGGAGTGTTTCCCTCAAGAGAGTTTAAACCACGTCAAAACATCGGTGTGTTGATCTGTGATCTGTTTGTGTGAAGTGGTTGCTCTTGGTGTTCGGTCCTTTGGTAGTACCCTGTGTACCCGATCAATGAAATCCAAGTCGGACAATACAAAGTGAGAGACCAATAAAGATGATGGATATCCCTCTACCGAAAGGGATCTTGCGTAAAATAACCCTAGAAGGAAGGTTACTAAGATACCTCGTTCATGACACGTCTGTGAAGGTTTACAGGAGCTTCTTCTTTTTATCCCTTGTACAACTAGTATGGAAGCTGAAAAATACAAGGAAGACAATGGATTGATGGCCTTAGTACGGTATTCCACAAAGTTCGTCAGGAACCAGTCCTCGTTGCTTACCCCCATGGAATGGGAGGCCCTCCAACAAATTGGTGTATAACCGTGCCAAAAAATACAATAGGATTTGAGCATCCTAATAGAAAATAAATATGTCTCAAATGTATAATGATTGGGGGGAATTATTTGGATTCCTATCCTCGATGTCCTTCCTAGCTACATAATTGTTTTATGTCCTCAAGTGAGGTTAATATGTGTTTATTTAGGGGATTAATTTTAAGGGCTTGTTGTTTTACTCAAAAGGTAGAGGAAGTTCAACTTGATGGTGTTAATACCTAACTCAAAGCATGCATATATGGATGAATCTGTGCAAATATTTTTCTTTTGATGAATTTCTATCTACAAAAGGAGAGAGTTATTTTCCGTTCCCAAATGAAGAGACACAAAATGCGACTTTTAAAATAAAAATACTCAATTCTTGTTTTTCTTTTCAATTTGATATTCCAAATCAAAATATGAGATACTCTTTCACACTGAATCTATCCAAAAACAAACTAAAAAACAAGCTCTTTTGTTTTCTTTTCTACTTCAAATGAGTATGAAAATGAAAAATAAATGAAAAAATATTCTATGATTGCAAAAATACTTCAATCATTAAGTAAGAAGGGGAAAGGTATTTCGAAAAGTATCCTAGAAAATTTGAAGAATTCAAAGTATGCAAAGATCCTCCCCAAAATAAAAAATATTCAATAATCTTTCCCAAAGATGGAAGTGAATGTGCAACCAATTTCTTTGCCTAAAACAAAATGACCAATTTTGTAACATAAAACCAATAAGTCTAAATAAAATATCTCTTACTTTGTAACTTCAATCTCAGAAAATCCAAACCATGAACAAATAATCAAGCAAACCAAGCCAAACTTCTTAGATTTGCATATCAGGAGCAAAGTGAGTTATCAGACCAAGTACATAGGTTAAAGAAGGTCATGAGAATTGTATAGATGACTATGAAAGTCTTCTAGTTTCCAACTCACCAACAAATTCCAAATATTCACTCTATAATCCAAATAGGGTTACAAAATCAAATCCAAAAAATGTAAGAATCAATATAAGATCACGCAGGTCTGATCAGGATCAGAGAACTAAAAGCAAGCCAAAAAACCAAAGGCAAATATCAATCAAGCCAAAAATTGTGTTTAAAAGCGCACTACAGGGAATTTCTGCTCCCCTAGAGACCCTCCAGGTGAGAAACTAAGGAATTTTCGTGCTCTAGTACACCGGAGAAAGACATACATTAGGTTATTTTCGCTTCGTGGCACATGGGATGGGCTCAAAAATTCACTGTAGGAGGATGAGGGAAAAGGTCTGAGAAGAAAATTATGGATTTATTGAGTTTGCAGATCCATAGAACTTAATGATGAGGATCAAAATGGTAAGTAAATTTCCAATATTGGTAAATAGAAAAGATCATAGATCAAATCTTGAATATTTGATGGAAAAATGAAACCTGGGATGTCCCCAACGGAGTTGCCAATTTATGTTCTAGCAAATTCGTCCTACGGATAGTTAAACCTACTAAAATATTAAACTAAGTTCAAACAAGATTAATATAAGAAAGAAGTGAAACAAGTGGTTGTTTACTCTTTTAGATCTAACACAATACATAAGATTTTAAAATACCAAGAGGAGAAGGAATCACGACACTCACCTCAAATCCGTTGGTTGTCCTAGCTCCAGCTTCACACTTGATCTCCAAGAAGTGAACCTATTTGAACAAGACAAGAAACAAAACCTCCATGTACTTATATATGCAATGGTTAAGATATAATTTATATAGAAAATGTATCATGTATCTAACTAGAGAAAGAAACACAATATGGGAGAATAAGCTAAGGTTATATTAATGAAAGCTAAGAAATTTTTTACAAAGTTACCCTTGATTTCCAAGCAACAACTTCCACTTCTAAGCTTTTCCTCTTGCTACCTCTGCAAATCCCTTAAGAGCATAGGTTTTATTCCTCGAAAAGTTCTCCCTTAGATCATGGATGGCCTCCTTCTTATAGGATTTGGGAGGCCAACCACTAGGAGTGAATAATGGTTCTAAGTGAGTAGGAGGTGGATAAAGGAGGTGAGTCATCCCAAGGAAGATGAGATTCAAGAGGAACCTCCATCCCAAAACTATCTCCTTCGAATCCAAGATCCAAGGTTCAAGGGATAAGGTGGTTAAGGGGATTTTCACGCCCTCAATAATGAGCATAGCGCAAAAAAGTTGTATTTTTCACTCCCTTGCAGGCATGCAGGGCACGAAAATGTTGTAATTTAATTCCCTGCACCACTAGGAGGGCACAAAAATATGGGCAAAGTGGGTCTTGAAGGGTGGAATTCGACCAAGAGAACTTGGATTTTCCTCTAAGGAATGCTAGGGAGGTTCCAACAAGGTGCAAATGAGTCTCAACACTTGTTAGGAGGTAGGACCATTAGGTTCTGCATGGTGGTATGGCATGAAGATTCATAATGGTGTTCAAAGTGGGACTTTGATGTATAACACTAGAAGTTGAGGTAATGCTTTGTTTATAAAGCAATGAAGGACCTATGATTTAGCTATATTTTCTTAAGGATTTTCCCTCTTTGATGCCCATAATTTAAAATATAGTTGAGTAGATTATGGGATCTAGACTCGTAGTACAACTAGAAATTTGTGTGGAAAACAAAGTTACAACTTATCTATATCTGTCTGTATGGATTTAATAGTTCAACTTATCATCCTCTATCTTACAACTTATCTAATTTTTTCTATGTGGCATTATAGTTTCAACTTATCTTCTTTCTTTCTTATAAATAATAATACATAGTAGTTAGTATTTACAATACATACATAATCAACATGTTTCCTAGTGATGTTATGAGAACTTACTTATGGTGGAGATCCACCAAATATAATAATGTATGATAACCATTTATAGCTTACCCCTTTGGTTAATTGGATCAAAGTAGGGAGGACATTCATGGGAAATTTCATCAAATTGTGCATATTCAATTTGTTTATCATAATGTAGACTACAATTTGAAAATTCTGCAATTTCCATATTAGATTTTGTTACATAGGAACTTTCAAGTTCAAAAATCCTAATTCTTTCATATATTTCTACAATGTTTTAGGATTTCTTCATAGAATTTATAGGTTGGGTGATATTGCATCATGCTACTACGAGTCTCAAGTATTGATCTTCATTTGATACAATTTTGGAATCTAGAAATAATCTTCCAACATGTTTCTTGTAGTATTGTCCATGATGAATTGAGATTTCAATGTAAGTTTTGAATCATATTGGAGCGACCATGCTTTTCTATATCAAGGAAAAAAAATATAGTTGTCCATTAGCCACAAAATTTTCATTATTTTCTTTGTGTACTCTTATTATTACTCATTACCCATGTGACATGTGACTGATTTCTCTTAACGTGATTAGGATGAACCACCAATATTCCCACTATTTTCTTTTGGGAGTTCAGTGTCCCCCCTGCTATGTTCATACATTGTCAATTGCATAAAAAAATTGGGACTGAACACTTCAATGGTAAATAATCCCATCATAGCTTTTCAACACAATTAGCTATTGTACATATCTTTTGATAGAGTATGTATAGGATATTCTTTCACACTTCTAGTGTATTGTACTTATATTGAGTGTCCTTTTGACTCCCATTGGCTTAATTTTGACATCCATGGTGAATTGTTGAAAACCTCCATGTTTATATTGATGCATGTTGTTCATAGTTACAATGGTTGACACATAGTGTTGAATCTTTGATCTTGAATTTGCATAAAAAAAGTTGGGGTTGAAATTCTGTTGGAACCTCTTGCTATGTTAGTTATCATTTAAATATATGCAATCAAATACTACTGAACAATAAAATTCA
Organism: Larix kaempferi; assembly: GCA_027924585.1. Lineage (NCBI taxonomy): Eukaryota > Viridiplantae > Streptophyta > Pinopsida > Pinales > Pinaceae > Larix > Larix kaempferi. Next base: position 7,280,183 of record BSBM01000006.1, on the reverse strand, counting down.
TACACTGATATTGCTATTCTTATAGTAATTTTTGTATAAAGTATTTAGGTTCTAAAGGTTAAGTTATATTTATGGGCATGTTAGTTTGTAGTTTTGTAGACCAGCCACTACTCAAGAAAATGAGAACAAAAAAAAAGTCTGTATAAATTATTTATGTTCTAAAGGTTTAAGTTTTGTTTATGGGCATGCTATTTTGCAGCTCTCCATAAGATTCCACTTCTCAAGAAAATGGGAACAAAAAAAGGGTTTGTATTTGAAAGGCATTGAACTAGACACTGTAGAATAGGGGAAATTTGCTAGCTATCATTGTTTTTAAGTTATTACAATCACTTGTTAGAATTGAAAAGAAAATATATTTTGGGATTCATAGAGTTAGAGGGATTTCTGTTGCAAGTTTGGTTCCAATCTTGTGTAGGTTGACACATGTCAGCTATCTCTTTTAGAGCGCTGCAACTTGTTCATCTAAACCGAAGACTTTACATTGAGTTCTTTAGCCCGTGCAACCAATTTTTTTGGTTAAATTGTAGTCTTTCATTTTATTATTTGTCATAGATGGTAAATGGTCTTATAGAAGATTGAGAAGTTTCATATTAATAAGAGAATCTATTTTGCAATATTACTTGAAGATAGGATCTTGCAATTTTGTGTGACATGGAAGTATCATCATCCACAAGAAAAAAATGGATTAGGAGGACAAGTACAGATGGATTATTTATGATTTCATATGTGTTAGGTATGTTTTCTAAACTTTGGATGATAATATGGCTTGGAATTGTGATTTTTGTGAAACGTAAATTTGCAATTCCTTTGACAGGCAAATATTCTATGAAAATGTTTAGGTTTAGAAAAATTTATACTAACCACACAAAGACTGCTTTTTAGTGGGAAGTATGTGCATGCACATTGAATATTAATATTTTTGATATGTATGTTGATTTTTGTTGTACAAGGAGAGAAATAGAGTGCATATTAAATGCATAGTGGAATTCATTCCAAGTTTCATCATCCCCAACCTTCAATAATTGTACCTGTTAATGTTATGCAAGTTTAGGATCTCCTACAACACCTGGATCATCATATCCACTTGGGATTTTGTCTTGGCCTTTTTCAAGATCACCCTATGTTCTAGTTACTTGATTGTAAGAATCTCCAACTTACATGGTCATCATCTTTTCACATTCCCAATGCATGATACCAATGTCAACATGGAACAATTACCAAGTGAGCCACAAAGTTCTCTCTAGTGAGGATCTGTACTTTATACCATGCTTGCTTTAGAGTTACCAAGGCCTTATTTTTCATGGTAAACATTCATTTATTGTATAAGCACATAGATCCTATCACTAGTTTTATTGGAAAATATTCTTCTATCACACACATCAATGCATGGGAAAGCATGTTGCTATTGAAGTTACTTGTTAAGAAAGACAATAACTATGCGGTCATTTTGCTCATATGATACTTTCAACCTTTATTTAGTGTCATATGTTAGATTCCTTAAGCATTTACTGATGAGATGAAATCATACATAGAGAACATATTCATAGTAGTATTTTTGTTTCTGGATATGAAATAAAAATTGAATTATTTTGAGTAAAGGAATTATAATGGTGTAGCAAGGTTATGGTTTAGTACTTAATATTGGTTATTTATTGTTCTAAGAGTATCAATATGAACTTGCTTACTCACTGCAATGAAATCATGTAGCTTCTTCATTTCATGGTTAAGTTACAATTTTCATTGTGTGGAAAAGGGTGCTCCATCCATATTGTCCACCTAATCCACCAATACAAACGTCCACCCCATGATCAACTCTTCAAGAAAAGAGGTGCTCCATTTGAGTTGGCCATAAGGTAAGAGGCCCTTACCTTTTAAACATAATACTACAACATAATATAACTATATAGTATACCTTTATCTTTTTAAGATGAAACTTTACCTATCCCATGGAAGGATATCCACTTGAAGGATTGAGGCTAATGTAAAGGGTGTGGTTTACCCAATGCTCAATTTCCAACTACATGATACCCAAGCACTCACAGGAGGAGATGAATTATTCCAATATGACAATCAACTTCATAGGGTAGCATTCTACCTTTTAATGCTCTATTTCACTTCCTAATTATCCAATGAATAGTTATGTACTCCTTCAATGAGAAGATCAACCAGTTAAAGGTATCAAACAATAACTACTCCAGATGCTAAGATCAGGTTTGCAACCAAATAGGAGGTATGTTGGCGATAAGGTTTTCTTAAAGACGTCTCACAAAGTTCAACAAAAGGGCGAACAAAATATGTATATAAATACAGATATCCCCTTCATCAGAGAGAGATTGGGCCCAAACTATAATAACACAGGTCAACCCTAAAATTGTGGGAATTGATTTATTCCCTTATGAGTGCCATAATTAATCTTCGTAACTTAAAGAATTTAGCCTTTGAATTAGTGAATTTACATCTACTCTAAGAAGTATATCCCCATCAAAACTAGTTTTTTTTTGCACAACAACTTCTTTTAATGTTTTCTGATTGGTAGCAGTATTAAACAAAGCAAATTAGTAGGAAATTTGAACTAGGTCTAGGGCTTGTATTTCATCACCATAAATTCCCTATAGAAAGAGTGTTAAAGGTCCCCATCTTCTGTTTGCAACTAATTGTGGAAAGAGGAAAGAGCTACCGCTTAAAGCAATGGTTGGGATGGGAAGGTGCTTCCAAAAATAAATCTACTACGTTAGCCGTATATTAGGTATGTTCATATTCCTAATCCAAAGGGAAACATATTTGTCACAAGATTTAATTATACTGAAACAAACTTGAAACTCTTGTCCCAACACCTTGTTAGGAGGTTATGCACAAGTTCATTTTGTCCAAAAATTTGTTCCACTGAGAAATCTTCCTAGAACTATTGTTCATCATGCTTACATTGTTTATCGAGAATCTTTTTTTCTTCAGGCTATAGGTGACGTGACTATGTGCCCATAATACAACCATATTTTAAATACTAGTCCTTATTGATATTATGAGAGCACAACTGGGTCTATTTTGACCCTTTTTATTGCATTCACTTTACCGCATGCAAAAAAAGGGGTACCATCACCATATTTCCAATTGTTTATTCACTTTATTATAGAGGAAAATGCATTTAAGTGATAAAAATAATATTTAGGAAATAAATTACTTATTGTATATTTAATAACCATAGGAATTATTAGATGTTGCACACCAACCTACCTCTTTCCCCTAATTCTTTAAAGGGTTCTAGCTCAATGATAGAGTGCCTACAGAAGGTTGGTGGTTCGATTCCAATATTCACTACAATAAATCAATACAATATAGGATACTGTAGTTGATTTTAAGAAAATAATATGTAGTTGAGTTTACTCAAATGACTAAATGTTTTTTATACATTGTTTTATGAGTTGTCTCTATTGTCTCTAGAGTGACAAAAGTGATATTATCTTAGCAGAGACAAAAATAAATGCATTCTATCTTATCTCTAGAGAGACAATATTTGAGATAATATATGTAACTATCTTTTTGTCTCAACTTGAGACAATATGGTCATTTATAGAGACAATCTGGTTTATAATGGAAGTTCTATATATTGTCTCTACATAGACAATAGTTTAAGACAATAATTTAAGACATTTGCTTAAAGACAATATTTAAAACAATATTCAACTTTTTTTGTCTCAAGTTAAGACAATTTACATAATTATCGTCTCAAATATTGTCTAAAAAAACCCTCTATGTATTTTTTAGTGAAGTTGGGTTGCACACAATTCATGTGCACTATCATGGTTATTTGACAAAGCTATGACAAGAAACGTTGCAAAGTATGTGCCAAGCGATGACAAAGAATCATATTACAAGCAATGACAAAGAAACTTTGCACACTATTTGCGAAGACATTTTTGGAGTATTAGTAAAGCCAAAGACTTTAAAGTATAACGGAGACTAAACAACGAAATTTTTTAATAGTCTCGAAAATGACTGGAAAGTTGACTCTGCCATATTGTCTATATGTGAAATATCCATGATTAGAGTCTGCCAAATTGTCTATATGAAAAACAAAACCTAAACCAAACACGGTGAAGATAAAGTCGTCGACATCATGGGCATGTCGTAATGATATTAATTTTCACCCTGGGAGATCTGATTTAAACACGCAGAAGAACCCACCACTATTTAATGAGAAATTCTCATGGTCACTTTTCCAACGCCACTTCCTCGAAGCCTGCCTGGGATCCTATAAATACGAACCCTTTGGAAATATGTTATACCAACATAGAATTAATAATTGGAGAGGAGGAAGTGCAGAGCCAAAGGCTTGTGCACACACACAGGAATGGTAAATACCAATTCAATTAATTCAATGAAAATGATTACATATATAAGAGAAATAATTCTCAACAACCCAAACCTCATATCCTAAAACTATGGATCTCAACCCACTCATCTATCTTGACAACATACACAACAATCCAATCTTTAATACAATGCCGATGATTTCGACATTATTCCAACATCCTCCCTTAATGGAGAAATAGATCAAAATATGCCTGTAATTCCAGGATTACAAATCATCAAAGCAATTTAACAATTTAATCTTCTGGGACTCCAACCTTTGAACTCTACAATCCTCCATCTTCTTCATTTGGACCTTAGTTGCTGTCAGATAATATTTGTTTATGTTTTCCCGTTTCCTACTCTTCCAGTTTGAGAGCTTGAAGTCTTCACACATTGATGTATAGTGCATTCTATTATTTGATTGGGCCTCTGTTGTCCTGGATATTCCTTCAAGTTCAACACATTTTGAAAACTTAGTAATTGTCATCCAGGTTCGTCTACAATCAGCTATATTCCATGCAGTGGAATTCTGCAACATTGGCTCACGGGTCAGCAGTGTCAAGCCATGAATGATGTCCCCTTCTTCACTTACAGCATCAACATGTTTGCTTTCAACTTCAATCTTAGAGTTCAGTGTTTCAACAATGTTTATAGCATTGACATCCCCATTACATTCAGCAGATAATGAACCTTCTTCACCATTCATCATTTAAAGAATAAATTTCATTTCATACTTGATAGCAATCTTTTCAAGTTCAGTTAGAATTTCTTCATCATATCTCAGTCCATTTTCGATTTCAGTTTCAAATTGTACTACAACAACTAAAGGGTTGCATTCAACATAGTAAGGTTCACCAACTTCTACTTCTGCAGGTTTGTTAGGCTGTGACTCATCCATATATCTGCTCTTCACACCAAACTCCATTTCTAGAATATCCCAAAACATTTTTGCATTGTGTACTTCACCAAATTCATATAAAATATAGGACAAAGTACTTTCATCTAGCACTGAGTGAATAAGATATAATGCTAGTGCACCTCTTCTCTTATCCTGAGAATCAACAAAACCATTTTGTACATATTGCCATAGATCTACTGAACCAAGCAATCCTTCCATTTTAATTGCCCAAATTTCAAAAAATTTACCTGAGAAAGATGGCAGAATAGGCATTAATCTTTTCAATATTGCATCTATTTCTTCAAATTCTTCATTGATCTAGTCTATTTCTGCATTCTGATCCTTTATCAAAGGTTCTTTAGCTACAACTGGAGACACTCTATATTGTTTTTAATTCTTTCTTCTAAGTTGTTTCAGTTCTCTCCGGAACTGTTTGAGCTTTCTTTCTTGACCCATGATTACTCAGCGTAATGCATACACATGATTTACCTCTTCAACGCATGTGTAGCCATCCCAGGCAGTGATCTCAGGCAGCCGCGACTTCTGTTGAATCCGGTAAGTTCTGGCTCCGGTTTTGGTAACTCTCTCGCTTTCTTCTTCACAACTAGAGTGGAACAGCAACAAGTTTTTGAGCATCAACAATTTACCAGCTCAACTTTTGGATTCCTTCACAAATTCTGTAGTAGCTCCCTCTTGACGGCAACAGGAAGCCAATCCCACACAGTAGCGATACTGTAGGAAGTGATAACCAAATTTTGTAAACTAAGCAGCAAGCCGTGACTTCTCCATAGCAGTGATCTCCCATGCAACAATGTGTCGTCGTCTTGGGGGATTTAAATCACAAAATAAACAATTGTCGGTTCCTTTCTCTGACACAACGGCTCCTTCACAACAATCTCCTAGTATTCACAACAATGGCTTTCTTAAATTGACTGACTAGCGATGTAGGGCAATGTTCTCTCCTTTCTCGGCAGGAAATCCCCACGTCTTCTTCTTAGTAGCGATCCAATGGTGCCAGCCACACCACGATCTTCTCCCATACACAATATTTATGTACCAAGCAGTCACACCAGCGATTTGATATGGGGTGGTGTGCTCTCCTCTTGGTAATGGTGATATTGGGTAGCGTTCTCTCCTCTTGGTGGCTTCACGGTGTGGCCCACTTCACAAGCAGTGATCTACGATGGCAGTGATCTTCATGCCTAGCAACAAGCAACGATCTCTCTCACCTTGTGAGCTCCCATGTAGCAATTGGGCAGCATTCTCTCCTTTGAAATGAGCAATCTCATATGACAGCAGCGTTCTATTCTTCCACACTCACGCCTAGCACTCAGGGCTTCCACTCCAACAATTTTTCCTCACACAGTCAGCGTGCCTCAATGGGTTTTCACAATAGGCCACAGAGGGTACTTCTCAACAACAGTAGGCCACAATGGGCTCTTCTCACAGCCAATTAGGCTCAGCAGGCCACTAATGGCTCTCACAATCAGGACACAATGGGCTCCTCACACCAATAGGCCACTATGGGCTCTCATACCAAATTAATAATTGGACAGGAGGAAGTGCAGAGCCAAAAGCTCGCGCACACACACAGGAATGGTAAATACCAATTCAATTAATTCAATGAAAATGATTACATATATAAGAGAAATAATTCTCAACAACCCAAACCTCAGATCCTAAAACTATGGATCTCAACCCACTCATCTATCTTGAGAAGATACACAACAATCCAATCTTTAATACAATGCCTATGATTTCGACATTATTCCAACACATAGCAGCTCTATTCTCACACTAGTTTCAAATATGGACGATCAATTCATTTGCAAATTATTGCTGATTCTTATTGTTGGTTGCATTTGTGCAACGAATCCATTAGCTTCCAAATACAATAAATCCCCACTTTCAAGGTCGTACCCTTATAAATCTCCTCTGACATCTCACGATGCATCTACAGTCCATTATAAGCCGCCCTCTCCATCCACGCTTGTCCCCATGGCCACAATAGTGGGGAAACCACTTCCCGTGCATAGCAAAACTCCTCCTGAGGTGCCAGTTTCTGCTCCATATCTTCACCTCTTACTAGGGACCGTGTGGTTATTAGTGTTAGTGCTCCAATTAGCTACAAGTTATTCACACATCAACTAGAAATTATCCATACATTATCTATTAGTTATTTTTTAAATTCATTTTTTTATAGTTGTTTTTTTCGAATTTAAAACGACTTCCATAAAATCAATATTGATAGTACACTTGTCTGATTCTCACTTAATATGGGAAAATCATAGGAGCTAGTCCACCCCAAATTCTAAAACATAAACATCTATCAGTTAAAATATGTAGCTCATAGGGAATGAGAGTGGGGTCATGGGTTGAAAGTTGATGTTGGGTTATCGATTCTCTTGCCTTGTGGATCTTTCCTAATAAGGATTTTACCACATACAACATTCTGTCCTATGTGATTATTGTTTGATCAATGTGTCATGTGTGATTTTTTTTTTGACATTGGTTTCTTGTTTTTCCATGAATTTTATGTTTTCCATGGGCTCACAGTGCCAACAAATGATATCAAAGCAAAAGGTTGGAGATTCTTGATGAAAATTTTGACTAGAAGAGGGTCGGCGAGGTTCACCTTTTGTTGAGTTTCAGTCACAATTGAGCACTGCATGGAAGACCCAAGGTTCCAAGCAATATCTACGTAGGTGGGAGAAAGACCCAAAGTGGAGATGCCCAAAAATGTTGCACATAACTCATTGTTCATGTGAAAGATGTGAGGTGGAACCACATCATTTTTGGCTTCGTGGGATAAAAAGCTCCAAGTTGTGATCTGTGCATCCTTTTTCCATGGAAGTAGGAGAAGGAGGAGGTGTTAGAGGTTGGTTCAAAAGATAGTCGTCAATCCACTAGAAGTAGAAAGCACTAGAAAGGCTCACTATTTTTATTTGATGCAAGGTGTGAGGTCATCAAGTTGCAATTTTTTTAGATGCTACCCAATCAAGGGAAGCGACCACTGCTTGCATATTGAAGGGTGAACTTTTGTTTTGGATTATATTTAAAATTATAGATACTAATCGAAATTATGGAAATCATGGAGGACAATTCACTTTCCTAAAAAAAATGTGTTTTTGAACGAATATGGGAAATAGAACAACATTACTCCTAAGCACACAATCTACACTCAATTGAAAATTTATTTTTTTACTTTATTTTAAATAAGAGACACTACTTTAATTCCGTTTTATAATAATTAATATACTTTGTGGGCATGTATAAGGTCCCCTTTTTGGAGATCAACCTTTAGAACAAAAGCACTCAGCTGCTTCAGTTTAATAGAATGGAGGCACTCTTGTGCCATGCCCACCACGTCAGATATCTATCTATTATGTAGGAATGCAAATTGTTCCCTAGAAACAGAATTGCCCAACAGCTGTTTGATCCTCTCAACGATAATCATAGAAAGGAGTTTGTATAAAAGGTTGCAAAGAGAAATAGGTATATATTTGTTAAAGGACCACAGCTTATCCACCTTAGAGATCAAAGTAATAAAGGTACGATTCAACTGTTGAGGAATCCAGGCTTTGGAACAAGATTCCTCAATGGCAGACATCAAGTCCTCCCCTAGCATATCAATAAAGGAAAATAAAATTCCATCGTCCACCCGTCGGGCCCTAGGATCTTATTAGCACAAAAAAGCTTGAGAATATTGTGAACTTCCTCCAAAGTCATAGGTCTCTCGATCTGACTAGCCTCCTCACAGTTGAAGTATCGAGGAAAGTTTCCAATAGCTTCGAGTTGGTGGACAAGATTGGGTTCCTTAATCTTAGAGTAAACCCCAGAAAAGTACTTGATCGCTTCATCTTTGATCGAGTTGTCATCGTAAAAAGAACCATATTCATCCACCTTGACATCCCAGATTGCGTTCATCAACCGATGTTGATTGGAAAAATGGTGGAAAAACTTGGTGTTATGGTCCCCATCTTTGAGTCAAGTAGCACGGCTTTTCTGCCGCCATACTTCTTCAACTTGACCCAAAATATTTTCCTTAACCTGAATCAGCTCAGACAAATGAGCATGCTACTCCTCCTAGGAAGGTGAGAGTTCCAGTGACGTAGTATAGGAATAAACAATCTCAACCAACAATTTATGATCTTCCAACTTCTTTGCCTTCACCCAAGCATAGACTAAACCTTTTAGCAGATGAGGTTTATGTGGAAATACTAGCAGGGGGGAAGTCCGAACATTCTGCGAGATATCCTTCCAAGTCTCCTGGATCCAGCTATAGAAAATGGCTTCTGATAACAAACCCGAATTAAACTTGAAAGGGTAGAATGTTGGGCGTGTGTCAAAATCCAATTGGAGAAAAACCGCCTTATGATCAGATATACCCACTACTTGATTCCAGGATCGGAATTTTCCCAAATGATCACAAAGTTCCTCTGCCATCAAGAAGCGATCCAAGCGTTTACCGATGTAACCCAAACCACAACGCCCATTGGACCAGGTAGGGTATAGACAATGAGGGACGACATCAATAGGGTATTATTTGTTCCTTTGGATTTAAAGATGTTCATATAAAGTGGGGTAGAAGTATATTTACCAACTTCAAATTATTTTTGTCTTTATGTAGATGGTGAATGGTGTTGTAACATGAAAATTTTCCTATAGGATGCAATGCTCCTTGTAGATTCATCTGTCAACTAGTATGCCAGCCTAGCCCATGGTTCATACGTTCTGCTTTCGTCACAAATTAGCTTCTATCATTCATTTCAATTTTATATTTTGAAGAGAAATAGTTGACAGGAAAACATAGTTTGCAAGATGCTTACGGAAAGAGATTTGTTGGAGGCTTCTTTAATAGTGTCCCATTTCTTATTGGTTAGTGCTCCACAAAACGTTTTCATGCTCTAGTGTATTATGTTGGAAGCGATTAATTAATTCACCTCCACAATGACTATAAGGGAAACACCACCCTGATTTTTTTAGATTATTTTATTTTTGAAAATTCATCACCAGATCCAAAACTTGAAGAGATAGAAACTGACTCAGAATTTTGTCTGTTTAAATATTTGAAAAGGCTTCCACTGTCACACTGACATAAACATCAAAGTTTGAAGGGACATTCATCAGCTCTGTTGCAACCTGTCAAATTTCAAGAGGCAAAGTATTTACTCACGAAGAGTTAAATTTTGTTTTAGTTACAGTGAAGGGACAAAATGAATTTAATGACCAATTACCTTGATGCAATATAAATATCCATGTAATCCCGATTGTAAAACATGGAGTGGAATACGAATTATCAATTGAAGTTGATAAACATAGTTCTTTACTCTGTATTTTTTATGCTCTGTTTTTATTTATGAGTTTGTAGAATCTTGTTTAATTTGAAGTGATTTTGCAATAGCACATGATAATTTTTTGAGTTGTATGATTGACTGTGGGAGTGTTAAATCAATCTGATTATTGAAAGAGAGTATTAGTCTAATTTTATGAATGCATGGGTTATCAAAATAGTGTTAAAATTACTTCTTGTTACTCATTTCATGTAGGATGCAGTCTAATGTTACTCCATTCATGTAGCTTGGAGTTTTTTGTTACTCGTGCAGAGTGTGTTGAAATTGGTCATGTAGGTGACAGTTTTGGATTTTAGCGATTTGTAAGTGTTGCTATAACTAAGAGGAACACTCCCTTTCCTTACTTAAGTGGTATCAGAGCATGGTTGATCTCTTTCTCTCATTTTTTTTGTTTAGTGTGATTTGGAACTTGATTTGTGATGGCTACTATAGCAGTGTAGTGCAACCACAAATTCCTGTGTTGATAGAGAGAAACTTTGATACATGGTTTATTAAAATGAGAACCATCCTATGTGCTCAGTATCTTTGAGATTTTGTTACTATTGGATACCCAGATCCAGTTGATCAAGCTGTAGAATTAGCTTTTTCAAATGCTAAGCATGTCTTGTTGAAAGAAAACAAGAACAAGGATAATAAAGCACTTGGCCTTATTCAACAAGGTCTAATTGAATCCATATTTATGAAAATATCAAGTGATGAGTCTTCAAACAAAGGTTGGGACACTCTTGAAACCTACTATCAAAGTGTGACCAAGGTGAAGAATGTTAAGTTGTAGAACTTTAGAAGGGACTTTGAGAAGTTGGAGATGAAGGACAATTAGACCTTTGATAATTTCATGACTCAAGTCATGAACATTGCGAAATAGCTGAGACAGTGTGGTGAAGATCCTTTAGACCAGCGAGTGATCGAGAAATTTTTGAGATGTTTTCCAAATAAGTTTGAAGTTGTGATTGTTCCTATAGAAGAGTTTAAAGATCTTAGTTAAATGCACATTGATGAGTTGATTGGTTCTTTGATTGCTCATGAATCAAGAATGAATGGGTATGATGATATTCCATTAGAGAATTCTTTCAAATCTCAGTTGTGTGTTACTAGATCTGGAGACAAAGGAAGGTCTAGTAGTAGAGGAAGAGGAGGTCGAACTATTGATCATAGTGACAACAAAAATGATTCAAAATTTGAAGAGAAGTCTCAACATAATACTCCTATTATAATGGGGGGTATTAGAAGAACTTGGAAGCCAAGAAATAAAAGGTATGATAGGTCTAAAGTTCAATGATTATATTGCAAAAAATTTGGGCATTTTTTTAACAAGTTGGAAGAAGCAAGCAAATGCTAGTAAGCTATCTACACACATTATGAAGGAGTATGAAAATGAAGAGAAACCTATGTTTTTGACTTGTAATGTGACCTAAGATATTTTAAATGAGGTATGGTTCTTGGAAGACACATGCAACAACCACATGACTGGAAATAAAGAATTATTTTCAAGTATAGATACAAGCATTCAGTCTAAGGTAAAGCTAGGTAATGACAATAAGGTATAATTTAATGGTAAAGGTGTGATTGTTGTATATGCCAAGAATGGTGAAAGAAGAAAAATTCATGATGTTTATTATGTTCTTGGATTAATGTATAATCTACTGAGTGTTGGACAACTCTTAGAGAAAAACTACAGAGTGTTCTTCAAGAAAAAGGTATGTACTATTTATGATAAGTATCCAAGTAAGTAGTTGATTGCCAGAGTAGAGATGGAAAATAATAGAATGTTCCCACTTATTATGAGGCCCATGATTTGAATAACTCTTTGAATGCTTATAAAAGTAAGAGTTCATATCAATCATGGTTGTGGCATTTAAGGTATGGCCATTTACATTTTGGTGGATTAGATTCTCTACAAAGGAAGTAGATAGTGAAAGGGTTTCCTAGTATATAGATACCAATGAGATTGTGTGAGAGTTGCATATTAGGTAAGCATCACAAAGAAAAAGTTGTCTTAGGTGTTTTGTATATAGAAAAACGAAACATTGGAGGTGATACACTTGGATTTGTGTGGACTGATGCAAACACCTTCTTTGACTAGTAATGTTTATTTTATGACTTTCATTGATGATTTTATGTCATGTCCCCAATTTTGGATAATTCAGTCACCATGGCTAAAAGGAGACAAAATAACCCCTAGGTAAATAATTTTATTTCATCATGTATGCATAGGATTAAAATTATCCTATTTCAAGTGAAGGAATTATTTTTATTAATTTTAATTAATTAAATTCCTAAATAATGGAGCAACTGGGCCAAGAGGGTGCCCTCATGAGGATAAGGTTTCCAAAATGAAACTAGAGACAAGAAAATAGCAAAAGAGGAAAAGTAGAGAAGGTGTAAGAAGATGCCAAAAGCAGAAAAATGGAAACAACCAGAAAAACCTAAATAGGGCACAGTTTCTAAAGGAGATCTCAGTTTACAAATTGGAAACAACCAAAAAAGAAAAAGGAGGGGGCAATTTCCAAAAGGGATTCCAGTTTACAAATCAAGAAAATTTTACAAAGAAGGAAAGATATGGAGACAAAGTGGGGCGCAGTTGCTAAAGAAGAGAAAAGATTGTAAGGAAAAATCAAGGCAAGTCTATTCATTCATGGGTGGCCCATTTGGAAGGGTTCTCACAGGTCACCAAGCATGTCAACTTGCTCAACAGGTCACCATAAATTCTATAAAAGAATCTAAGAAACTCCTATTAACATCTTATGTCAAATTGAATTTATGTGTGAGAATTCTATGCTTCTCAAGTCAGCGTGATGCACCTTAGCCAATCAATGGGAGATGAGCCCCATTATTTCTATTCTACTTGTCTTTCTCTAATATTCTCTTAGCATTTGCAGCCATGGAGAATCGATTTGCAGGTCATTTCACTCCAATGCTAAAAATAATTCAAGCTCTCAGGGATTTATCATCATACAAGGTACATTAGAGAGAGTCGTGGAAGACCCCATCAGGAGGAGGTGCTCCATTTAAGTGGTGGAGTCCAGAGCATCCCAGGATTTCCAGTGTGCACTTCATATGAATTCAATAGCTGATATACAGATCCATATCAGTCAATCACTGAATATTCTCAAGCTTCTATAGAGTTTCCATCAATTAGTGTGCCATTGGAGAGAATTTTGGGAGATTTCTCAGAGGGAGGAGCCCCATTTCAGAGGAGGAGATCAGTGCATCCCAGAATGTTCAGTGTGCCCTTCATATACATCCAAAATCCCTGATATCATCCATTTATCAGATTCAGTACATAAAATTATCTTCCCCTTCTTTTCTCATGTTCAATTTCTCCTTATTGTAAGATTTACTAGTTTTGGAGGTCACTGAAGATCTGAATGATAAAATTCCTTTATACTTAGCTCCATACCTCTATTTTAGACCTGATGTTGTCTCATATGTTATATAATCACCTTATATAACTTCAGAAATAATATTTGTAAGCCTCTGAGGCATTTTGAAACCATTAATTGGAAGACTAGCTCTTTGAGCTCAAATAAATAACTAGTTTTTTCCATTTTGGCCAATAAAATTTATATACCAGTATATTTTCTGTTATGTTGAATATATGTGGTTGCCGAGACATTAATTAAGAACCAAAAACCCTATCCAGATAATTTGGGGCCATCTAGGTCAGATTTGGAGAGTTTGGAAATCTACTAGGTGAGCAATTCCGCTTAGCACCCTTGCCCAAATTTTCTCCCAAATCACTCTATAGGATCCCAAATACCCAGAAAAAATTATCCATAATCTATTACAGAGTTTTATACATGACATACCCTGTTTTCACATCCAATATAAACTCCCAAGTCTAGTATGCATATCCTGGAAGGCGCGGGAAGCATTGAAGTAAACATCAGATTCATCTGATTGTTGAAAAGTAAAAGGATCCATTGCTTTGTGCAAAGGAATTAGTGTTTGGCCATGTTATACCTTTCTGCTGCAAATTTAATCAAACAAAACCAGAACCAAAAGTCACTCCCATCATCCTTGACTAGTGAATCAACATTCAACATTATCACCTTGCACACTACAAAAATTGTTAAAATTTACTAGTTAAAATTCTGCTAAAATTAGGAGTTTTTGAGTTGATATTCTGGCCTATTTTTGGTTGGGATATTATAGTGGTATCAGATCACTTTCCTTGGCTCAGTTTGTGGAAATTAAATCTCGGTGGAAAAATAGATCAGAACTATCTTCAAGTTGCATCTATGAAATTAGTAACAATCATGGAAGATTTAGACTTTGAGTTGTATGAGGAAGAAGAAATTATATACATTGATGGAGGATTACCCACATATGAGGATGGTTACATTTGTGACCATATGTACAGATACCAATGGGATGAACAATCGATGGCCAAACCGAAGAAAGGTATGACATAAATGATATCTGCAATTGAAAAAGTGCCCCGCCACTACCGGAAGTATCTAGCCTTGGGGAAAGAGATTGGTAAGGCCATTTCTTTCAAAGACTATTTTTACTATATATTTGGATTTGATCTCAAGGATGTATATTTGGATTCAATAAATAACATCAAACTACTCATGGAGAAGCCAAGTTGTTCTACCTTGTGAGTAAAGAAGAGGGAATAAAAAATCATCCAACTGCATCCTCTAGCTTCATGAGATTGTTTGGATTTTCTTCAAGTAGATCTTCCAAAGAGGGTAAGCATTAAGAATACATCCCATTTATGATAAGGATCAGCAAAGTATGGATCAGAAGAAGCATCTACTAATAAATGTTGTGAAGAGGTACCTACTGACGGGTGCCTAAGTTTTGAGGAGACATCTTCTGATGGATGTCCATATCTCTATGTGGGTGACATAGGTATACCATTTGATGATATTTATTCAAGTACAGGTTCCCCTAATACTGAAGAAGATGAATTCCTTGCAGTAGAGGAAGAAATCACAGTATCAATCTCAAAATCACCACCTGAGCTTCAAGAGGTTGATGCAATGGTAAATGATGAGGAGGTTGATTCTCAACCTTTCCCGTTTGAAAGTCCACTCAATATGAATGACAGAAGTATCAAAGAGGCCTTGCACATTCTCCATGACACACATGTTTCAGCGTCACAGTCTTTTTGGAGAGTTGGTTCATTGGAAGATTCAACTTTCCTTGAAGCCATGGAGAGGATTCAGAGACCAATGTCTACAATCAAAGGTAATTTCTTAGATATGCTTTCTGAAAAAAGTTATCTACACGATCTTGTGCGTTTTTTACATGGAGCATCCTTGAAGGATGAAGAGGATATTTTCAAGCTCACAAAAGATTTTATGACCACCCAATATTCCTTGCAGAGCACTCAATGTGCACTCCAAGAATCTAAGATGGAGATAGTGCAGCTTCATGAAAAGTTGCAAAGTTCACACCTTCCCTCCTACACACCATTCATCCATCTTCTCTTGGTTCATTGCATTCTTGATCATATGGAGGAACCTCATGAGATGGTGGATCATTAGGATCATTTTATTTTGCATGTGCTTGAGGAGTGTGCAAAGCAGTTTAATGAGAACCAAGCACTTGATCTTTCCTAGAGTCAACCTTAGTTGTTCCTTGGAGAGAGTCACTCTTCCATGGAGGAGTCAGATGATATCACCTCATTTGGACTAGATAGTAATGAAGAATATTCAGCCATAAGTTTGATGAATGAGAGTTGCAAAGATATGACGTTGGTTCACAGTTCTTTCCCCCAGATTCTAGATTCAACCACATCATGTGGGGATGAACATTGGGTGAATAAATTTTTCTGGTTGATGCCACATATGGAGCAGGAGGCTCCAAAAATTGTCCATAATGACTGGGTAAATGCACCATTTTATTCCCAACAACATCTGAGGAAGCCACTTGGATTCCTTGATGCCTATTTCTTTCACTTGCACCAATTAAGTGAACCCAATGGTAGAGAGTGGAGCCATTGGATTTGTGCACTAGTACCATGCCTAGGAGATCATGAGATTCCTATAGATGAGGAATACTCATGGATGGAGAATATACCTGAATGCATTCATCCCAAAACTAGGAACTTTAATGATGATCAAAATCCATTGGGATCAAGCAACATAAAAGTCTATCCACCCATGGATAGATGCATTTCACAGTTTGAGATTCTAGGAGGTAAAAGTTATTTTTGTAAATTTATTAATGCTCCTAACAATGACATGTTTTGTGATGAGTAGCAGAGGAAAATATTACTTCCATTTAATTCCATTCATCCACATGTGAATTGGCTGGAACATTACATGTTATACATGGAATCTCCTTGCAGAAATATTTATGCTCGTGATCAGGGGAAGGAAGCTAAGAAAGTAAGTTTACAATAGAAGTTCATGAAACATTTATCTTGCAAAAGGTGGCTTATGTGGACGAAATTCGTATAGTTGGATGTATGCTTGCACCCTTTAGCCAATGGCAAAGAGTTGAGCCATTGGCTTATTTCACTTGGGAAGCACTTTGCTTCGCACTTGATTTGGTTGGATGGAGTGTCTTTTCACTTTTTCTTTGGATGAAAAGGCACATGTTCGACATTACTGCTTACATGAATGGAGGATTTTATGACACACATTACACTTCAAGTGATCATTATGAGCATCTATGGATGCTATATGATGCTCTCAATATTCTTGGATAGACATGGCAATTGTATGATGCCGGTCCTTCTCATGATTGGATACGGGACTTCCACCCTCGTCATTTGAGCTACAATGATGACATTTTTTATTCTTGTGTGCATGGGGCACATGAGAAATTTTTTGTGGGAGTGGAAATAATTGATGAGGTTTAGCCTCACTCTTTGGAGGCATATTTGGTGGTGCATAGTATTTTCTTGATTGGGTCCTACCATGGAGAGTTGCATATCTTGATTGAGGGGCCCTTAATGTTTTGAGTTGCATTGGAAAGGATGATTTTCCAATGCGTTGGTATGATGTTTTCATCCTTTCTAGCATTTCATATGATGATGACTTTTTATTGTTACTAATCTTTGGTGAGATGGAGTATGATCAGTGGGATCCTAGTATTCCATGGGAGGACAGTTTTCCCCACATGACACTGCTACCTGGAAACTTACAGTTGAAGTAGTGGGATCCAGTCCTTCTTTTTCCTGATAGATTTTTTTGGATGGTATTTAGATCCATGGGAGTGTCATACAAGCAATGGGATCTTGGCATTGTTTGTATTTGGAGAGATGATTATGATCAGAGTAGTGTAACAAAAGCATGATGGAATGTTGGGATATTTTGCTTGAGGACAAGCAAATTTTTTGGAGGGAGGACTATCATGTCCGCAATTTTGTCTAATTCAGTGACCATGGGTAAAAGGGGACAAAATAACCCCGAGATAAATAATTTTATTTCATCATGTATGCATAGGATTAAATTTATCCTAAGTCAAGTGAGGAATTATTTTTATTATTTTTATCTAATTAAATTCCTAAATAATGGAGCAAGTGGGCCAAGAGGGCACCCTCATGAGGATAAGGTTTCCAAAATGGAACTGGAGACAAGAAAATAGAAAAAGAGGAAAAGCAGAGAAGGTGTAAGAAGATGCCAAAAGAAGAAAAATGGAAACAACTAGAAAAAGCTAAGGAGGGCATAGTTACCAAAAGGCAGTCTAATTTACAAATCAGGAAACTTTTACAAAGTAGGAAACATATGGAGACAAAGTGGGGCACTGTTTCTCAAGGAGAGAAAATCTTGTAAGGAAAAAGCAAGGCAAATCTATTCATTCATGGGTAGCCAATTTGGAAGGGTTATCACATGTCACCAAGCATGTCAACTTGCTCAGCAGTTTACCGTAACTACTATAAAAGAAGCCAAGAAACTCCTATTCACATCTTTTTTCAAATTGAATTTATGTGTGAGCATTCTATTCTTCTCAAGGCAAGGTGACGCACCCTATCCAATCAATGGGAGATGAGCCCCATTCTTTCTATTCTACTTCTCTTTCTATAATATTATATCATCATTTGCTGCGATGGAGAGTTGATTTGTAGTTCCATTCACTCCACTGATAAGAATAATTCAAGCTCTCAGGGAGTTATCGTCATACAGGGTACATTGGAGAGAGTCTTGGAAGACCCCATGAGGAGGAGGTGATCCATTTCAGTGGAGGAGTCTAGAGTAGCCCAGGATGTCTAGTGCGCACTTCATATGCAGTCAATAGGTGATATACAGATCCATGTTAGTCCAACAATGAATATTCTCAAGCTTCTATATAGTTTTCATCAGTCAGTGTGCCATTGGAGAGAGTTTTGGGAGATTTATCAGAGGGAGGAGCGCCATTTCAGAGGAGGATATCAATGAAACCAAAAAATTTTAGTGAGCCCTTAATATACATCCATCAGCCCTGATATCATCCATTTATCAGATTCATTACAGAAAAATATCTTCCCCTTCTCTTCTCATGTTCAATTTCTCCCTATTCTAAGATTTACTAGTTTTGGAGGTCACTGAAGATTTGAATGATAAAATTCCTTTATACTCAACTCCATACCTCTTTTTTCGACCTGATTATGTCCCATATGTTATATAAGTACCTTATATAAATTCATAACTGATATGTGTAATCCTCTATGGCATTTTGGAACCATTAATTGGAAGACTAGCTCTTTGAGCACAAATAAATGACTAGTTTTTCCATTTTGGACAGTAAAATTTATATACAAGTATATTTTCTGTTTTTTTTAATATATGTGGCTCCCTAGACATTAATTAAACACCACAAAACCTGTCCTGAGAATTTGGATCCATCTAAGTCAGTTTTGGAGAGTTTGGAAATCTACTAGGTGAGCAATCCTGCTTAGCACCCTTGACAATTTTTTCTCCCAAATCACTCTACATCCTCCCAAATACCCAAAAGAACTTATCCATCATCTATTACATATTTTGATACCTGAAATACCCTATTTTTACATCCAGTATAAACTCCCAAGTCTAGTATGCATATGCTAGAAGGCCCATAAAGCATCAAAGTAGTCATCAGATTCATCTGATTGTTGAAAAGTAAAAGACTCCACTAATTTGTGCATAGGAATTAGTGTGTGTCCCTGTTATACCTTGCTTCTGCACATTTACACATACAAAAACCAGAACCAAAATTTAATCCCATCATCCTTGACCAGTGAATCAACATTCAACATTATCACCTTGCAGACTATACAAATTATCAAAATTTACTAATTAAAATTCTGCTACAATTGGGAGTTTTTGAGTTGATATGTTGGCCTATTCTTGGCTGGGATATTACATTTTAGTTGAAAAACTTGAGTGTATTTGATGAAATATAAATATCAAGAATTTGATGTGTTTAAAAGTTTTAAAGCCATGATTGAAAAGGAGAGTGCGAAATTTATTAAAGTCTTGAGATCAAACAGAGGAGGTGAGTATATGGTAAATGATTTTGTGGAATTTTGTCAATATCATGGTATCAAAAGATAGATTATTGCTCGCTACACTCCATAACAAAATGGAGTGGTGGACAGAAAGAATCGAACCATTATGAACATGGCTCGCAATATGTTGAAGGAGAAACTTATTCTAGATGAATATTGGGGAGATATTACTTTCTCAATGTATATTCTAAACTGAATCCCAACTAAGAGCGTGAAGGAACAAGCTACCTAGGAAGCATGGAGTGGTAAGAGTAGCAGCATATCTCATTTGATTATTTTTGCGTGTTTGTCTATGCACATGTACCTGAATAAATGAGGAGAAAATTGGATGATAGAAGTGAGAAGTGTATCTTTGTTGGATATAGTGAAGAGTCTAAAGCATATAAACTCTATAATCACATCACCAAGAAGTATGTTGTCAGCAGAGATGTGCTTAAGGAAGAGGAAGATTGGGATGGTAGCATAGATAAATCGGTTGCAGAGAACATTGTTATACCTCACACAGAAGATGAAAGTGATGAGCAAGGTGTACAAGGTGGACATTTTACTCCACATATGCCTACACCAGTAGAAAGAACACCTCTAAGACAGTCATTAGAAGTCAGAACACCTAGACCTCAAGAACGTGGTGAACCATCAAGTGTTGGTGGACAACAAGGAACATGATGATACATGAGTAATGAATCAAATCATATATTAGCTTCATTAAGAAACATAGTTAGAGGTCAGAAGACTAGAATTTTAATAGAATTGTATGAGGAAAATGAATAAGTAGATCAAGTTTCAAAATTTTCATTGATTGCATGTGATCCTGTAAATTTCGATGAGGTTGTTAAAGAAGATGTTTGGGTAAAAACTATGGATGAGGAAATTGATGCCATAGAAAGGAATAATACTTTGGATCTTGTAGACTTGCCTAATAATAAAAATTGTATTGGTGTTAAATGGATTTACAAGAAAAAATTGAATGGTGACGGTGAAGTTGAAAAATACAAAGCAAGACTTGTAGCTCAGGGGCTTAGTCAATAACCTAGTGTTGATTATAATGAGATTTTTTCACTTGTAGCCAGACGTGACACAGTAAGTATGATGTTAGCTATTGTTGCTCAGAATAAATGGAGTGTGCATCAAATGGATGTAATGTCTGTGTTTTGAATGGATATCTAGAAGAAGAGTTTTATGTGAGAAAACCTCATAGATATGAAATTGATGGACAAGAAGATAAGGCCTATAGGTTAAATAAAACATTGTGTGGACTGAAACAAGCACCCTGAGTATGGTACATCAGGATTGATGAGTACTTTAACAATGAAAGATTCAATAGAAGTCCAAGTGATCCAACCTTGTATACAAAGGTAAATCAAGAAGGTAGAAAAGTGATTGTTTTCTTGTATGTTCATGATTTGATTTTTACTAGATATATTTCAGTAGATGACTTTAAGATAGCAATGAAAACTGAGTTTCAAATTATTGATCTGGGAATGATGAAATATTTTCTTGGTATTGAAGTAACCCAATCTAAAGATGGCATTCTGATCAATCAATCTAAGTATGCAAATGATATATTGAGAAGATTCATGATGATGAATTGTAAGTCAGTTGTAAGTCCAATTGCAACTAGCACAAAACTCAGTAAAAAGGATGAACGGTCAAAAGTTGATCTGACGTTGTATAAGAGACTAGTTGGAAGTCTCATGTATTTGACTGCAATAAGGCCTAATATAGTGTTTGCAATAAGATGGATTTTGAGATTTACGGAGTCTCCAAAGAGCACCCACTGGAAAGGTGGAGAGAGGATCCAAAGATACATTATTGGAACAACAAATTTTGGTAACCTATATATATCAAACTTAGATTTTAAGTTGATTATATTTACTGATAGTGATTTTGCAAGTTCTACAGATGATAGGAAGACCACATCAGGATATGTGTTTATTTTTGGATTGGGAGCAGTAGAATGGGATTCAAAGAAACAACCCATAGTGACTTTATCCTCTACTGAGGTGAAGTATGTTGCAACAATAGTAGTTGCATGTCAAAATATGTGGACGAGAAGAAGTGTTTTTGAGTTGTAGCATGAACAATAAGAACCAAGTCAAATTTTTTGCGACAATAAATCAACCATTGCACTATCAAGGAATCACGCCTTCCATAAAAGGAGTAATCATATTGATACAAGGTATCATTTAATTTTAGATTTGATAAAAAAGAATGAAATCAATGTTAAGTTTTCCAAATCAGAAGATCATTTTGCAGACATATTTACAAAACCTTTGAGAAAAGAGTTGTTTGGATTTCATATAGAAAACATTGGGATTTGTAAGCTGTAACAATTTTTGTTTAGCATCAATCTAGTATTAGAAAGTTTTGTTTTTTGGGTGAAGTAATTAAAGGGGAGAATGTTGGAAGCGATTAATTACTTCACCACCACAATGTGTGAAAGGGAAACACCTCCTTGATTTTTTTAGCTTATTTTATTTTTGAAAAGTCATCACCAAATCCAAAAATTGAAGAGAGATGAACTGACTTAGAATCTTGATTGTTTAAATGTTTGAAAGGGATTCCACCATCAAACCAACTTAAACATCAAATTTTGAAGGGACATTCATCAGCGTTGTTGTATCCTATCAAATTTCAAGAGGCAGAGAATTTACCCATGAAGAGTTAGATTTTGTTTTAGTTACAATGAAGGGTCAATATGAATTTAATGACTGATTAGCTTGATGCATATAAATATCCATGTTATCCCAATTGTAAAAACATAGTGGAATACAAATTATCATTTGATGTTGAGAAACAAAGTTATTTACTCTGTATTTTTTATGCTCTATTTTTATTTATCAGTTTGTAAACTCTTGTTTAATTTGAAGTGATTTTGCAGTAGCATATGATAATTTTTTGAGTTGTATGATTGACTGTGGGAGCGTTAAATCTATTTGTTATTGAAATAGAGTATTAGTCTAATTTTATAAACACAAGGATTATAAAAACAATGTTAAAATTACTTGTTGTTACTCATTTTCTGCATGATGCGGTCCATTGTTACTCCATTCACTTAGCTTGCAATTTGTTTTTACTTGTGCATAGTGTGTTGAAACTTGTCATGTAGATGACAATTTTCGATTTTAGTGATTTGTAAGTGTTGATATAACTGAGAGACACACTCCCCTTCCTTCATTCATATTTCTCAAAGGCTTTTTGAATAGTTCCCCGTGGCTTATGTACTTTTCCTCCGATGATATCCAAAATTTGCACATGCTTTTTGAATAGTGCCTCGCGGCTAATGTTATCTTCCTCCAATTCTATAAAAAAAAAATTCATTTAGCATGTACCACTACTTTCGTGTACTCCACAATTTTTTTCCCATGACCATGTATATTCCTATGGAAGGGCTTTGTAGCTTATGAATTATGGCTCTGACCTCCTTCTAGCAGGGATACATTGCAATACATATTTGTCTTGCTAGTGTACTATTATTTCAATTGCTAATTTTATTATATTGATCCCTAATATTGCAAATTTTTTATTACTTTTATTTTAAGATTTATTTACTTGTTTATGGTCATGACTATTGTCGGACAATCTACCAAGAGCGGACTCGAGGCTTGATCTCCCTAGATCAATGTAAGACTAGAAAAAATAGGACAGAATATGAATATACTTCCCTAGATCAACTACAGATCGAGTACTTAGATATCGTACCTTTCATATCATGGATCCCTCTCCTTGTTGTTTCTCCAAGTCCTGTGATCGTCAGATCTCCATCTACAAGAACTGCCAAGACAATATGGAAACAATACAAGCAGTACAATATATCTAAACAATAACTGATCTAAACTAACAACTAAGGAAGAAAGTTCTAAACATCATTAATGAGACAACATTCATGGAAAGAGATTATATTAACTGTATTAAAAGGTGGGAATACATAGAAAGGATGAAGCTACAACCAAAGCCTCAATGTCGCATCCTCCATCCAACATGTCCAAGCCAAGCCTCCAAGGTAGTACAAGCTTCCCAATCACCAATATGGATTCTACCAGCATACGGATACCATAGACCTTCCTCTTTTCCCATGGAGAGAGTGGGCGTTTATATAGGGCTAAAGAGATAGGGTAGGTTGAGGATTAGGGGGAGATGGTTAAGGGATCCTCCCATTAGGTTAGGAATCGAAACACCACCTCACCTAGAGACTAGGGATAGGCCTCCACCTGAACAGACTTCTAGAGAGACCTTGAGACTCCCCAAAATAGCCTTTAACCAACCTCGTCGCACTCTGGTAGAGGAAACAGAGCGACAGAGAGGGTTGTTGCACCACGTAGGAAGACAAAGTGCGATAGTGTCTCACCCTAGATAACCAAGAACTACAATAGAGGGGGTATGTCTCACCTTGTAGGAAGACAAAGTGCGATAGCCTACTCAAAGAGGTCAACTAGGTAGAAAAATCTCCTATTTGGATGTGTTTTATCCCAGAATGAGTTTATGGGTCAGAGAAAAGAGTTGACACAATGGTCAAGATGACGACATTATCACAACAGTCATGATGAAAACACTTGGTCATAATGACAACAATTGCAAAGGTCATGTTGATACAGTTTCAACACTTGTAGCACTTGCACAAGGGTGACGATATTTTGGTGTAACAATGACCCTAATGGTCCACCAACATATAATCTATATTGAAATTCCTTGATCCACTCGGGGCCAGGAAGGACGAGGGGGACAACAGTTCGACTGAATGAGTCGGCTCTGTTATGGAAGAAGCTTAAAAGGGAGAATAAGAAAGCAGGAATACACTGCGCAGATAAACACAAATACACACAGACAATATGCAAGAATGCGAATTGATTTCTCTCTTACTGGGTGTAAAGATCATAAAACTCTTCTTGTATAATACAATAGTTTACATTCTTCTATAGAGAGTTCTGAGACTCTTGGGTTCCTTTGCGTTACGTTCAATTACAAGAGAAGTTAGAAAGGTTTAGGAAGTTCAACCGTTACAGTCGACTAGAAGACAGAGAGTCGGTTTGTCGAAGTTCGACAGTCGCAAGTCATAAGTCAAGGCTGCATGTCAACGTTGCAAAACTGTGAGGTCATTGAACTTGTTGAAGTCGCGGATTTGTCGAAGTTGCATCGAAGTCGGAACTTGTCGAAGTTGTGTCGACGTCAATGACTTGTTGCAGTAGATGTTAGCATTCGACAACAATGCCAACTGCGATATGGATCAGACCTCCTTACTTTAGAAACAATAGTTCCCATTGTTTGCTCATGAAGGTGAGGAAACTTGTCGGTCATTTCAGTAGTAGAGTACCATTTTCCTTGTGCTGGGATCTATCCAGATTTAGAAACCTGAAACAAGGGAATTGTGTTCTTCCTTATATGGCATACTCTTCATCCCACAATGGTGTCTCAAGGAAGAGGCTCCTGAACATATGGATGGATGTCGTCGGGTTTTTATGTCTACAAGTCATTATGTTCCAATAGTGGTGCATGGTATAGTTGAAGTAGATCCACTTTGAATACTGGATGTAGATCAAGGAATGAAGGAATTCCGAGCCAGGAAACGTTTTCTCCAATCTGTTGAAGAATACTGTATGGACCATATCACAAAGGTTTCAACTTCTTGTATGGACCAGTGAAGCATTCCTTCTTGAGATGTAACCAGACCTTATCCCCAATTTGGAATGAATGAGGAATACGATTCTTGTCATGTCAGGCCTTATCTTTCACGTTTTCTCTATGCAACATATCATGTGATTATCGCTGGAAGTAGCATATCGTATCTCAAAACTTGACTGCTTTGTCAACTTCTCGCTAGTTTTGGTCAGTGTCATTTGACTGTGTCGAGGAGTTGAACAAGTTGATAGGCGCTAAGGGTTGAAATCCATAACATATCTCAAATGGAATCTTTCTCGTAGAGCTATGTTGGGCACGATTGTAGGTGTGCTGGATGTATGGAAGACTGTCATCCCATGTTCATCAATACATGTGGTTGTACATGTGAAGCAATTATACTACCAAGCGATTCACAACTTCCATCTATCCGTCTGTCTGAGGATGTAAATCTATCGACAATGAGAGTCTTGTGTCGAGTTGCTTCCAAAGAGTCTTCCAAAATATGTTGGTGAATCTGGCATCTCTTTCGGAGATAATGGTTGTCGGTAAACCATAGTGTTTCCAGACATGTTCGAAGAAGAGCTGCACGGTCTGTTGCACTGTAGTCATCTTCTTGCATGGAATAAGAATGGCCATCTTGGAAAATATGTCGACTACTACTAAGATCAGGTAATGCTGATGTTTGGTAGTATGATATCCCATCAAGTAGTCCATAGAAATAGATTCCCATGGTCGACTAGGAACTGACAAAGGTGTGTACAATCCATGTCGTCGATTAGGTAGTTTAGCAATGGCGCAAACCATGCATGATCGAATGTACTTGTTGACATCATTTTTAAGTGAAGTCCAAAAGAAATACTTATGGAGAATAGCAAGGTTCTTTGCTACTCCAAAATGTCTTGCAGTCTTGTTGTAGTGCACGTCCCAAATGAGTTGTTGTCGATGCTCACCGATCGGTACACAAAGATGTCCAAGCTTGTATAGCAAGGTGTATTTCAGGAAATAGTTGGTGGTCAACGAATTGTCAGTCTAAATTTGTCGATATACTGTTGAAAAGTCGATGTCTTACTGATACAATTGAGGCCAAGTAGTGGTGTCATATCCCTACATACTCATCACTGTAAAAAGGAGAGTAATGGGTGGCCGGATTAGACAATCAGCGGCGGCGTTAGCTTTACCTTTTTGATAATTCATTACAACTTGGAATTGTTGCAGGTAATTAATCCACTTGAACTGTCGAGTAGTCTATAATTTTGACTGGGTCAAAGCGAACTGTAGAGGCTTATGGTCAGTGAGGATGACCGTTTCCTTGCCAAGGATGTAATGCCTCCATTGCTTGAGAGCTTGCACAATAGCGTACTATTCTTTTTAATATGTCGAATATCTTCTAACAGTGTTGTTAAAAGTTTCGCAATGAAAAGTGACTGGGTGACCAGACTGAGTGATCACTGTGCCCAAGGCATAGCTCGATGTGTTCGTCTCAATCTCAACGGGCTGATGCAAATCAGGTAACACAAGTACTAGTACAGTGCAGAGCTTGTCAAAAGTTGCTTGTTGTGTTGATGTCCACTTAAAGACAGTTTTCCCACTTCCTTTCATCAACTGGTTCAAGGGCCAGGCTATGTGACTAAAGCTGAGTATGAATCATCGATAGAAATTCTCTAAACCAAGAAAACTTATTAGTTCTTGAATGTTGTGAGGAATGGGACAATCCTTGAGAATTTTTACATTTTTTGGGTCGACATGAATGCCTACAGAGTTAATTAAAAACCCCAAATATTTGATGTTGTTCATTGCAAAGGAGCATTTTTCTATGTTCAAGTAGAGTCGATGTTGCTAGAGAGTGTAGAGGACTTGTCGAAGTTGTCCGACATGTTATTCCCATGATTGACTGAAAATAAATACATCGTCGAGATAGAAAGTGACCCATTTGCCGATGAAAGGTCAAAGAATGTTATCCATGTATCGCATGAAGGTTGTAGGTGCATTGTTTAAGCCGAAAGGCATGACTAACCATTCAAACAATCCTTCCTTGGTATTGAAAGTAGTTTTCCATACATATGAGGGCTCAATTGGAATCATATGATATCCCGACTTGAGTTTGAGCTTAGTAAAGAATATATCACCTTTCAAATAGTCGGTGAGCTCGTCTATCTGCGACAGAGGGTACCAATTCTTCACCAATATTTTGTTGAGTGCCTTGCAGTCGATGCACATGTGCCAAGTCCCATCTTTCTTTGGAATTAGGATGACTGGACTTCCACAAGGGGAGGAGCTTGGTAAAATATGGCCTTTGTCGATCAATTCTTGGATTTGTCTTTGAATCTCTCCATTTTTGAGAATGGATCTTCTGTAAACAGCTCCGTTTGGAAAAGAAGAACTAGGCGCAAGTTCAATAGAGTGTTTTACCTGGCAATGTCGAGGTACTCCGTCTGGAACTTGAAATAGGTTCTTGTACTCATCAAGAATATTTTTGATCTACTTCTTCTGTCGAGAACTGCATTGGTTGGTGACTTGACTGGTTGTTGTAGTCTTCCTAGAATGTTGTGGCTTTATCATAATCAATGTGAAATTCTGACCATTATTGATGAGCTTCTTTTTCTGTTTAGCAGATATCATTGGAATCGTTGATGTACGTTGTCGTTTTGGTATGCTGTAATGTTGATTATGAATCCTAACAATTACCTTCTGGGGTCGTGAATGGTATCTTCCATGTCAATCCCATAGCTAAGGCTTCCCAAATAGGGCATCGACTACAGAGAGAGGTTCCACGTCGCAAAGTAATTCATCTTCAAAAGGATTGATGAAGTAGGCGAGTTTCCATTGTTGGTTGATCCATAGTTCTTGTACATCCTTCATCCAACCGATGTTGTAAGGTTGAGGATGCGGAGTGGTCACAAGACCTAGTTTCTTCACAATATCTTCAGAAACAAAGTTCTTCTGGCTTCTGTTTTCCATAAATAGATGCAATGGATTTTTTTGAACCCATATATGTGTATGGAACATGCTCTCTCATTCCTCCTCGTTGATGATAGTCATGGCTTCTAGAGTTGTCGATGTCAAAAGATTCATTGCTTCTGGGTCATATTCTACCACAGTCTTGTCAAACGTGTCGGATGTCGACAATTTTTCCAAAAAGGTCTTCCGAGCTTTGCATTCAGACGTATCATGCCAAGATGAGTGATGGTAATCGCACCATTTCTCGGTCAGTTTCTTGCTACGTTCCTTTTTTGTGAAAAGGATTTTTGCCGTGATTTGGCTTTAGCGGAATTGGCTAAGAAGATTTCAACTTGTCGAAGTCGGCTGGTGCCTTCTTTTCGGGTGTTCGTCCTGATGTTGGCTTTGTCATGAAGCGCGCTTTTCCCTTCTTCTTCATTTCAAGTTTGTTGGCATAGTGGAATGCATCCATGAGCATGTTGACAGTCAGAAACTCGATATCCTCCTGAATGTACTGGGATAATCCGCTGACATACTTCAGAACAAGAAATTTTTCTTCTTCTTCAACGCCAAGTCTAGCCATGAGTCGATAGAACTTGTCGGTGTAACTCTGAACAGACTGGTATTTCCATTGCCTCAGCTGCTACCACTTATTATACTGCTTCTCAAGGTACTTGAGTAGGTAAAACTCCTTTCAGATATATTCGACAAATTTATCCCATGTGTCGATGGACTCTATGCTTTTCTCCATCTTTGTCGAAAGATTCTCCCACCAGTAGTGCACAGATGTTGGCATATTTAAGGATGAGATGGTGATCTTTTCGGCTTCCAAGATTTGATTCACAGAGTAAGAGGACTCCAATTCGTGTACCCAATTGTTGATGGATTCCGCGTCAATCTTGCCTTCTAGATTTGGTATGACCAAATTCATTTGCACTTTCAAGGGGTTGATTTTGTCGAAGTTGGATCTGATCATAAATTCTCCTGAAGCCGAAGCAAATCGCGTGATAATTTCATTGAATTGGGAGAACATATCAGTTCATTGTCGAGCCAGTGCTTTCCTTGTGAGCTGTCGTGTCTCGTCGATTGCATGTCTTTCGTTTGTTTCTTCTTCCATCTCTAGAGGTAGTGTTTGCTTGGATTGTTGAGTCTGGGAGCGTGTTTGAACTGGTGTTAACACCCAAAAATTGCTCACTAGCTCATTTCGTTATTCACATGACCCATTTGTCCACTTTTTCACCATTTGAGCCTCTAAAGCCACCAAAAGGTCACCAAAAGACCTCAATACACCCCTTTTTCCACCCAAAACGAATATTTTTCCTCAAAAAGCATAAAAAACCCTCAAAAAGGGTCCAAAATTCCCAAAAGTATTAAAAAGGGAATAAAAATATTCAAAATATTCAAAAAAGGAAAAAGGAGGGAAAAGCTACCTAAATCATGTTGGTCAATACCATTGGTTTCGTCAAAACCATAATGGTATTCCCCACCACCAAAAACTATAAAAAGGTGGTAGGGGCTCCTCACTTTCCATCCATCCATCATCCTATCCTCATGCTATCAAAATCTCCCATGAGCTTTTGGCCATTGTAGCTACCTTGGAGAAGGGACCTTTGGAGTTTGGAGTTGCTCACCCTTGGAGCTACTCAACAATCTTCACCATTTGGAGGTATCACCATTGCAAGCACTTGCTTGCCCCTATTATTAATACAAAGTTATTCTTTATTCTATTTTTTGTTCTTGTTTTCAAATGCACGTGCTAGTTTAGTTTAGTTTTAGATTTAGATTTACAATTGTTTTTGCTTTCAAATTTGAAACTGGTATCACTTGTTGATAGGTGCCCATAGCACTAAGCTTGGTTGCAAAACCAATCCAGCAGTTTTTGGCGAATCCGCTGGCTTAGAATTCTTAGATCTCAATTTTTAGCTTTAGATCTTAGTTTTTGTTAGTTTTAGTCAGTTTAATTCATAGATCTGCCACCCTAGACAGTAGATCCATTGCTGTTCTAGATCTTGGCCCCTTCTATTGCCATTAAAAGCCTAAAATTTCCAATTTTTGGGTTCATTTTTCGGCATCCGTGTACGGCTTTCGCCTCGTGGATTTTTTCCCAATAGTCGCGCGGCTCATCGCGACTTAGCGGCTCTTTTTCGCACAGCTTGTCGCAGCTTCGTAGCCAATTTGCACGTTGCACATCGCGACTTCACGGCCATTTTCCGCGCTGCACATCGCGACTGTGTGACGAAATCCCGCGCTGCACTTCGCGGCTGAATCCCGCGCTGCCCATCGCGACTGTGTGACAGAAACCCACGCGGTCCATCGCGGTTGTTTTGCCAAAACCCGCGATGCAAGTTTTTTCAATTCGGCCAATCCGTTAAAAAAGTAAATTTTTGCTGTATTTTCTGCTTATTTAGCACATTTTACAGTATTAAAATTCTTGCATTTTTTACAGCCATAGAAATCTTTTACTATTTAGAATGCTCTTTTAAAAAGGTCTTTTTAAAAATTTTCAGAAATTGAAAGAAGGATTTATTTGCATTTTATCTAGATAAAATTTTTACTGTTTACTTCCTTGATATTTTGCCCATAGCAAATTTTAAAAGAAATCCATTTCTTTCTTGAAGAATTCATATTATTTGCTTTCCTATTTCAAAGATCCTTTGTTTTTTGAATAGTTTTTGCAAAGCATTTACATTTTTAATTTCAGTTTAAAATACCACACGTGCACCCACTCAAACACATAATTTAAACTGAGCCTTAAAATTTACCCTAACTTCAACCAACCTTTAACCCCACTTGGGGAGCACTTAAAAGAACTTTGTAGCTAGGTAGAATTGAGGGGATAGGTGTTCCAATAACACCCCTCAGTTATTACATTTGAGACATAGTTGTTGTCCATTAGGGAACCAAAATCTCCTAGTATTTTTTGGCATGGTCACAACCAGTTTATCAGAGGGCCTCTCCCCTAGGAGGGTTGAAGTCGCGAGGATGGTTCCGGAAGCCTGAGTGGAATACCGAAATCCATTCAGTAACCGAAGGCTACCATTCACAGTTCTCGGGATATTCCTGTATGGGGGTATTGCGGTAAAAGGACCAAACGGCAGATTCACCTTTTCTGAACATGTCATGAACGGAGTATCCTAGTTGCCATTCTTTAGGATTGATTACCTGGTGTCCCTCCTGGTAGGGGGATATCTAGCCGTTGATTCAACACTCAATATTGTCTGACTTGGATTTCATCACCTTGCAGAGAATATCGTTTGTTGACTCACAATACTTCTAGTTAGGTGTTTGCACGATACAATCCACCTTTGGTCTAGTAGCACCTCTTTTTTCTAGAATCTGTTTGACTATTGGTATTCTGACCATTTTTGTTACATCCCTCCACTTATTATAGCACAGCTGCTATAATAAGTGCTTTTTGAGGTTGATTTTTTGGCCTGAGAACCTTTATTTTCACTCCCCTTTTTGCACTCATTGTTGCATTAGGGTTTCGAGTTTTTACATCACCACTTTACACTGAAAATTTTTAAAACAAAAAACATATTTCTCACCATTGAGAATTTTAGACGATCTCGTCATCTTCAGGGTGAACCCCCAGAGTTCAGTCTACTTGGCTCTCCATGTCACCGACATCGAGCCTTATCCCTTGACTCGACACATCATCGGCCAAACATACAGTCATCCGATTCTGACACGCCTCACTTCACATCTGATTCTGAGGATGAATCCAAAAAAACCTACTGAGTTATTACCAACCAACCTCATGGCTGGAACACAATTCGACCCACTTTTTACCAGTACCATTGGAGATACATCCACAAACCCTTCCATTACTGTGCCATCCATGGTAACAACAACCCCTCTAGGCATGCCAAATGTGGGGGACACTCCACCTTTAGGAATGCCCAACACAGGACTACCTCCTATTATAGGTATGCCAAATATAGGAATCACACCACCTGCCATCACCACAACCCAGATCCCAGGAATTCCTGGTACTATTCCTAACCCTAGTGTAACCCATGTTGCACTTGGAAATGCTGGCCCATACCAAACCACAGCAGTTGGAGGACACATACCTTCAATACCTAGCATACCCTTAGGGGCTATTGGACCACTACATAATGCCACCATGCATAGTTATGTCCCAGTCACTACGCCACACCCATCTGCTAGTTTAACTTACATGGCAAGTCTGAACTTACCAGACTTAGCCAGGCTAACCAATGATCCTATCTGGCACAACCCTACATGGCCACCCATACCTACGAAGCTCTCCTCGGACATACCCAAGTTTGAAGGAAAACCTGGAGAGGACCCTTAAAACCACATAATGTCTTTTCACCTATGGAGTTCATCTAACTCCATAGTGGATGACTCCATTCGTCTAAGACTATTGCAACGAACATTCATTGGCTCTGCAGCCAAATGGTACATCGAACAACCACATGGGACCCACCAGACTTTTACGTCTCTCGCCTCCACTTTCCTTCAGTTTTTTCAGCTACCTGTACGTTACGATGCAGGAGTTGAAATACTATTGTCTTGCAGACAAAATACAGCTACCCACATCACGGACCACATCCATGAGTGGCGCAAGCGTCGTAGCCTCTATAAGATTAAAATGGATGACCGGATATTTTTGGATTGGTTCCTTAAATCACTCCTACCCCTCATAGCAAAAGACGTCGCTTCCGAACGACCCCAGTCCGAGGAAGAAGCTATCCTAAAAGATCAGCAATTCGACCTAATTTACGCCCAGTCAGGCTATCTCTACACCATCATACCAGACGCCCCACGAGGCGATTCTTCACGCGGTGACGCGTCGGGGGCATCACATGCCGCCGATGATATTATTGTCCAAGTCACACCGCACATTAAACCTTTTAGTATGGTGAGCACCATAAATGCCCCAGACCTCTCTAGGGCTACATCTAATTCTGGAGCGACAACTTTGTACGCTCCAACGAATCAAACTCACTACACCCATGGACCCTCTTGTCCACAACATTGCTATGGGAAAGCGCCATCGACATATGTACCACCCAAATACTATAACCAACAGGCTATCCAGAACCCAATATAGTTCCCGCCACAACCAATGTATTACCCACAGCAAGCTGCAATAGCTAACCCAACACCTCCAATAGCTCAGGGTTACCAACAACCCCAGCAGGTCACTAGACCACCTCCAGCCCCACCAACTTATTATCCACTGCAACCTGCTCCTGCACTTGCGGCAAACCAAAATCCTCCCGCTGCTCAAGGGCAAGTGTACACACAACACAATCAGCCCCAAAATCAAAACAACCAATGCAACCAGGGTGGACAACAAAACCGTGGAAGAGGACGTAACCGCGACAACAATCAACAGCATAATCAAGGTCCACCACCTCCCAATCCTCCAAATAACAACAATGTTGCGCCTCCCAACCGGAATCCGGATCGTCATCCCAGGCAGCCCAAAAACAATAACCTCAGAACAAACCATCCTTGTTCTATTTGCGGGGTCTATGGCCATTACACACATGCTTGCCCACATTTGGAGCGAGCTCGGCAACTCTGGACTGACGATGCCCATCGTCAAGGGAAAGTGGCTCCTCAGGCCCCACCTAACCCTCCACCACCTCAACATCAACCTTTGGTATTGCAAAACCCCTTTCCAACCCAAGGCATAGTGAACACTTAGCCATTATTTCCCCCTCAGGGAAACGCGCCACCACAACAACAAATCACTTATGCCGCTCCTGATCAACCCATGTTTGATTCAGATACCCACCACTTGTTAATTATGTCATCCGCAGATGCCAACCTCCAAACCCGCCGGAACCAATATGGCTCCACCCCTGAAGCCCCTCTCGCCGACAAGAACACTAACATTCATCCCACGGATCAGACGTTATGTATAACTCCGGCTCCACTCGATGGTGCTTCTAAAGCTCCTCGCTTCCCACTTCATCGCATCAACAATAATCCCAATGCTCATGCTGCGTCGAATTACAGCATTGTAGATGACTTAGCCCAGTCTCCCGCAACCATGTCTGCTTTAGAAGTCTTAAAAAATTGTCCTTCACAGCACAAGACTTTGCTCTCTGCCATTGGCGCTATTGACCCCAATGATTCACAACTGATGGCATTCGATTCAGACCAGTCCAAACCACGCTTGCCTTCCACTTTAGCATTCCAAGTTTCTGTTTCTGTTCGGAATCTTGTCATCCATCGGTGCATTATCGATGAAGGTGCCTCTACATGCATTATGTCCACATTCGTTTGGCAGAAGTTGGGATCTCCTACTCTCCAATAGTCGACCATCGCATTACGAGCCTACGACGGCCGTTCGGCTCAACCCCAAGGTCTCCTTGCTAATGTCCCCATCCAGCTGGCTGGTAAAACCGTGCTCATTGACATAGAGGTCATCAATGCCCAGCTTGACTATAATCTCTTACTTGGCCGCAGCTACATATATGCCATGCGGGCTGTTGCCTCATCCGTTTTTCATACCATGATGTTCCCTCATGACGGACGCGTGGTCAAGGTCGACCAACTCACCTATTACGATCCCAAGGCCCCCGCTGCACCTCAAAATGTTCTCCCTATGGTTGAACAACCTGTTTTTGGTGCAACTACCTCATTTGTTTCCTCCGTGGGACCCGGACTTTACTCCGACACGCCGATGACTTCTACATTCCAATCCATTCCACCATTGTCACCGGAGACCCACGTCGCTGACCTCTGTACTCTTTCACATAATACACAAACACCCAACAATCAACCATCCTTGTTACATAAACCACCATTGGTCCCTAGTCACATTGGTGTTACACCCATCCACACAATCCCCTTTCTATTTCCTCCCCCAGGCGTAGCAAGCACTCCGGTTATGGCTACCCTTAGTCTCCCCGGATTAACATTGGGATTACCCGTGTGGTATATTTTGCCTCCCGTTCCCCCGCCGACACCAAATGTCATCCTGCAACCAGTGCAACCCATTGTCACTTCTACTCAACCACCTCCCGGTATCACTACCCCTTCATGATCTACGAATCCCCCTCCTCTCATCAGGCCCACTAGGGGCAGAGGCCCACAACCATACACTGCAGTACCCCCACCAAAAGTAGTTAAACCTCCCCCTCTGTTCCTTGCTCCTCCTAAATGCTCGTTGTGTGATGAGTTAGGCCATCCAACTCATCAATGTCCACAGTTACCTACATTACAGGAACACATGAAAATGCTTGACGACGACCCCAACATCCCGGTTGTCAAAATCGACTCAAACCCCAAGCCTTGTGATAAATCATTGCGTACCAACCACCCTTGTGCGATATGCGGTATTTACGGCCATTACTCGTATCACTATCCTGATATCCTAGATTACAAAGCAGCTCTCTACGAGATGAATAATTTGGACCTTGAGACGACACCCCCTACAATTGAGGAGATCTACCCTCTGAAATCATCCGCTTCAGAAGAAATAAATACCATCTATATGATTTCAACCACTTTCAAACCAGAACCCCTTGATTTATGGTCTGACTACTTCCATACTGATGAGCAAATTTTGGAAACACTCACTGCACCCGACTACCCTTAGGACGATATGCATCATCGCTCATACTTCCTCCCAGAGGCATCTACATCCACCGCATCTAATCAGCTATCGGTTGAATCGAAAGATTTCATACCCACTAAGGTCGATTGGTTCAAGGACCCCATCCTAGCACCAGATGCCTTCGAAGAAGGGAACATGTCAAACATTTCCCCCATTATACAAATCGACATTTCCACCACACCTGGGAAACTTGAGCTCATCTCGCTGGGCGCATCTTGCACTCAAGCGGAAACTCAGGCATAGAAAAAACTTTTCCAAGAATTCCGTGATGTCTTTGCCTGGTCCTATACCGAAATTCTTGGTCTTGACCTCGCCATTATAGAGCATCACATTGAAACATGGCCTGATGTCCCCCCCGTTCGTCAGAAACAGCGACCCATTCATCCTTCCAAGCTCCCCCCTGTTAAAGCTGAGGTTGAGAAACTTCGCAAAGCAGGATTCATTTATCCTATTGCTTATACCACCTGGGTTTCAAACCCCATTCCCGTCAACAAAAAACAAGGCACCCTTAGAGTGTGCACTGACTTCCATGATTTAAATCGTGCTTGTCCCAAAGACAATTTCCCAACGCCATTCATTGACCAACTCATTGATGCGTGTGCGGGACATGAAGTCCTATCTTTCATGGACAGTTTTTTCGGATACAACCAGATTCAAATCCGTAAGGAGGATTAGTACAAGACTGCCTTTACCACCCCATGGGGCACCTTTGCCTATCGTGTCATGCCTTTCGGCCTCAAAAATGCTTGTGCCACCTTCCAGTGGGCCATGACTTATTGTTTTCACAACTTGGTCCATATCCTGCTAGTCTATCTTGATGACCTTACAGCTCGTTCCCGGAAATGATAAGACCACCCTAATGACCTCCGGCAAGTTTTCCTGCGTTGTCGCAAATATAAAATCCGCTTGAACCCACACAAGTGTGTCTTTTGTGTTCTGTCAGGATGCTTGTTGGGTTTCATTGTTTCCCAGAATGGAATTACTGTTGATCCCATGAAAGTGAAAGCCATCTTAGACCTTCCCTCTCCGCGCACGCTTCGACAACTCCAAAGTCTGCAGGGGCGGTCCAATTTCCTTCGTCGCTTCGTTCCTGACTACGCCACCAAAGTTCATGGATTCTTACACCTACTTCGTACCCACATACCCTTTTTTTGGGATGAGCAAGCAGACACGGCATTCGACACCCTCAAGAAAGCTCTCACACAAGCCCCCTTGATCTCCCCTCCGGATTTCTCCCAGGACTTCATCCTTTACGTCTCGGCATCCGAGCATACCCTGTCCGAAGTCTTGGTCCAAGAAGATGCCTCTCACCAAGAGCATGTCATTTATTACGTCAGCCAGACCTTGTCTGGCCCACCCCTACATTACCCATACGAGGAAAGATTAGCCCTAGCTGTAGTCTTTTTCGTCCAAAAATTGTGACACTACATTCTGCTCAGTCATACCACAGTTGTCGCTGACTCCAACCCTATGGTCTATCTCCTAAACCGGCGGCTCCTACAAGGTCGTGTTGCTAAATGGGTCATTATCCTCCAGGAATATGACCTCACTTTCAAAACTCCCAAGAACACCAAAGCCCTCGCGCTTTCCCATCTCATCACTGAACTCCCATCCTCTTCGTCATCACCTGCTATCCAAATGGATTTGATTGACGATCACATCTTCATCATTTCGTCTGACGACCCATGGTATGGTGACATCTTAATTTACCTCCGCACGCAAAAATTTTGACCCCACATCGATCATGACGGATGTCGTCGTATACGACACCACGCTCCCCGATACCTCTTGTTAGGGGATGTACTTTATCGACGCGGTGTTGATACCATCTTACGACGTTGCTTATCCCATAGTGAGGCAAAACAGGTCCTTAATGATTGCCACAGCGGTGCCTGCGGAGGCCATTTCTCCAGCATGGCCACCGCCCAAAAGATCATTCGCGCAGGTTACTTTTCGCTGTCATTATTTACTGATTGCATCACCGCAGTCAAACACTGTCAAAACTGCCAACTTTTTGCCCCCAAAGCAAGAACCCTACCCGCCCCGCTTCATCCAGTTGTCACTGCCGGACCATTCTGCAAATGGGCCATTGACTTCCTCGATTGCAATCCCACGTCAGCCAGCGGTCACAAACACATTATTGTGGCCGTAGATTATTTCACCAAGTGGGTGGAGGCCATGCCAACTTACAATTGCAAGGCCGACACCGGAGCACGGTTTTTTCTCAACCATGTTATCGCTCGTTTTGGAGTGCCAAAGCAACTCGTCTCAGACCACGGCTCTCACTTCGATGACGTCGTCTGGAGAGAACTATCAACCTTACTGAAATTTGAACACCATTTCTCCTCTGCTTACTACCCCCAAGGAAATGGCCAAGTCGAAAATATTAACAAAATTTTGAAAACCATCCTCCAGTGCACTGTAGACAAACACAAATCAAATTGGCACCACATGCTCTTCCCGGCACTATGGGCATACCGTACATCAACTAAAACCGCCACAGGTTTTACCCCTTTCCACTTAGTTCACGCTGTCGAATCCGTCCTCCCCATTGAGTGCCGGATTCCAACCCTACATATGGCCGTTGAACTCCTACCGGACACTGCCCCAATTGAGCAACGGTTACTACTCCTGGAGCAGGCCGATGAAGATCCACGCACAGCCCTCCAAACCATGGAAGCAGCCAAGAACCGATCCAAATTGAATTATGATAAACATGTCCACCCAAGAACTTTTTCTAAAGGGTACCTTGTCCTCGCCTACGATCAGGCTCATGACAAAACCGGGAAAGGAAAGTTTGTGTCCATGTGGCAAGGCCCATATATTATACACACTTGCCTCGGACAGGGGGCGTACATTCTGACCGATTCAGAAGGCAACCCGCTCCACAACCCACGCAACGGGTTGTAAATCAAGCGATTTTACCCATAGTAAACCGGATGGACACCACTGTCCATTACTGAACTTCATGACAGTTCTTTCCTTTTCCTGTTTTCACCAGGTCCATTTTTTGACCATTTTTTCACGCCCTCCTTGCCTCGGTTTGCATGCCACATCGGCCATTGTCCGTTTTTGACGAATCTTATATGCCGTATTCAGTTTTTCGCGCTCGTGATGATGCTTGAGATCATTTCTCGCTTTCACGCCCATATTTTTCAGGCATTTTTTCCATGCCCCCTCGTCACCTCGGTTTGCATGCCACATCGACCGTCGTCCATTTTTGACAAATCTTATATCACTGGATTCAGTTTTCCATGCTCGTGATAATGCTTGAGATCATTTCTCGCTCTCACCCCATGATTTTCAGACATTTTTTCAAAATGCCACCCATCACCTCAGTTTGTGTGCCACATTGGTTGTTGCCCCTTTTTGACAATCTTTATGTCACCAGATTCAGTATTCCGCACTCATGACGATGCTTGAGACCTTTTCTCGCTCTCATCAATCCATTTTTTTGTTCGGTATAGATTTACCCCTTTTTCGGGCCGAGCAATCCCTTTTACGAAAAAGGCACTTAGGGAGTTTCTGTTAAGCTCTTTTCTGACTCCTAAAACAATGAAAAGATCGCCAAGCAACCTTGTTTCCTTTCATGCTCGCTAAACGTATCTGAAAGGGCATCTACCTGGTATAAGTTTACCCCTTTTCCATACCTTGTAGACTAATTACAAAAAAGGAATACTCTAGTCACATCGGCTAGAAGAGTTCTCCATTTGCATCATTTTATGCTTTTTCGGGCCTTGGATACTAACTTACGAAAAAGAACACCAATGGAGTCCACTTACTGCTTTCAGACTCTCTAAACATGAAAGCGACCACGAGCAATCACCATCCTGGGCTCGTAAAAACCCACAGGACAATACTCACAACCACTGCAGAGTCTTCTTATCGTTTTCAGACTCCTTAAAAATGAAAGAACCAATGAGCACGAACAGCCCTGGGCTCACAAAATCCACAGGACAGTACCATTTCAGAGCACACTTTTATCCCTTCTTGGAGCTCATTAAAACTACGAAGAAGGACCCAATGGTGCTTCTCGGCGCCACAACAGATCACGGCTACTCATATGGCAGCTGCCCCATTTTGGTCGCCTTTGTTCAGAGTATTCTGCAATATGTCACCCTGAGAATCCCTAGACAGCACCCATCAGCTTGACCCCCCAGATTTAATACATACCATTCAGTCCCTAAAAGTTATGATCTCCACACCTACAAGTCAGTTCCCTACGCTACCAGGTCAACCATGTCATCATGCTCTAAAGGAAGGAAGTTTGAGTCTACCCACTATATGACCCCAGTTACTTCCCATCCCCACAAGTATGACAGTCCTACCATCAGTACTACCACACTTCAGTTCTACACCTCATGCTCCTATCAAGGAAACATCATTGCCTTGTTAGTTGCTGGTCTCCCTCTGTCGACGACAACCAAATTTATTCCAGAGGATAGACCTAGAGGTCCCTGTGTCTTGGACTCATCACCATTTACGATGAGTGCCTATGAATCATTTTCGAGAAGAGTCCTCAGTGCCTCTCCAAATGGTTGTTTCTCACATGCTCAACTTCAACACCTTGATCGCATCGTTGAGACTCTCACAGGGTATTGGTCCGTTCAGTTATTAGTCGAAGACCCCGAATACCATCCGACTCTTCCACATTTGAGAGTCTGCCTATGGATACAACCAGTTACATTTTTTCTATAGATATCTGGGTTGCGCATGGCGACAGTATTCAGATGTACCTCAGTTTTATACTCCCTCAAGTATACAGTTACATATACTTCCCAGAGATGGCTCACAGTCATTGAGTCCCTACAGATGTTGGACACCTTCAGTTTCAGCAGTTCATCAACCCTTCTGAGACCTTATTTAGAATGGTTGTTGCTTTATTCCAGTGTATCAGTCATTGAGATCAGTCATGTTATGATCATGAGTACATCCCAAAATGGTGTCCCCTCTGGACCATTATGATATACCAGCAGATTTTTTATGTATTTTTCAGGTCCCCCTTCTTGGGACTAATTGTTATGTATATGTCTTGATACGAGCATGGGTATGCCCGCCTCGTCCATTATCAGAGATTATTCCTCATTCATATTGAGGCCATGTAATATTGTTTATTTTTGCAGCTTCCAAGGGAAGTGGATCCAGTCTCCAATCGGTCTCTTCTCCTCCCCAAACCCCAGAAAAAAGACAAAAGAACTATGATGTCTATCGGCCATACGATGAGCTCCTGCCCTCACACATCAGGGGGCAATCTGTTAACACCCAAAAGTGCTCACTAGCTCATTTCCTTATTCACATGACCCATTTGTCCACTTTTTCACCATTTGAGCCTCTAAAGCCACCAAAAGGTCACCAAAAGACCTTAATACACCCCTTTTTCCACCCAAAATGAATATTTTTCCTCAAAAAGCATAAAAAACCCTCAAAAAGGGTCAAGAATTCCCAAAAGTATTCAAAAGGGAATAAAAATATTCAAAATATTCAAAAAAGGAAAAAGGAGGGAAAAGGTACCTAAACCATGTTGGTCAATACCATTGGTTTCCTCAAAACCATAATGGTATTCCCCACCACCAAAAACTATAAAAAGGTGGTAGGGGCTCCTCACTTTCCATCCATCCATCATCCTATCCTCATGCTGTCAAAATCTCCCATGAGCTTTTGGCCATTGTAGCTACCTTGGAGAAGGGACCTTTGGAGTTTGGAGCTGCTCACCCTTGGAGCTACTCAACAATCTTCACCATTTGGAGGTATCACCATTGCAAGCACTTGCTTGCCCCTATTCTTAATACAAAGTTATTCTTTATTCTATTTTTTGTTCTTGTTTTCAAATGCACATGCTAGTTTAGTTTAGTTTTAGATTTAGATTTACAATTGTTTTTGCTTTCAAATTTGAAACTGCTATCACTTGTTGATAGGTGCCCATAGCACTAAGCTTGGTTGCAAAACCAAGCCAACAACTGGCATAAGTCAGGTAGCTTCGATGGAAGTGTCTACGCAAAACTTAAGCACAAACAAAGTTGATGCGCTCTGACGAAGCTCTAAATCTACTCTGAATCTTCTTTGATACCAATGATCCACTCAGGGCTAGGAATCACTAGGGGGGAAACTGTTCGACTGAATGAGTCAGCTCTATTATGGTGGAAGCTTAAAAGGGATAATAACCTAGTAGGAATACACTACGCAGATAAACACAAATATACACAGACAATATGCAGGAATGTGAACTGATTTCGCTATTACTGGATGTAAAGGTGATATACTTTGCTTGTATAATACAATAGTTCACATGCTTATATAGAGAGTGTTGAGACGCTTGGGTGTCTTCCCATTACGTTTAGTTACAAGAGAAGTTAGAACAGTTTCGGAAGTTCAATCATTACAGTCGACTGAAAGATAGAGAGTTGGTCTGTCAAAGTTCGGCAGTCGCATGTCGCAAGTCGGGGCTGCATGTCGACATTGCGAAACTGTGAGGTCATTGAACTTGTCGAAGTCGTGGAGTTGTCGAATTCATGTCGAAGTTGTGTCGATGTCGATGACTTGTTGCAGTAGATGTTAGCATTCGAAAACAATGCCAACTGCGATATGGATCATGCCATGATATATTATAGGTTGTGGGTATGTATCTTCCTATGTTAATATCACACCCTATATGGTCCATATTCCATAACTCTGGTGTACTAAGGATCCTATGAAGTAGATGTCATACCCTTTCATTTCCCATGGAACAATGTAATTGGTGGATAGTAAATGTAATGGATGAGTATTGATGCACATGTCATTCCTCCTCTTTCCACTTGGACAGATATACATTTCCTTTTAATGCTTATACGTACTCACACTGACCGGTCTATCCTCCAACTAACTTTTGGTTTCGACTCCACTTTAGCAAGTGAAGGTTGGAGGCTAAATTAAACAAAAATATTATGCAGAATGAGCTATGACTCTTTCAATATGTATTCATAAAATAGAAGATAGAACTAATGCAATTACAATGAAACTATGTTGGAGTATTTAAAAGCTAAAATCCTAACTTAATTAAGGCCCATGCATGCATGATTTATACCTTATTACTTTGCATGCTTTATTAATTGGACTGAACTTGAGTTGTAATAATAGAACTAAAGCTAAAGCGAGATTTAATTACTATTTCTAACAACAAGTTCTTTTGGTTATTTGGATTTACTCTTTTTGAGTTTGGTTCTCTTTCGAGTCAATATGGCACCTACATTGGGGCTCATCCTTCCCTTTTGATTGCACTCCTGAGCTTTGCTTATAGATTCTTTGCTTGATCCAATGAGAAATATCCACTAGAGAATATGTAGAATAGTCTCTTCGAAGTGCTCTTCTATTCACCAACCTATAGGTAGTCAAATATTTGAATGGGATATTTACATGGTAAATTGCAATGCATATTAAAAGTTGTTATTGTTACTTCTACATTACTGACCCTTATCATTTTTTTGTAGGTGAATTGATAATTATGACCATGTCAAAGCTCCAAGTAAAAGATTAATAATTCCTGAGTATTACGGGTAAATGTTTCACCAACATTTACAAGAAAAACCATCTATGTAGTGGTTTTATTGTAAAATTTAACTTTTGTTTCCATAAATATTGACTCTCTTCTTCCTTTTTTGGTTGCATGTGGAAGGGATGGTGGTCTTGTGGAATCTTCTTTGACCTCCATTGACTAAAATTCCTATGGGTATGTTCTTCCTAGTTTGAATTTTGTAGTTATAGTGATGGTCGAGGTTCGACCCATAAAGAAACTACTTTGTTTACCCCCGTGACGATCTGTCTAAAGTCGAGTGTTCTTGAGTTATTCACTTTGGTGATTGAGAGCACAAGGGAGGCTTCATGGGTTAATCGAGGACAAACTTTTATCTAGTATTTCTTAAATTGTCTCGTTAGACTAATATGTTGTGAATGTTTTTTCATAATGAAACCATGGACATATATTTATGTACATTTATTACATATATTTAGAGACTTGCTTGATTTATGATATAGTTTAAATAATTTTCATGTAACTTAATGA
Organism: Larix kaempferi; assembly: GCA_027924585.1. Lineage (NCBI taxonomy): Eukaryota > Viridiplantae > Streptophyta > Pinopsida > Pinales > Pinaceae > Larix > Larix kaempferi. The sequence goes on along the minus strand of BSBM01000006.1, from coordinate 7,235,957 downwards.
TTGTTTGTTTTACTATTTAACATCTTTAAATAAATGGTTAAGTATTTTATTTTCAGCAGGGTTGCTATGGACTATTTGGTCATAATGATTCTTTACATAATCAAACAGAATCATTGCATTCATTTTTTTTCACATAGTTTCTATTCCTATTTGTATTTACTTCTGCATGGTATAAGAATGACCTATAGCGTGTATAATTAGACCACTAATACTTAAGAGTTCTTTATTTGTTTATAATACAAGAACAAAATATAAACATTTATTTATCTCTAAATGTAAAACTATAAACATGCCACACTTAGGTTTAGATATAGTTCTACAATAATTCTGTTGGAAATACTGAGAGGGTGGGTGAATCGGTATTTAGCACTTTTTACCATTTCAAACATTAATCACATCAATTAAACATTAATCGTTAAGAACACCATTCATCATCACATAAACCATACATAGTGCACAAGAGATTTTATGTGGAAACCTAAAAAAGAGAAAACCACATAATGCTTTTCTTATATAATATAAGTATTACATTCTATGTGTTTACCAACACCAACTGGAAGGAAGCTCCAACTCCCTGATTTTCTAGCACCAACTAGAAGGAGGCTCCAACCCCCTAGTTTATCAGCTCCAACTGAAAGGAGGCTACAACCCCCTGAGATCACAGGCTCCAACCTGTCCTTGCCCCATCTTGCCTCCTTGATATGAATAAGAGAATCAATATCTAACTTTCATTGTCTATGTCTTTATCACCGTCACTATAACTATCAAATTGTCACTATCACTACCACTGTCATATTGTCTCTGTCTTTTTCCCTGTCACTATAACTGCCAAATTGTCACTATCACTTCCAATATCATACTATCTCTATCACTACCTCTCTATCATTGTCCTTATCATTGTCATTGTATCAAGTTGTGCATGGTTCAAGTATAATGTTCAATATTTCCCAGAAACAATCATCCAAATATTTCATTTACATATCCAATCTTTTACATCAAATCAAGCCATAGATCTTACACATAATACCATGGTTTATTCATAGAAAACCATAAAGATCTAAGCCAATATAAAACCAATATCTATGTCAAGATAACATCAAGATATATTCCAAGATAACCACCATCATATATTCCATAACATATTCAATGGCTTCACATATCATACAAAGATCAAAGATGAACTCTATCCATGAGAGACATATGCCATCACAAGAGAAACCAACAAGCATCAACCATACCTTTTCTAATATCATAATTTGAAGAATATATAAACAAACAAAAAGGACTTATAGATAATCTCATCACATATACACCTCATCAATCTCTCCAATGAGCCAAGAATTTTCTAATCCTGATACCGTATGAGAAATATATGCAAGTTTTCGTCAATCTTCTTCACTTGATGACTGTTGCAAAATTCGGCCCTAGTTGACTGTTGACCTTGTTGAGTGCACTTTCAGCCTATATAATTATTTTTCACTTCTGAAAATTTAACCCTATATCATATCATCACATAGGCCTTTCAACAATATTTCCAATGAGCCAAGAATTTTGTGATTTTGATATCGTATGAAAAAGATATGCCAATTTCTGTAAAACTCCTTCACTTGATCACTGCTACAAAATTTGGCCCCAGTATTTCGTAGATTTTCAAAAGAGAATATAGAGCTTGAATGATGATAAAATGAGATATTTTATCTTCTATTTATACACTTCATCATTCCCTGTAGTGTCTTCTAAGGGCTTCTTAAAATTATCCTTAATTTGTGGATCTCCATATTTTAAGGGTTTCTAGTCAAGGAGTATGTACCCCACTTTAATGATCCATCATGACATGCCATGTCATAACTTCAATATCACTCCATATCTTCTTAAATTGATTCATATGACTTGTTCACATCATTTTACTTTATTTACGCATCATTATTTTTTGCGAGGCTCTCATGCCCATTGTCCTTATCATTGTGTAAAGAAACTCATGGGAACGTGGACCAAACATAATTATTTAGGGTTTCTTCACCTTTTATTTCAACAATTCATAGGGGAAATCTTAGGGACTTCTTTATGGTTTTGGTCCATATGTGTACATCGCAAAGTGTCTTCCCGTGATGTCCATGTGCAACCGCTACACCATAAGGGGACTACTTTGGAAGACATATACATACATAATTTGACATCAATGACAACTTTATTCAACAATCTCCCCCTTTTTCATTGATGGGAACCATCATACTCCCCTTGGGACCAAGCTCCCCTATCTTCATTCTTATCCCCCTTTCTTCATGCTTATGTTATTTCTCTCCCCCTTTGACATTAATGGAAAAGAGTAACTCCCCCTGACAATATCTCTCCCCGTTTTATAGTATTTAATCAATTTGGAGCTGGAATTAATCCCAATCCTTGTTGAAGATACTCAAATGTCTCTCTTGGAAGTGGCTTTGTAAAGATATCTGCAATTGTTTCCTTTGTCCCAATATATTCCATCTTGATGTTCTTTTCTGCAACTTGTTCCCATAGAAAGTGATACTTGATAGGAATGTGCTTTGTCTTACAATGCATAACCAATTTTTTTGAAATACTTATAGTACTTGTGTTGTCACATAGAATCGGAATAGGCTCATCATATGTCACTTGAATGTCTTGCAGAGTTTGCTTCATCCAAATAATCTGAGTAAACATGATGCAGCTGCAATATATTTTGCTTCCACTGTGGATAAAGATATTGAGAATTGCTTATTATAACTTAACCAAGATACTAAAAGATCACCTAGGAAGATATTTGCTATGCTTGTGCTTCCTCTGTCATCAATGCTTCCTACCCAGTCTTCATTTCTGTAGGAAACCAATGTCAACTTGTTTCCTTTTGGATACCATAGTCCAAATTCTTTTGTTCCTTGAATATATCTGAACATCCTTTTCATTCCTAAAAGATGTGTTTCCTTTGGAGATTCCTGAAATATTTCAACTTGTCCAACTACTTGCATAATGTTCAGTCTTAAGGTTGTCACATAGAGAAGACTACCAATTATTGATCTGGAATTCCTTTGATCCACTTCATTGGATCATCATCTTTGCTTAACTTGCATCCTGTAACAATAGGATTAATTATAGGTTTGCAGTCTTCCATTCTGAATTTCCTCAACATTTCCATGATATACCTAGTTTGGGAAATGAAAATGCCATCATCTAGTTGAGATATTTGGAGTCCTAAGAAGAAATTTAACTCTCCAAGAAAGGGCATTTCAAATTCACTTTGCATATCCTTGGAAAATTGTTGACTCATCCTATCATCATCACTTCCAAAGATGATGTCATCAACATACACTTCAACAATTATCATAATGTCATGATCAAACTTAATATATAGATTACTATCTGCATTACCCCTTTTGAAGCCTTGTTGTTGCGAGTATCTGTCCAACCTAGAGTACCAAGCTCTGGGAGCTTCCTTGAAGCCATAGAAATCTCTTTTTAGTTTGCACACATAATCTTTTTTTTCCTTCTGAAATTTGAAACCCTTCTGGGTGTTCAATGTAGACTTCTTTTTCTAGATACCCTTTCAAAAAATATGATTTTACATCCATCTGATATACTTTAATGTCTTTGGAGCAAGCATATGCCAATATCATTCTAATAGCTTCCATTTTGGCTAATGGTGGAATTTTTTTTCAAAGTTTATTCCTTCAACCTGGGCATATCCTTTGCAAACCAGTCTGGCCTTGTTTCTGATTACTTGTCCATCTTCATTCAACTTGTTTCTAAAGACCCACTTAGTTCCAATCACATTCTTTTCATTGGGTCTAGAAACAAGTTCCCATGTTCCATTTTTCTGAATTTGATCTAGTTCTTCTTCCATGGCCTTAACCCAATGTTCATTGGTTCTAGCTTCCACAAAGATACTTGGTTCAATTGTGGATAGCAAAGACAAATTACCTTGTTCTAACTTCCAGTATTTTATTCTACTTCTAGCTTTTATTCCAACACTATTTTCCCCAATGATTAGTTCTGGAGGATGATTCTTCTGAATGTGGTGATTAGGTGTCTTGAAAGGTGTTTGAACATTTTACTGATTTCTGGAAGGAGTGTGAATATATTGCTGACTATTTTCTTCTTGTTCTTCCTCTAGTTTCTTTTCTTGTTGTTGTTGTTCTTCTTTCTCTTTTTCAAATTTTGGTTCTTGAATTTCAGGTTCTTCAAAGATGTTTGAATCTCTATTTTCCGTATTTGTCTTTGGAAAGCTAATTTCATCAAATTTCACATTGATGCTTTCCACTATCTTGTTGAGTCTTAGATTATAACACCTATATCATGCTTTACTTTTGCAAGAGTACCCAACGAATATGCGTCCATCTACCCGGGATTCAAATTTTCCAATATTCTTATCATCCCTTTTTATGTAGCATTTGCTTCCAAACACTCTGAAATGTTTGACATTGGATGGTCTTTCTTTCCATAGTCCATATGGTGTTTGATCACTATTACTTCTAAGTGTTGCTTTGTTCAATATGTGAACAATTGTATGTACTTCTTGCACCCAAAAGATATCACCTATCTTGGAGTCATTCATCATAGTTTTGGCCATTTCTTGTACACTTTTGTTTTTCCTCTCAACAACTCCATTTTGTTGAGGTGTTCTAGTTGCTCAAAATTCCCTTTTTATTCCATGTTATTCACAAAAATCCTAGAATTCATTTGAAGTGAACTCACCACCATTGTCTGATCTTAAGGTCTTGATTTTCAAATCAGTTTCATTTTCAACCATTTCCTTGAATATCTTGAAACATTCAAATGCTTATGATTCCCTGTTAAGAAAGCACAACCATGTCATCCTTATATAGTCATCAATGAGCAACATGAAGTATTGCTCACCATTCAGTCCTTTGGTATTCATTGGCTCACATAGATATGTGTGAATAATTTGCAGTGGCTTTGTAGTGACATATTCCTTGGTCTTGAATTCAACCTTTGTTTGTTTCCCATGCTAACAATGCTTTCACAAAGTGTTGGTTAGTTTTGTAATTTGTGGCATTTCTTTTATAGCTTGCTTCTTACAAAGATTGAGAAGATTTTCAAATTTAATGTGACCCATTCTCTTGTGCCCAATCCAACTTTCAGCTTCCTTACCCAAACAACATTTTTCCTTTCCAATTTCTTTCAATATGTATATGTTGTTTGGAATTCTAGTTGTCGTTGCCACAATTCTACATGATCCTTTTCTCCTAATTTCACATTCTTCTGAATTGAATAGGACTGTGTGTCCCTGATCACACATTTGGCTTACACTCATAATATTATGTTTCATGTTTTCAACAAGTAGAACATTTTATTCCAAAGCATCTTCATTCCCAAGACTAATTGTACCTTTTCCCATAATTTTGGCTGAGTTATTATTGTCAAATGTGACATAACCCTCCTTTTCTTTCCTTAACAACACAAATTTGTTTTTGTCAAATGTCATATGATTTGAACATCCACTATCAACACACCATTGAATTGTACTACTTTAAGCTTGTAAATCTAGTCCACATTCATCCATTTTCAATTATTTTTTCTTCTTTATCCAAGTTCTCTTTTGTTTTGGAAACAGTCTGGTTTCCTTTGATAATAATGTCACCCTACTTCTGCAATTTTTGGCTATGTGTCCAAAGTTGTTACATTTGTAGCATTCAATTTCATAATTCAGGGCTCCAAATCTATTGTTACTTCTATCAAAATCCTTACAAGGATTCTTGTCATTATTCTTGAACTTTTCATGTAACTTGGTTCTCAATTGGCCCCGCAACTAGTTCACCTTCTTTGGTCCTCTTAGCACCTTTTATTATCAGTTATTTTTGTTTCCTACTAAAACAATAGTCACCCAAGAGAACTATATACTTCATCTTCCTCAAAATCAACAGTATTCTCTAATGTAGATACATACAAATATATAGACATGGCTATAGGCATACATATAGCTAATGGTATCGGACAGATTTGAGTATGATCCTAGGAAATGTCAAAATTTGTTGGGATACGAGTAGGGACTAGGAAAGATGAAAATTCTACTTGTGATTGCATAGGATTTTGAATAGGATGGGTACTATCAGGTTCAGGAGACAAGGTAGTGTCATTAGTAGGTGGTCCTCAAGGCTGAATTTGAAGTAAGGGTGGGGAATGTTGGTGTACATCGGATGAAAAACCTACCTATGATGAAATAGAGGAAGTGAATTTTTTTGATATAGGATTCAAATACTAAGTGGGGAGTGTTAAAGAAGGAATTGGATGATGAGTAAGGTCATAAATAGGCTCTGCAACATCAGAAGTGGTAGACATAGTCACAGCAAGAGGAAATTCAGGATTAGGACTCCGTAGGGCATTAATAGGAGGGAGTGAGAAATTAGATGTAGGTAATTGTGAATAATCTTGTACAATTAGGGTCGAATGAAATTCCTCCTGTGGTTTCTCCTCCTCTAAGTCAATGATTTCAATAGTGGAGTTGGGGATTTTGGTTTTGGGAGTTGTAGTAAGAGCGACCTTATCTTTTCCAATCACCAAATCAAAAACTATTTCAGAATAAGTACTAACAACAGTAGATGAAACAGTAGGTTGAGAGACTATACCTTGCAACTACAAATTTATTGATTTGGATAGAACATATATTCAATGTAACCATAAATATTAAAATTAATCAGTGGTTAAAATCCTTGCATTTATGTGGTGTGGTTGTTTCCTTCTTATCCTTTCCTTTGCACTTATTATTTTCGTCTTTTGAAGCATATCAATGGCGTTTCTACTTGGAACCACTTGGTTTTTATTTTCTTCTTGTTCATATTATCAAGATATTATGCTTGAAAGGAAGCCTCATAAAGCTTCCTATGTTTAAATATATTCACTTTCCTACTTAAATGATTATATAAACCTCACATATACTTAAGAAGTACATCTAGGTTCTTGGGGTATCTACCCAACATAATGGATTATTTTCTAAATTCGGTGGTGTACCCTTGAACAATATTCCATTGATTTTTTCTGGAATTAATTCCAATGATCTATTGATCCTTTTAATATCCAATAGGATACAACAAGGTAATGGGGGTTTTACACACCTCCCACTCACTTACTTGTGGATCACCCTTTAGCATACGCATCTTTGTGTAACTTTCACATCAGGTTTGAGATTGGGCCTTTAACTTTAGTTAAACAAATGAAATTTTTTACCCTTATCCTATGTTAAGAACACTCAAATAAACTTAGAACTATTGAAGCAATTCATTAAATTTAATAGTGTCAATGTCACCTTGGTAGGGTTTGATATATTCTTTCTCTTTCGCTTCATAGTGACATTATGAAGAAGTGATGGCACTAGAAATAGGTCTTTTTTTCTTTTTCTAGTTTAATATCCTTTTCGAGGTCATCATTATCTCTAAATTTCTCATCCCAAACTAACTTTTGAGTTAAATCTACCAAACTCTTCAAGAGATCCAATCTTTTATTGTAGACATGCCATGAAGATGGATATGTTGTGAGAGATGTCTATGACTTGTGATTCTAGTTGGTAAACTATCTCCTCTAACTCAAACCATCAATTTTTATTATAATCATCTTCCATGCCTACGTTTTTAATCCTTCTTTCTCATGCCAATTATTGGATCTCACAAATTCCCACAAAACACCAAAGTATGTTTCTGTAATACCAATATAGTGTGTTAGTTCTTGTGGATAATCCACTGGAGCAATGGATACAATATATGTTAAATATTTTTAACTTGCTTTGTTATGAAATGTTTTTACATTATATTTAGATTTAATATTACTTGTCTAGTATAGAAAACAATCAAATAATGAAATTAAAATGAAAGAAACTACACAAATAACACATTATTCACACAATGAGCACAAGATGTACCCCAATAAAACCTAATGTGGAAAACATTTAACTACAAGGTAAGGCTTGTTCCTTTCTCTTAAATTTTTCTCTATTATGAAATGAAAATACAAAGAACATGCATTCCCGATATGGTTACCATGATCACTATCACATGTATACCTACTACATGATCTTCTACTTCCTCTATTCTACTTGAATATCCCAATCCAAATGCTCTTCTCTAGTGTGGAATAATAAAGAATACAATAAGAATGAAAGCCCTTCATTTTCTTAGTGGCCGGTTATTTAACATGGCCTCATAACAATTCCAGATCATAGTTATGGTTGTTGAATTTCTGAACTCCTAATTAAGGTAAGGGTTGTGTACCTTCTAGAATATTCTTGAAATTCTACACATGACTAACACCACATGTGTGAGTAATAGAAGTTAATGTGGCCCAATTGATATCATAGTAAACACACATATTTTATTAATTAATTTATTGTTTATTAATATATTTAAAAAACATTGAAATATATATAATATATAAATCTCTTTACCATCATTTTTATTTTTCTAATCAACTTATTTTTTACTTCAATCTAGGATAAATATAAGAATAATAAAGAGTTATGCATCAAACATAAAACAATATTCCCTTATCAAGTTATTTGTGGTTGGCCATATTAATTTTTAATCATGATCTATACTTGGAAAAGTTAGTTTCTAAATTAAAAAAAAAAAGGACTAAGCTTGTCTTAGTGGAAATCTATATATCCATAGCTAAAAACCTACATTGTCCAAAAGAAAATAGACACGGGAAAATAAGTTTTAATATGTGCATAGTGTGCGGAGAGGATGGGAGAAAAAATATTTTAATATGTGAATAGTATGAAGAGACGATGGTGCTAGTAACTGTAACACCATCGTTCCAATAAGTCAATACATTTCTTCACAAAGTTCAGAGCTCTTTATGTAGAAACTATGTACAGTAATAATAGTTTATACAATATTTGCAAATGTATCCATGTAGTCCCATACATGGTTTCTCTTCCTTTAATTCAATGATCGTAGACTTTAACAATAGTATTCTTATGCAAAGAAGGATCCATGTAGAAAAAAAATATTCCTTAGAACATTTTTTCCATTGATTTATTAAACTTCTACTTATTGTCGACAAAAATCGACAAGTTCCAAATGTCATTCAATAACATCTTCCAACAAAATCATAGAGACAAGAGAGGGAATAATTATCTATTTATATGGAATAAGGATAAATGTGGTTGGAAATTTGATGTGTGTATGCATGTTGCCATGCAAGGGAAACATAAAAAATAATAGTTGGTTGTTGATTCTCTAAGAATATAACAAATAGGAGTTGAAGGAAAATATGCATGGAAACCGTGAAACGTGTTTGAATGTGAGTTGACCTTGATGTTAATCAATGAAAGGTAGAATTATTCATACAAACGGCCTTGAAAATCTTACATATGGTGACAACAAGGATCTAATCTTGCAATTCTCCAATAAATTTTATTAGATCAAACGTCTAAAATAAACTTAAAAAATGGAGAAGAGAAATATAAGAATGTGAGCAAGATTTTAATAGAGGAATAAACTAAATACATTGTGTATTGCATGGAAGGAAACTTTTGAACTATCTCTTTAAGCTAAGGGTAGAGTGGGGCGAAATATTTTTTTCTATTTGGTTTCGGGATTGTGGGTGGGAGGAGTTTGCTTTCTTTCTAGGACACTCTAAATCATCTCTAAATGAATTGAGAAGTGTTCCTTATGAAATGAATTGAGAAGTGTTCCTTATGAAATGGGAAATGGGAAATGTTAGAGAGAAATATGCAATGCAATCACATATGAAGTATATTGAGATGAATAAATGGAAAGGGATTACAATCTCTTAGTTTAACATGTTCAACAAGACCTTACACTCGTTAGACCTATACAAAACTATAAGGGAGAGGCCTTTATTTATAGATTTTCTTTGATGTCAAGATGGAAGAAAAATTGATATTTTTTAAAATCCAAATTCATGCAATTGCATTGAATTTTTTTATTAACTCAATTAATAAATTATAATTGTAAAAATGTGATCAAAATGAAAATCCCAAAACTAATACTTTGGATGAAATAACTTAATTTAATACATAATTGGCATTTAACATTTCAAGAACAATATAAATTATGTAGAAGGATAACCTTCTTAAAGCTCCCAAACAAGCAAACATACATTCAAAATAGTTAATTTACATCAAATTCTTTTCACAACAAGGTGGGTTGCATAGCAATAAGTCCTTGCCTTTAGTTTTTCCTTTAGTTTTTGTTTTCTATTGATCTAAGAAACTAGAGTTATCTAGTCAATGTGATTTGATTTTTGTGGGAGTGATAGAAATACTTTGAATAACATCAAAACTAGTCATTACTATATTTGTTTTATGCACTAGTTTTTTGTCATTGCTATATTTGTTTGATGCACTAGTTTTTTGTGGGAGTGATAGAAATACTTTGAATAACATCAAAACTAGTCATTACTATAGTTGTTTTATGCACTAGTTCAGTATTGTGAGAAGCTTTATGCACTTGTTCGGAATCGTATTGTGAGAAGGACATTATGCTAGGGTGAACTAAGAATCACAATAAATTGAGAAGCTTTATGCAGTTGAAGCGGAGTTGAGGAACATATCAGGGTTGGCCCATCTCACAAAGCTTCAAGAGCTAACAGTTTCCGAGTGCTCTAAGTTACTACAGCTAGTGGGTATTGAACACTTGACATCATTATAGAAGGTTGATGCATGTAAATGTGTAGAGCTAAGGAGCATATCAGGATTGGCTCATCTCAAAAAGATTCGAAAGCTAAGTGCATATCAGGATTGGCTCAACTCAAAAAGATTTGAAAGCTAAGTGTTTCTGGGTGCTCTAAGTTAGTAAAGCTAGTAGGTGTGAAACACTTGATATCATTAGAGAAGCCTCATGTATCTGATTGTGAAAAGATTCATGTATCTCGATGTTTATCAGCATTGGCCCATCTCATGAAGCTTCAAAAGCTAATTGTATGTAATTTCTTTAAGTTAGAAAAGCTAGAAGTTGTTGATAATTGGGCATCGTTAGAGGAAATTCATGCATTTGGATCTGTTGAGTTGAGGAGCATATCAAGGTTTGTCTATCTCACAAAGCTTCGAGAGATAAGTGTTTTTGGGTGCTATAAGCTAGTAGAGTTAGTAGGTTTTGAACACTTTACATCATTAATGCATCTTGAGGCACGTAGATGTGTTAATATAAGGAGCATATCAAGGTTTGCACATCTCACAAAGCTTGAAATAATATTTGTTTCTGACTGCTACGAGTTAGAAGAGCTTGTAGGTATTGAATATTTGTCATACTTGAAATTGTTTCATTTTGATGGATGCCCCAAACTACAGTTTGGTGAGGGAGAAAAATGTTTAGAGCCGACTGATTTTTTTTTTATCATGTATACATAAGAAGCAATTATATTGATATCTATAAATTTATCTTCAATTTTAAGATTAAAAAATGCCATCGACATAGAATTATTTAATGATGTCCAGTAAAGGGTTTATTTTAAAAGAAATTCTTTAGATTTAAATCCATGCCAAATTGTTAATTTGATTAATTTCATAACACATAGAACTATTTAATGGTTTTCAATAAAGAAATTATTTAAAAAAGTGTCATAACTTAGAAATATTTACTAATTGAATTCATCATGTATTAACTATGTAGTCGTTCAATTAGGGTAGGAATCTGGTCACAACTCTAGCAGTTGCAATTTCTTTTATACACCGTTCATTCATCAGTTTTTTTTTTATAATGGTCAAAGTTGAATTTCTGTATAAAATATATTTTGGTATGCGAATCTGGACCAATAAAGTGGCATCAAATGTTAGCTGTTGGCATCCACTTTACACTTGTGAAAATAAATCAATTAAACATGTTTGCTTGCAGATCTGATCACCATGAATAAATGCATGGAACAGGGTGCCAACTTTTGGATTTTGGTGTTGGTTGCTTCGAAGAAGCCGAGGTTTATTCATTTAAAACATTAAAATATCCCGTTCTCACATCTGAAATCAATCCAGTTCATGCATGCGCCCATGGATTTTGTAAAAATACGATCCTAGAAAGACATTAAAATAGTTTTGAGAAGCCTGACCAAATGCAAGGTCACGATTTCAAAGTATCCACTATGCCAATACCAAAGTCAATAAACATACATGAGAAAGTTTCTTATTTTAAGATACTCCAATAATTTAAGCTAGCAATATATAAGCATCGTTAGATACAAAAATTAAAAAGTATTTGCATATTGACAGATGGACACACGCCTCAATCGTTCCACTTGCCACTTGCTCATATAGTTACATTCCTTCATAAATATGGCTTAGCTACGTGCCTTCAGAAAATTGACTTGCATTTTTTCACTGGGAAGACTATCGTTGTCCAGGAAACAACTCTTCAAGGAGGGTTTGCATTTCCTCCATGCCAAGATTTCCAGTGATAGGGAATCAGTCGAACCCTATAGCCATGTGTTCGACCATAAGAATGCAATGGAAGTTTACATTGCGACCACGTGCTATCTCATGGAATTTCTACTGATGAAGATGTTCAGTAGGTTTCCCTTATGAATGCAAAGGAATTATTGCTATCCATTGTTGTAATGTATGCTCTAGTGTATATATACAAATTCAGAAGCTTAGACAGTTCCTGTCTTGAAGAACAGGGAGCCACATTTTGTTCTTTAGTGAGCAGCTTAGGCGGGATATTGCCACAGATTTCCTGCGCTTCCCGTGCTCTGTTTTTCTGTGTGCCCATTAGCAGGTTACCAAGGTAAGTCGTCATATCGTTCTCTATCTCTTCATTGGATTGGTGAAAAAAACTTGTGCTTTTATCACCTTCTTGGAGCCAAAGCACTTGTTATTTTTTCCTCCATTGACGTTCCTACTGTTGATTGCGTTAAATATAATATATAAATAATAAATTATTGTAGAGGATGTGGGGCCTCTTTACCTAACCATTCAATTATATACTTATATAGATAAAAACATTTTGGCTCGAAGCCCAATCCCTAAACAATGCGCCCCCTCTCTAAACAAAAATCTTGTCGTTTTGCATATGATTTTCCCCTTCTTTTGTAGAAATTCATCCTCCTTCATCCCAACGACATCATTTTAGCAGTATCTACCAGTAGAGATAAGTGAGGACCAGTATGCCCCTCCAACACTGTCAATGCGCCATCTTTTCTCAATAGCCTGGAAATGGAGCTCGAATTCCTAGAATGTATGGAAGATGTTGTGTATTCCTTTTACAAATTAAGAAGAATTGATCCAAAAGGAAAAATGAATGACTGGTTCAACACAATAAAATAGTATTACAAATTATACAAAAAAATGCGTAGAAATTTCATATACTCACAAAAACTGAGAGACGAGAATGAGAAAGAATTATTTGTTGAATATTGAGAGTCCACAGCTGAACAATTTTTTAGTGTTGGTTCTCAGGATCAGGATTTTAGTGCATCGAGGCTTGTGCTATCCCCAGTTGAAATGGTTCTAATAGTGCATTGATATTTCATTCAAATCTATGTCGAGAAACTAGGGAATCATACTGTCAATCATTGTCTAACAAAATGGCAATAATATCAATATTTCCAATGTATTTATAACCAGTTGATTTACCAGTGTATTGAGATGGACATATCAACGCAATGGTCACCAGAGGAATTAAGCACTCCCACTCTAGAATCTAGTTTCAGGGTTGAGTTTTAGTGCCGAAAATTTACTCACTAAATTGGAAGCACCAGCCATTGGACACAAGTAGGCAATGTGGTTGATCCACAAAACCAAATCAACGCCCAAGACCAACCGCCAAGCCAAGGGAGGAGCCCACAAGGGACAACATATATGCACGTTATCTTCCATTTTGTTTTGAATAGTCACACCTGTGTGCTAACTTATGAAGCTTCGATTTGAATTTGCTGAAAGAATATATAAAAAATAAATAAAAATTGAAACAGTCCCTGAGCAGCGGAGATGCCCGCTTATAAAGCTGCGACTATGGGTGTTATTACCTGCCTCACAAAATGAAACGACGTTGTCCTCTTTTCCGAAAATGGCCCAGGGTTCCATGTAATGAGAAGGTCCGAACCTGTAACCTCCCATTTGGAACCACTGTATGATTTCCATTCCGCCCGAAAGGAGAACCTTGAGATCCATGCGCTTGACCCAAGCATACACCTCAATTGATTGGATTAATTCCTTCTTTCTATGTTCTTTCATGTCGAAGGACCAAAGAGTTCACTCCATTTCACATTAGAGCAACGTACAGCCATGCTGCAACAAATCCCATCGAGCATTAAGGTCTTCTGCCCTTCCTTGCACTTCTTAGATCCTTCCCACGACTAGAAGGTGTTCCAATAAGCTATAATATGACCGGGAGAAGCTCTCAACCGCTGAATATGATGAATATATGAATCCCTGAATTAAGAGAGAGTCGTTGGTTTCTGCAGATGATGATCTCCTCATAAATGTAGAGTTGACGCAAGGCGCAGCCAAGCTCGCAGAATGTGCAAAGATGAACCTCTCGGAAACAAAAATGTGAAAAAAAGAGACAGGATCCTTGAGGTTGACCCTATTTAGGATTTACTTCTTGCAGGGCATTGGATTGCATGGAGAGGCTGCATGCCCTCCATGGTTACTTCCTTTTTGCATGGCGGTGAGAGGTCGCCTGGCCTTTACACATACACCCCTTGCACGACTGGGGACTAGTGGGGAGTCCGTAGACTTAGGCGTCGTAGGGTGTAGGATTAGGTTAAACCAAAAAAATAGTAAAATAGTCTGTGTCTCAAGAATGCATCAAATAAGACTTGCAAATTGCCTATTGGGTGGAAGGGAATAAACTTCATAAAACTTAGGCTAATTTTTTTTAAAACTGTGCAGGGATTAATTAATAACAACATAATATAGACAAAACAATACCCACAATAATATATAGAGAAGGAACCAATAAGACTAAAAAAGTGATATCATCTTCAATGTATACCAAAAAACAAATAGATCGTAATGATGGTATGAGTTTTCAAAAATAGTACTAACAAAGTAATTAGAGAAATATGTAAAATGGGTGCGAATTGAATCCAATTAAATCGTAAACCTTGAAAATTGAAAACAATTTATACAACTTGAGAATTTAAAAGAAAGAAAGATGAAGCTGTTGTGTAATATGATTATCATAAATTTAAAATTTTAAAAGAATAAGAAAATTATTAATATGATGAATTTATTATTATTTTTATAAATTTATTATCTTTTAGTTTAAAGAGAAATTGTGGTGCGAGAAAAATTTAGCGGTTAAGAGAAAACTAAGTTACAATAAGGAGGTCATTAACCCTAATTTGGAAGATCAGAAGATAGTAATTAGTTCAAAGAAGAAAATTGATATAGCCAAGATTAGAATGAACTCCCGTGAGTTTCATAGCGAAATAGGGTGTTGGTCTATTCCCAAAACTTTGTGGGAGGAAAGGGTATTGGTCTATTCCCAAAACTCCATGGGAGGAAAGGTTTTTCCATCTTTGTGAGTCTCTAAGCGTTGAGGATGAAAATCACTTTCTCTTAGAGTGCCCTGCTTACACCCACATTAGATATGAGTTTCATAGTATTTGCTACAATACAAACCTTGCTAACCTCCTAACTTGTCAAAATTATAGTGAGCTTGGAAAGCTTCTTACCAAGCTTTTTGAGCATAGAAACAAAAGTTTAAAGCAAACCAAGTAATAACCTTCTTAAAGTCCGATAAGCCAAATTTTATTTGAGTGAACATTAATCATCATCATCATCCGTAAACCTTACTATCTTTATAAAATTTAATTATTTTTTTATTTTAATAAATAAAACTATTAAAATATTAAAAATAAATTATTAAAATATTAAAAATAAATTAGAGTTTGTTTTAAATATTTAATAACTATTCTTTAACTATTATGAATTAGGTTTTGAAGGGAATATACAATTTGCATTTAATTACGTGTTTAAGGGAATGTACAATTTGCACTTGAGTCATTTGAATAGCATCAATAAAGCGACCCAGAAAAACAAATTTACTTAATGTAGCAAATACTACACAATGTCAATTTATTAGTCCCTGCCAAGGCAGGGATTATAGTGATCGATCGGGTTTCCACATAGTTTGACTTTCTATTAATATTTAGAAAAATTATAATGTTTTATAAAGTTTTTATATTTTTTAATAATTTGCACAATTTTTTAATAATTTGAAAACAGAAAAATATTTTTTGAAATTAGTTATTTCTTATTTTTAATTGGTGGAGTGCATTGAAATGACTAAATACTCCTGGTATGAAAAATAATTGTCAGAAATAAAAAATTATTTAAAAAATAAAAATTAACATTTTTTTTTGGCATTGCCACTTGTACATGTACTACAATGTCATTTAATTATCATTTAATGTTACTGTTTTTTGGGCATGGCCATTGACAATACATCCATCAGTCTAGCCTTTGACACTTCATCCATCCGTTCAGCATAGCATGCGAGCTGCGAGCCATTTATTAGTGATATGATGTGCCGTTACCAAATTCTTGAATCCAACGAAAAAATTTAAGAAATTCGATAGTTCTATTCGAATGCAAATCTTTGCCGGATGAGGCTGAGATGTGGCCACGACTTCTCCACTTTCTATGTTAGTTGCATAGTAATTTTAAATGGATGAGTAAAAGAATGAATATCTAATAAAAAATAATCATCAAATTTTTAAATGATTTTTTTTTAAAATAAATATATTAATTAAATTTATATATCTAATTTTTAAAATTTAGAAAAGATTATATTAAAAATAAATATATTAATAAAATTTATAATATATATCTAATTTTAAAAAAATATAGTATTTATTTTTTATTTATTTAAAAACAACACAAACATCAAAAAAATTCAAAGCCAACCTTTATAGCCAAGCGTGGCCTAGATTTATAGTCATTAATAAATTTTAAATTACTTTTAATAATAGGTGAATAAAATTTATATAACCTAAATACATATTTCTATCTTGCTATGGTATTTTAAATATATATAAAGCATATAGATATCTTATCTTGCTATCATATTTTAATATATATCTTGTTATGTATTTTAAAGTTATTCTATGGATAAGTTTAATAATTAAAAGATATTAAATGATAAATATAATATATACTTTGAGAATTTTTTTTTACATAAAAATATTGATAATTTTTAAATATGTTTTTAAATGTTTAAATTTTTATTTATTTAAATTCCATATATTATATATTTTTAGTTGATATATCAACAAATAACTATATATTTTTTGAATAAATATAATACAATTAAAAAAAAAATTGAAATTCAATATTAAAATAATAATTTAAAATAAATATAAAAGCTTTTAGCATAATAATGATTAAAAGTTCAAATATAAAAATAATTATAAATTGAATTAATATGATGAAATTAATTATTAAAATTGTATATTTTGTCACACAAATTGGAAATAATTATTTGTCATATTTGTAACCTTGTATGCTTTTTGATAAATTAGTATAGATCCAAATCCTAGGCTCTATCAAGCGTGAGTGGGATCAAATCTCCCCAATTGCAAACCTTTCCTTGAATAGCTCCTTGAGTGTAATACCTCAGCCACCTAATCCTAAGCTCTAAAGTCTCTAGTTTAAGTATCATATTTACATTTTACTTTGTATTATTCTTTTTGTTTATGGCCGATATAATATTTATTACATTTTACTTTGTATTATTCTTTTTTGTTTACTTTGTATTATTTTGTTACTCAACAAACTCAACAAACACTCTAAAATCTCATATTTACTTTTTACTTTGTATTAAAAGTAAAGTCTCTAGTTTAAGTGTCATCTTTACTTTTTACTTTCTATTATTTTTTTTATTATGACCGACATAATATTTATCACCTAATCCTAAGCTCTAAAGTCTCTAGTTTAGTTTAAGTCTCATATTTACTTTTTACTTTGTATTATTCTTTTTTGTTTATGGCCAACATAATATTTATTACTTTTTACTTTGTATTATTCTTTTTTGTTTATTTTGTATTATTTTGTTACTTGACAAACACTCAACAAACTCTACACATGTTTCGGTTGAAAAAAACACAAACTCTACACATGTTACAAGATCTCCCTCATACTGGGTTGTAGAGCGCCTCTCGGCCCAATAAATTGAGAGTGAAGTGTTGCTCATATATTAGGCACTATTATTCTTGAATTTGGTTTATGGAATTTGTGATGTAAAGTTTCATGGATTGGTTTAATATTAAATTTTATTAGTTTTATTTTTTAGCAATAATTAATGTTTAGACAAATATGTTTTTGTTAAGACTATTTTTGAAAATATTTAAGAGTGAAATTTTATAACTATTGAAATGGATGCAATATCTATGTGGGTTGTAAATTTGTAATGATATTAGTGGCATGCACAAGATTCTCTATATGAAACACTCACACTTAAGAAGGGTTTAATAACTTATTCAATGTGTATATATGCAAAGGTTATTCAATATTTCTATTTGCAAAATTAAAGTGAATAGAGGAATCCTAAAATGAAAGACTTATAGCCAAATTCAACAACATGGATTTACCATCTATTTTTAGGCTTTTTTGTATCTTTACCTTTAAAATTGGTTATAGTCTCTATTCAATTGGTGAGGTTGTCATTATAATGTGGACAAAAGAACCAATTGACAATACTAATAGTAATCAAGAATTTATCAATACTATGTTATTGAGAACTTTCTCTTCCTCGTAAGCCCTTTGCAAGTGAATAATTAACAACTAAATCATCAACTACTTAAAAATAAAATTAATAATAACCAAAAAGTATTGTTCCCATAAGGGATAAGAATGTGTTTCAACTCAAGATTTAATAAAATGCTCATTTCAATATAAAATTATATATTATCAACAAAATGTCAAAAGATGAAACTCTAATTAATAAATGACATAAAATTCACAATGCATTGAAAATTAAATGATGTGTCTCATTTAGCACTTATCCTTTTAAATTCATGTTCTTATAACCAAATCAACTTATACTCTAATCCAATTCAAATTTCAAATTGGACACCAAAGTCACTAATGAAAACCAATTTGATAGATAGAAACTTCAATTGATTAAAGCTATGGCTCAAACATCTACGAATATCCCTACATTGTCCAAACATTTAAGTTCTTTAATTGAATGATATATGTTTGAAGTGACAAATATGCTCTGAGCAATGTACCATATCTATGCTCTTATTATTAATTATTTTAATAATCATCTGTCCACATTCTGACTCGTAAACATACATATTCTTATCTGATGTATTTAGAGCTCTTTTATTTGTTTTTTTAAATTAAAAAATTATAAGTAAAAATTTTTTTAGGTATAATAAAAAAATTCATTATAATCTATTCCCATATCATAAAAATAAATTGATATTAATCTGAATAAAATAAATATTAAATGGATGAAATCTCTAGTTTTCGATATCAGTGATTTCACCACCAATCAATTTTGAAGATCTTCACCATCCAATGTGTACACAGATTTCTTCACTATGGATGTGCCTCGAAAATATCTGCTTTAGGGCCCACTTGCTTAGCAGAAACTGTTAACACTTAGTTAGGGCGACATTGATATGACAAGTGCAAATTCCCATAACACTTTGATATCGGCCCATTTATTTATTCTATACACACCACGCAGGCTCTCCACGAAGCGAGGACGGACGTCAGGGAGGGGAGCTCAGTATCGGACGTACGACTGACCATAAAAAGGCCAAATGGCACATATTTTTTTTTTTTTTGTTTTTTAATTTTTTTTAATTTTGATAATCATAATTAAAAACAGATATAATTAGTCATTTCAAGATTTTAATCGAGTTATGAAATTTTTTTGAATTGTAATGTTAATTTATAATTAAAATTTGAAAAGATATATACTAAATATCTCTATATAATTATGAAATTCATTAATTATGTCATTATTAATAAATCAAAACTATAATACTTCAAACTAAAAAATTTAAAAAAAAAATTAAAATTAAAATTTTTTTTACTATAAAATATTTTAAAATAACAATTACATTTTCTAAAAACATGACACAATAGATAAAAAAAACTTTAGTAAGTTCAATAATAAATAATTTTTCTAAAAAATAAATTCCACTTAGGCTAAAAATCAAATTAATAACTTTTTTTAAAGAAATAAAAGATTTTAAACAATTAGCTGACATGTCCCAAACCCTAACCGTAAAAATTAAATAAACAAACATAACAATATTTATTCTTCACCTCCCCGTGCTAAAGAAGAGAGTGAGATTGTTGATTTTAAAAATCTTTTCCTCTCATTCACTATATTAATAAAGTTATATTAAATTTAAAAAAAATATAATATATATTAATTTAATATAATATTTTAAAAATTAAAATTATAATCATATTTCAAATTATCATCAAAATTAAAATTATCATCAAAATTTTATAATTTTATTGAATTTAATATGGTATTAATTGAAAAAATAAAATCCATTAAAATGAAAAAAATAGTATCAAATTTATTATACTTTAAATCTTTCATCACACTATTTTAACTTTGAAAAAAAATTAAAAAATTCAAATAAAATATTTCATTTCATCAGATGACATGTGGTACAACATAATTTTAAAAAACTTATATATTAAAGATTTTATGGGAAAGTGATATGATTATATTAAAGATTTTATGGGAAAGCGATATGTTTATATTAAAGATTTTATGGGAAAGTGATATGTTTATTATTAGATTACATATTTTTATTATAGATACATTTTAAAAAATAAATTATATATTATTAAAATTAAAATAAATTATAATTTAAAATTTGATATAAATTATATTTTCAAAATATAATAAAATATTTTAAAATTCAATTTATAGTATACTTATAAAATCATATTAATTTCTATAAATATTTATTTTAATACTCTTATCAACGACATCAATTCAAATCAATCACGAGTAAATCATATTCTCTACCTACCTCTAATATCAAATCATATTTTTTATTAAAAAAATGTATCAAGGATCCTCTTGGAAATGATTTTGCATTATATTACAACTTTTTAGTGGTAATATTAGTTTTAATTCAAAACCTTGTAATTTCAAAATTTGATATGAATTGTAACAATTAAATACAAATTACATGTATAATGCACACACGTTATTGGTTTTGATTTGTCTAGATATTGGACCCTAAAAGCATGCTTCTAGGTTGGGAAAGCTTAAGGCACGTGAAAGATTAAGGCACGTGTTGCACTATAAAAATATGGAATGAGTTCCTCTTAGTTTGAATGTGGGATAAATCTTGCACCTTTAACTTTGAGGCAAATAATGCAAATAATGAACTTATGAAAATTACAACATAAAGAATGATGCAAATGATCTATAGCTTGATAGTGGCCTTTACCTAAATGCTAAAAGGGTTAGTCCTACGAGAAGCAGATACTAAGATCTTGGAAAATTAAGTGACCATGATGCTTTTCTAGCCATTTTCAACTAAAACTTACAACTTTTATTACTATGAACTATTAAGTGGTGCCTAGCTTGCACACCATAATGTTTGAGGGGTCAGTTAATGACCCAATCACCCAAATTTGATTTGTATGCGACAAGTATTATCAAACTAAATTGACTTTTTAAATATTTTTTGTTATCTAAAGTTATTTTTCTATGTTTTGGAAAAATAATTATTAATTTTAATAGGTCAATAAAACAAAAAGACATAGTCCCAAGGCAGGGACTAGCTGCACGTGTTGCACTATAAAAATATGGAATGAGTTCCTCTTGGTTTGAATGTGGGATAAATATTGGACCTTTAACTTTGAGGCAAATAATGCAAATAATGAACTTATGAAAATTACAACATAAAGAATGATGCAAATGATCTATAGCTTGATAGTGGCCTTTACCTAAATGCTAAAAGGGTTAGTCCTACGAGAAGCAGATACTAAGATCTTGGAAAATTAAGTGACCATGATGCTTTTCTAGCCATCTTCAACTAAATCTTACAACTTTTATTACTATGAACTATTAAGTGGTGCCTAGCTTGCACACCATAATGTTTGAGGGGTCAGTTAATGACCCAATCACCCAAATTTGATTTGTATGCGACAAGTATTATCAAACTAAATTGACTTTTTAAATATTTTTTGTTATCTAAAGTTATTTTTCTATGTTTTGGAAAAATAATTATTAATTTTAATAGGTCAATAAAACAAAAAAACATAATCCCAAGGCAGGGACTAGCTGCTTTGCACCTATTATGCTTGTTTGATTTGGGGTGGTCACGGGTCGAGGAAAGGAGTACCTCAAATAATGATAGAATATTGCATCGTTCAAAGGCATTTTTACATCCCACCATCTTAACCTCCATAGAATGTGATCGTCTCCACAAGTTTAAGGTTGTCAGTCCACTATCATATAGGACGAATTATTAATGCAAGGAATTGACGTGGCACAAGGTTCGAATAATAATATATTTGAAGAATTCACGTGACACAAGGCTAAAGTAATAATACATTCAAAATTTAATTATCATCTCTTGCTTACAGAGTAAAGATATTTTCGTCAATATACAAGCCATTTCACACAAATCCCAACATTGAATCTAGAAGTAACAAGTAATCTAAAATCCCAACAATGAATTTAGAAGTAACAAGTAATCTATGCAATCACCTTAAATTTTTGCTGGTTTATTAAAATAATCTAGGGTTAAATTTTTGTTGGTTTATTAAAATAATCTAGGATAATTATCATAATTACTAATTTTATTGATAATTATTAATTTTAAAATATAATGTAGTGTTGACATGATAGAAATAATATAAATATAGAAAAAATATATTATGATGGAAAATGAAAATTTAAATATTAATATTTTGGATGACAAAATTGTGATTATGGTGGTTGACAAAATTTAATGCATTGTTGATATAATAGAAATAATATAAATAAAACAAAAAATGCATTATTGATATAATATATGATGGAAATGAAAGTTAAAATATTAATATTTTGGATGACATAATTGTGATTATGGGTGGTTCACAAATGTAATGTAGGAAAATACAATTAGAAAAATAATGCATTGTTGGCATAAAAGGAACAATACAATACACATAAAGACAATCGGATCATTTTCCATAATTGTTGTTTCTGTATGGTGATTGATGTTAACTTGTGATGTCTTTAATATGTAACATCATTTTAACCACACAAGTGGATGGAAATGACACAATAACAAATAATCCTTTAGTTGTATTAGATTAAAATGACACAATAGCAAATAATCCTTAATTTATGGTTTATACTACCTTTTACGGTACTAGGATTATTTTGTTTAAACAATATATATATATATATATATATATATATATATTATTTTTAGACCAAATTTAATATCATAAAAGATTAAAATTCATAGCACTAAATACTAAACATTATTAAAATTAATAAGATCAAAGGATTAAAGATTAATAAGATTGGTATTTTAATCAAAAGTATGTTCCATAATACCTAAGGCATTTCACATAAATTCAAATCAACTATGAACTAATTTGGAAGTAACAAGTAATCTATATAACTACCTTGATTTTTTTGTTCATTCTATGAAATAATCCATTATAATTATCATAATTATCAAAATATGGTCGAAATGAAAGTCTCAATCCTAATATTTTGGGTGACACACTTGTGACTTTGTTATCACCAAAATAATATGGATATAGAAGGATAACCTTCTCAATTAAGTAACTAAGTGCCTTTGCAATCCTTTCTTTAGTTAGCATTTTAGTTTGATATATAATTATTTTAGTTGTCTTTTGGCATCTTTAGTGTACATCATTGTAGTTATACAAATGGATTAAAATGAAACAATTACAATTAGTTCTTAACTTATGGTTTACACTACTTTTTAAGATATTTAGACTAGTTTGTTTAATGAATTTTTAACACATATATTATATATTTAAAACGAAATTTAATATTATAAGTAAAGATCAATAAACTAAATACTGATAACATTAGTAATATATCTATATTTAAAAATTTTCAACATTAGTAGTATATATATATATCTAAATATTTTCATAATAAAAACTTATATATTGTACACAACACTTTAATAAATATTTTTACAAAATTCATATGATTAAAAAAAAAATACTAAAATTTATTTATCCAAAGAATGTCATTCACACATTAGTGTACAAATCAGTAAAATTCAACATTCATAATTTTTTTTCTATAAAAATAATAAATTTAATATAGAATAAACAATAGTAACTCTTTCGAACTTTTTTGCTAAAAAGTTGTAGGAGCCATTGATGAAAGTGATACTTTTATCATACTCATGCTATAGGAAATTCTATTTCTGTTTTTTTAGATATGTAACAACTCATGGTATAAGTTCTTTTTGTATGCACTGAGGCAGTGGTGGTGACCCTAGCTATGAACTTACATATGGGAAAAGAATAGAACTTAATCTGACCTTGGAGGATATGATAGAAGCTATGCCTCTCTGGCACGCTACCTTTGCTTTTGTTTCTAGTACGGGTGCACCTGGATATGGTTCTAGATTAATTGGATTTTCAACTTGCAAAGATTGAATATTAGATTATTTTAAATGGCTATGCTTTGAAATTAAAAGCATATAAATAATGAAACTATTTTTTTTTATATATATATAAGTTATGGTTTTTTATTTAGAAAAAAAAAATAGTAGCTCACACATTTCCATAATTACAACAAAGGTAGTGAACACCAATAACAAGAGAGATGACACCATAGTTGTTTTTATGTAGAAAGAGTGCAATGGATGAATATAATATTATTTTTATAGAAATAGTCAAATAAATTATTATAATAATATTTTTTTATTAATTTTTTAACAAAATTGTTATATATTTATAAAGATATTTTTAATATATATTTTTCATGAATAATTGTAAAGTTGTAAAGTTTGAGGATACAAATACATATTTTAATATTAAGATTTGTAAATTTATAAATATATTATTAAAAATTGCAAATTTGATAACAAAGAGTTTCATAACATAACAGTTTTGAAGCTTGAGGATTTATATTAAGACTTCATAGCTTTTCATAACATTAAGTTGCAATTCGAACATAGTTGCAATTCAAACATACATATTTGGACTTTACAAATTCGCATGATATCCCATTGAAGTTTGATGTATATTAAAGTGTATAAGTTAGCTTCGACTCTATAACTTTGCATAATATCAATGTTGTTAAGTTTAAGGTTATATGTTTAGACTTTACAAGTTTGCAAAGGATGTATATCACAATTGTGAAGTTTAAATATGCATATTTGGACTAAAGAAGTTCTCATATCATCTTGGCTGTGATGTTTTTTTTTTTTTTTTCAAAGAAAAAAAAGCGTATCATGGCTATGATGTTGAGGATGCATATTTGGTTATTAAATGTTTTCATGACATCATTGTTTCAAAGTTTAAGAGTGCATGTTTAAGTGTTATAAGTTTGCATAACATGGCAATAGTGTACATGTAAATTTTGAATTTATAGATTCATAACATTATAACTTTGTATCATATCAAGGTTCTGGTTATAGTATTTGAAGATGCATTTTGACATTTCACAAGTTTTGATAAGATTATTGAAATTTAATGTTATAAATTTTAAAGATGTATATTTTAACATCTGATTAAGATTGTAAAATTTCACTATTCATACTTAGAATTAACAAGTTTATATAACTTTAACGCTTTGGGTTGTAAATTTTAAAATTGCATATTTTAACTTAACTATAAAGGTGTGAAGTTTGAGATTTCATATATACATTTAATAAGCTTGCATAATGTTAAATTTATAAATTTTTCGATAATACATATATACATTTAATAAGTTTAAGTTTTTATGGTATTTAGTTTCCAAAAGTTTAAGGATTCATATTTGGATTCCACAAATTTTCATAACAGAATTAACATTATAAGCTTTCGTATTACAAAGATTGTAAATTTGAGAATATCCATATTTCTAAATTAGAAATTTGCATAAAAGTTAGTATAAAACATCAATGTTTCTAAAGGGCAAGAATGACTATTTTGACATCACAATTTTACATTAAAATAATAAAATAATAAATTGATTCTTATACTTTTACTCATTTAATATTAAAAAAATAAAACAATATTATAGATAATATTATATTGTTTGGTTTGTTACACAATTTAAGTGTTTTTTTAACCATTTGACATAATTGTTAATTATATTCCTTCTGCAAATATAATTACATTCAAATTTCACTGTAAATACATTGTCCAAAAAATATATATATAATTGTAATTTTTCTTGTAAATACATTATCAAAAAAAAATATATAATTGTATTTTTTCTTAAAAATATAATCGGATCATGTAAGCATGAACATAATTACTTTTAAATTCCAACTAATTAACAGAAAAAATGTCTAACCACCACGACAATCAATATAAAGTAGGTTTGATTATATAAGCTCGGAAAAATATTCTAACAAACATGTCTAACCTTTTAGAGCTTGCAAAAATATTCTAAGAAATAGATTTAGTTTGGAAAAATATTGTCATAAGATATTTACATAATTAGATGTTTATAATTTAGAATTTGGAGTAGATGACAAGTATAGATTGATTTTAGGTTGTTAGTTGTTAGAAATAAATAGTTATAAGAAAAAAAGGAATATAAAAAATAATTGGTAGTAAATGTATAAATAACTGGTATAACATGTAGTTGAGGCATAGATATTGAGTAATTACAACTAAGCATGAAAAATAAGTAACTAATATATTTGTTCATAACACTTAACTTGTGGTTTATAGATATTCAACAGCCACAAGTTAAATCACTTGTACTATATATTTTATGCTTTTGGAAATGAATTAAAAAAAAAACAATACTTAGATACAGCATTACCGGAAACGTGAGGGCAGTCTACGTTTCTTAGGAAAAACGCCGTAGAAACGAGAATGGGACAGAAACCGCTGTTTTCTACGGTCGTTCTCGTTTCTACAATCATTCGTATGAAACACAACGTTTCTCCGAGGGATTTATGCAGAAACGATTTTACCTTTTTTAGGGAACTTGTTCCGTATTTTATGATTTATATATAAAATTTAATTTTTGGATTGTTAGGTGGCAAGGCAAGTGTGGTAGCCGCGTAAATGTTTACTTTCCAAAATTAAATGACCATTAATATTGTGCTGTTGTGAAAACCGGGAAAGGAAGTTTTCCATTGTAACCAATTTGTACATCTTGCTTAAAAGAATGTTTAAAGAATGTTTTGCACTTCTGCTACCTTGTACTGTCAATTAAATCCGAGTTAATTTTTAATTTTGATATCTTCATTCACCTCAGAACCTGTTGTTTGCATTGAACGCAAGTGAATTGGGTGGAGCTGATAGCCTGGAGTTCGAGCCTGGAAGCCGGAACATTACCAGGTTTTCATATACATGCCATGATTTATCTTTTTTTTAATTAATGTTTCCGCAATATTCATTTTTTTTTCCAATTTTTTAATTATATTCAGCATCGCCATTCAATGTGAAATTTATTTTCACAGTTTTTTTTTTCAATGGCATGCGTATGATTGTTTTTGAATGCCTTCGGTACCTGCGCACTTCCCCCTTCTAAACCAAATCTCATAGCATAGGTGTCCATATGAACAGGAAGATTAAAAAATTTCTACGATACCTTAGCACTTCCCCCTTCTCAAACCGACTCTGATAGCATAGGTGTCCATATGAACATGAAGATTAAAAAATGTCTTCGGTACCTGAGCACTTCTCCCTTCTAAAACCAAATCCGATAGCATAGGTGTCCATATGAACATGCAGATTTCTTCTTTATAACCCTTCATCAGGATGTTGTCTATGTGGTCATGTGAACTTTAAGCTTACCGAGATGTAAATCAATTAATCCACGCCCCTTTTATGAATTCATGCACTAGAGATGCCTCCATACTCTTAACAAAACTTTGTTTTGGCATCGTTCCTGGTCTTTTTCCTAGGCCTTTGCTTCATTTACTTCAAGAAGACATCTGGTCTTTAGCACCCCCTATGTCTATTATTTATATTCCTATTTTTAATCCTACTGATTTTTTATAATACTGAAATTTCCTCAGACCTCTAGGTTATTGATTGAGAAGCATAAAAACACTCATAGCTTGCAGGATTCGTTCCTAGCTGTTGTTTTATCAAAGTAGAGTAAGGCTTTGACAAATTGACAAAGCTGATTTTGTTCTCACCTTTGCTATTTATTTAATCATTATTGTATTAAAGATATCTAGTTTGCATCATTTACACATCTAAGTTCAGCTGATTTTTTTTTTTTTTTTCATTCAGTGAGAATCATTAATGTATTACTGTATCAGAGATATCTAGATTCTATCATTTACACATCTGATTTCAACGGAATTTTGTTTTCTATATTCGAGATATTAGATTCTATCATTTACACTTCTAAATTCAATGGAAATTATAATAAAATGGCAACATCTGATTTCAACAAAAATTATATTCAAATGCTCTTTTAATGTGAGTCAACCTTCATTTTGATTCTGTGTTTGCCCAATCTCTTCTTCCATAATATTTTTGACAAAAATTGTGTAGCTTGGTATATGTATGAATGTTTAAGGCATTTATTTCCTCCCTAGCATAGTTGATGCACAAGTCATGCTTGTGCAACTTATGTGGGTTTAATGTTATGGATGAGGTATATGCCCTTCACTTATTTTAACTTTGAAAACCTCTTATGAAATTATAATCATTTATACATCTGAATTCAAAGGAAATAATAATCAAATGACGAAGCAAACATATCAGTGATAAGTGGATCTTTCTTGTAGTTTGATTTGAAAATAGAAAAGATTGCAATGCTTCTTCTAATGGAAAAGTCATGCTTGTGTAACTTATGTGGGAAATGTTGTGGATGAGGTATATGCCCTTCACTTATTTTAACTTTGAAAACCTGTGATGAAATTATAATCATTTATACATCTAAGTTCAAAGGAAATCATAATCAAATGACAAAGCAAACATATCAGTGACAAGTGGATCTTTCTTGTAGGGTGTGCGCACGAAGTTGGTTCCACTTTTTAGTGACACTTTAGAAAACTATTGTTTTTATATAACTTTTGATTGCCTTCACCATTTCCCAAGAAAGCTATATGGTGCACTATAGGAGAGCGAGCTCTACAATATTATATATAGAAATCAAGGATTTCATTAAATTTTGCTCTTAAAGTGTTGCACCCGCACATAAAGTTTTCATTTCAAAGTTTTCTGACTTCAATAATTAATAATAAAAGAAATAATTCATGAAAAAAATTGAATAAATAGTGTTGCACTAGGCCCATATGTTCTTTATATGTCTGCAATATTTTATCCAAAATTGACATCATTTATCTCAATAAGTGTTGCACCCGCACAAACATATATGTTATGATGTGCTGAAAATTTGAAAACCCAATTTAACGGAAACTAATTTTATAATCATTTACACAATTTTTTGATAGATAAATGTTATATATTATGAAAGCTTATTCAATTACCTATATTTTGTCTTTTTACTTCATCTTCAAATCCATTAGGGAAGTACCCCTAATTGTACCCTAAAGTAAGAGGTTTCATGTTTTTTCAGTATTATGTGGCATCTAAAGTGTCTTTAAAGGAGTCCATGATTGTACATCAACCCTGTAGCATTATTTGAAAATAGAAAATATTGCAATGCTTCTTCCAACGGAAGCTACTTCCATTTCATCAAGTATTTAGGACCAAGTTACTATTGTATAAATTGAGAATGCTCACTCTTATATGAGTCAACCTTCATTCCTATTATGTGTTTTCCTAATCTCTTCTTCAAAAAGAGCCATCACAAGAATTATGTAGCTTGGTATATGTAAGAATGTATTAGGCATAAGCTACCTTCTTAGCATAGTTGTTGCACAAGTCATGCTTGTGTACTTATGTGGGAAATGTTGTGCATGAGGTATATGCCCCTTCACCTCTTTGAATTTTGAAAACCTATGATGAAATTGGAGGACATGCTTTCCCACATTGGATTTGGGATTGTGGAATTCTCTTATGATCCACCATGCTAGGTGATTGCCGTTTCAGTGATCTAGCTGATGACTATGATTTTTGTTGAAACCACCTAGAGAAATTTAATCCAGATGATGTAACCTAAAGCTTCCACCCCACCCCATTCTCTGTTGTGAATTTTTAATTTTATACTCAGCAATAAATTTCATATAAATTTGTATGAGATTACTGTAATTTCTCTTCACTTTCAATTTTGTTGGTTTTCTCTCTCTTCATTTCTTATATGTGAAACCTCTCGTACCATTCTCGTTTCTCGTTTCTGATAACATAACTTAGATATACAACAAACTAAAAACATATCGAACAAACTAAAAACATATCGAGAATTAAAACAATGGTCCCATCTCAGTTTCTTTCCGAAGCTTAAATTTATATGCAGCTTTCAAACTGCAATTCCATGTGCTCTCTCACATTTATGTAAATCCTATTAAAATCGATGATAAAGAAACTTTGCACAGTATGTGCCAATACATTTTTGGAGTATTAGTAAAACCAAAGTCTTTTGGAGTATAGCGGACAATAAACGACGAAATATTTTAGTAGAGTTTCAAAATAACAGCTGTAACGTAAACTCTGTCATATTGTCTCTATGCAAAATAGACACTAAACACGACCGAGTTCGCTGGCATGCCGTAATCACATTAAATTTCATCAGGTGAGATCTTCGGATGAACGAAATTCCCGAGACGATTTTGTCAATAACAATTCCTCTAAGCCTTTCTGGTCTCCTATAAATAAGAGCCCTATGGAAGTATGTTATACCAACATAGCAGCTCTCTTCTCACGATACTCTCAAAGATGGACGCTCTATTCATTTGCAAATTATTGCTGGTTCTGATTGTTGGCTGCATTTGTGAAGTGAATCCTTCAGCTGCCGGATACAATAGATTGCTTCAGCTATCTCACATTGCATATGCAGCCCATTATAAGCCGCTCGCGGCACCCAAACCGCTATCCACGCCCCCAGTAGTGGAGAAAGTCCCGCCCTTGCATAGCAAACCTCCTGAGGCTGGGTCAGTTTCTCCGCCATATAAGCACAAATATCCACTTGACCGCGTGCTTCTTTCACAGTTACCAGTTCTTCATCCTACAATTCCTACTCCTCCAATTCCTCTTCCTAAGCCTCCAACTGGTCTTCCAAAGCCTCCAGTTGCTCTTCCTCCTACTCCTCCAATTGCTCTTCCTCCAATTCCTATTCCACCATTTAAGTAGAAATTGTTAGAAATAGTAATTATTTTAGTTGGCTTTAGTTTTAGTTCTAGTTTTAATTTTAGTTTTGGCTTTAGCTTTTGCTTTTAGTTAATAAAGCATGCAACAGTATGTATTGCATATAAAAGATAGCTTAGATTTTTTAGGTTTTCATAAGTGTTTAAATACACATTCAAATTTGATTTGTAATTGCATTAATTAATTTTCAATTTATCAATAAAAATTGAAAAACCCTAGCTCATTCTCATTCTGCATTACCTTTTTGTTTTCTTATACCTCGAGATGATTTCACAGCCAAAACCAACTTATAACCTCCACCAGTTCACAAGCCCCTTCGTCCTCTTTCACCGGTAAAAGCACTCTTCCTCCCTATCACAAACCTTCTCCTGTGTCTATTAAACCACCAATTTAGCTACTCCATCTCCACCACTAGAAAAACCATACAGATACGTATCTACTCCTCCTGCCCCAACCCTAAGTTCTACTCCCCAAAAGCAGTACCTACTTTCCGCCCTGCCCATCCCAAACCACTCGTATACCCGTCACCACCTGCACATCACTACTCTTACAAGTCTCCTCCTACTTCTTAGTTTCATACGATGCAACTTCCGAATTATATGCCACTATTAAGGTAAGCTGTTTATTGGAAATAAAATGTTATTGATCATTTGCCTTTCGGTTTGTCTGGTTTAAATGATCGATTAGATTCTTGGAAAACATGCTTATGAGAGCTCTCTCATCAACAGTATTCTGGATGACTGACTGGAGAAAATGATGATGGACATAACGATACAAATATGTTATTTATCTGTAGTAATCTATGAGCCGCAGTAGTGCGAAAATAAGTAACCAGATCACATTCATCGTGATTTCTTATGTGTTATGATTTTCCTACTTCCATTACAATAAAGCAGAGTTATATTGTTGTGCTATTTCGTTTGTTTAGTAAGCTGAAAACAATGCTTCAATGCTGATCAGCTGAAGTTAAAACAATGATGTGTTATGTCATTTGTCTCTGTAATAATTTTATGTGGATGTATAGTTTGATCAAAATAACTGTATTTAAGTTGAAGATCCTTATTTTCAATTTAATAAAGAATATGTGTAATTTCTTCCATGCTCATAGTAAACTTACATATGTTTTTCTTAAAAAAAATAAAATATTATAAAAAATCTTAATTCAACTCATCTTATTCAACAAAAGATTTTCAGTTTACAGAAAATGTAGTCCCATAAAAAGCTCACGAAAATGTATTAATAGTTTTTCTTATTATCAATTTATTAGATTTCATTTTACTTTATTTTATCAATATTGTAGATTTCAGTTTATCGAATGTACTCAATATTTAATGAGAAATTAATCCGGAAAGATGGCGTTATGATATTTTAAATAATTTACACGTTAATATTTTATTTTTGTTTTTAACTAGTCTATATTGATATTATATACACAAAGATTTAGAATGCAAACCAATATCTTTCCCCATATGGCACTAGGCATTAACCTCTACCACCTCATCAATGCCTTGATCAAAATATCTTATGCCGGCAGAAACCTATTTCATTAAATCTTAAATCGACGCATCTCACCCAACAAAATATTTTCAGATTGCACAAAATGTAATCACATAAATCGCTCATGGATTAATAGTATTTTCAGACTGCACAAAATGTAGTCACATAAACTGCTCACGAGAATGGATTAATAGTTTTTTTTATTATCAATTTATTAGATTTCATTTTATTTTATCAATATTGTAGATTTCAGTTGAATGTACTAAATATTTAATGAGAAATTAATCCGGAAAGATGGCCTTATGATATTTTAAATAATTTACACGTTAATATTTTATTTTTGTTTTAACCAGTCTATATTGATATTATATACACAAAGATTTACAAAGCAAACCAATATCTTCCCCATATGGCACTAGGCACTAACCTCTACCACCTCATCAATGCCTCTCGTTTACATATATTTGTGTTCAAGCACACTTCATGCTCTAGATATTAAATGACCTCAAAAGACAATGGTTGAAATTTTAGAGTAGAAAAAAGTATTAGTGTTTTATATATAACTTTTAATGAGATATCACATGGATCTAATTTATTCCACTTTTGCTCATACATCAATTTTAAATTATGATATATCAAATGCTGATATTAAATATAATTTATTCGTGTATTTTTTTAATTTTAATTTTTTAATAATATTTTTTAATTTTAATTTTTTAATAATATTTTATTGGTTCTAATTTTTTATTTTATAAAGTATCTAATTTTTTTAATATAAAATTTTTAATTATCTTTTATTTTTAACAACATTTTATTACTCTTAATGCAGTAATTTTAAATACATTAGTCTTTCATTAAAACCTTAAAAAAAAAATGTGTCAGTTCTCCTTTAACAATATATCGAGTACTTCAAACAAACAACATGGATCACATAATTATTGGTGAACTAAATATGGTAGACTAATATCCAAGTGTTTTAAAAATCATGATGTTAGATTTGTAGAAAAAGAGTTACAAAGTGCCGATGCCTCAATCAGAGTCTATGCATGTAACATGGATGAATCATCTAAATTACTTTGTTAGTCATAACTGTAGATCTAATCATTGAGAGCCATTCCTTTTATAATCAAATATTACAAATAATAGCATATAAGTGTACCAAACAATGATGTTAATTTCTCTTAGGAATTATAATGATCAGTAAAGCTTGGATATGTGATTTTAATTTCTCTTAGGAATTACAATGATCAATAAAGCTTGGATATGTGATTTTAATTTCTCTTAGGAATTACAATGATCAATAAAGCTTGGATATGTGATTTTAATTTCTCTTAGGAATTACAATGATCAATAAAGCTTGGATATGTGGAATGATATTAAGGTATGAAATACTCGGGAGAAAAATGGTTACAAAACTAAAGAAGATAGATATCATAATTGGCGAATCCTCAATTTTATCTTTATGTGGGAAATGTGTCTTATATTTCTATGTTTTTATCTCTTTTCGATATGAAACACACAAACACACAAAATATTTGAATTATAGTTCATACCTTTTGCTTTTTGATTTATATCTTATGGCATTTTTCACACATGTGTTTAGGGACAACTTCCCTTTCTATATTTTTGTGAACTCTAACTATTTCAATTTTCTCTTGACTTCATAGGCATAATGGCTCAAAATTTCCTCCTTATCTTAAAGTTAAATGTATGTGTGGGTTGGTCCAGCTACCTGTCAACTACACTCATTCTCATAGTCCTTTGGATTCTTGAATTTAAATGGATATGTTCTTATATTGTGGGGCAATCACCTTCAATTGATAGATTTGCAAGAAATCAAGGATTTGTTTGAAATTATATGATGATCCCCTCTTCTTTATCAACATAGGAATCCTTGGGAATTCCCTCCATCTCAAATTAAAATGACAAGATGTTAATTCATCAAAATAAAGTGCTCTTTCCCTTCCATCTTTTATTGGTTCTATAACTCTTCAATGTACACTTTGTGCCATAGAGGTTACTACTATAGTAATGAATGAGGATCAAAGATCTTTGTAGATCATATGCACCACACAACCCCTAAAAATGACATCTTGTTAGAACACGAGAAAGCATATATTCTAACATGTGTGAACTATATGTCATAGATTTGGTCATCATATTTAATCACCCATGAAATCCCTCCTCTTCAGACACCTAGATTCACTCTTTCCACATGTTTATTCTATTAATACATTATTTTGAATAGGATGTAGCGCTACGCGGAAAGGCTTACCACTACATCAATTATTTTTGTTAGGATGTTCAAGGTGCACCATTTATTTCTCTTTGATTTATTTTCTTATGCATATATACACATTATTGAGATTGTGTCAAAGGTACATGTGCATTTCCACCATGTGTCATTCTTGTCAGGTGGTGATTACAACCAAGAATAACCTCTATCTAGCCTCTAGCTAAGACTTTGTGAAATTCTATGTCACAATAGATCTAAGAGATGAGGATACCTCACAAACAAAGAATGAGTAGAAAAGTTGAATAAGAGTGAAAACTGCAGTGAAAAAGAGTAGAAGAAAAATTATGCAGCGTAACTCAGATAGGAGCAGAATAAATGTCACATGTTCCAATAATCAATATAATAAACAATGATGATACAATGGAGAGAATTTGAATCACACAGGAGAATTTGAACCTCAGTTGGTCTAGCATAGGGATTGTCGCCACTAGAGTGCTCTGCACTACAACAAATCCTGGAATTAGCATCCCATTTAGCGTCCATTTTTAGTGTAATTTTTTTATTATCATTGAGTGGTCGAAGTAGATGCTAAATGGGATGCATCATGGACAAAAATTAAAGAGTCTAAAATAGAGTCTTTTTTTGCTTCCTAAATAGAATCCTTTCTGATGTCTAAAATAGCGCCCATTTTTTAGCTTCCAGAATAGTGTCCAATTTTGCTTCCTAAACGACGTCGAGGTTTGCTTCCTAAATAAAATCATATTTTTCTTCCTAGAGATCGTCCTCTTTTACTTCCTAAATGACGTCCGCATTAGCGCCATATTTACATCCTTAAAAGCGTCATGTTAGCATTTATGTTTGCATCTACATTCACACCATATTTACATCCAAATTAGTGTCCAATATTACATCCATATGTGCTACCACTTTAGCATCCCATTTTGCACCACGTTTTACTTCTAATTTTGCACCAATTTTTGCTTCCTTTTTTGCATCGTATTTTGCTACCAAAATGGTGCCAAAATTTTCTTCTATTGTTGCACCATATTTTGCTTCCTATGTAGCGCCATGTTTTGCATCCAAAGTAACATCTTATTTTGCTACCATATCAACGTCGTGTTTGGCTTCCTCATTTGCGTCAAGTGTTGCATCATTTTTAACACCTAGTTTTGCATCTCTATTTATGTCAACATTAACACCGTGTTTTGCTACCAATTCAGCATCAATTTTTACTCCCATACTAGTGCCACATTTTGCTTCTCGTTTAGCTCATTGAATTTCTTCTTGTTTTTCTTCCTCACGAACACCGCATTTAGCTTCCCATTAAGCATCTAATTTTGCTTCTTTGTTAGCCACTAGTTTAGCTTCTGGTTTGGATTCTACTTTAGCATCCAAAATAGCATCAGAAATGACTTCCAACTTAGCGCTAGGTATTGCATCCAATTTTGCTTCTAGATATATGAACAAGTGGGCTTCCATTTTAGCTCCTAGTTTTGCTTCCTCTTTTGCTTCCTTATTACCACCACATTAAGATTGCTATTTAACACCTACAACTATATCCAATTGTGTGCTAATATATTTATTATATCAAACTATTATAATTATTTCATTAATTTCAATAGTTCCCATATATCATTTACTTCATAGTTATGAAATAACATAATGAAACATTCAAATTAAGTGTAGATACCATTATTGATATTAATTGCATAGCATTTGTGAAAATTTAACACAAACAGACAACATTTATACAAAGTAGTAACATTATCATATATATTAATTTTCCATGAAAAGATCATCAACAATTTCCAATATAGATAATTTACAATATAATAACGATAACATCACCATCATCTTTCATCAAAAGAAGTGAAATTATAAAACATCATCACATCAATAACCTATCATACCGATCATCATATTAAGGTTAAAAGAACAAGTGAACGATATATATAGTGAAAATAACAATATCACAAGAAATATCCTTTTTAATATCCATATCTAGAAATGTCAAAATGATCAAGGATAATCAAAGTTTATATGTCAACATAAATCCACCATACAAATCAAAATGACCCAGAATTTAATATGAACTTGGATCATCGCAAAAATAAGAATACGTGTCTAATAGCATCGAGAAAGCAATAAACATCCACAATCTCAATAGTAGCATCAATGGCTGCCATCATCATCATTATCACCACCATTAACATCAACATCCTCATCCTCATCCTCATCTATCCCAACATCATATTCATCATCATTTTCATATGATCCATTTGCATCATTATGAACAATATCTTTCTCTGGTACATTGGTGACAACATAATCTAGATCATCTGCGTCATCTTCACCATTTTTCTGCAAACAAAAAGAAATAATCAATTTAAAACATTAGTATTAATTTCAGAAACAATAGAAATCAATGTCCAATTTTAAATTTTCCAAAGTGGACCAGAAGAAACTTGGTATCATCACTGGATCCGATAAATACAAAATATCTATATCAATTAGGCAAAACTAACAGGAAACAGCAAAACACACATTTTAAAAATTGTATCAGTAAACCTAAATGGTTTTCAAGGGATTCCTTAATAACATTTCAAAAAACTCATAATATACAACCAGTTTTTCTGAAAATTCAAATGCACAAACTTAGAATCCGCAGTTCAATTTCTGCTATTTAGGTTAACATATAAACACTACAAAAAATTGTTGCATTTACCATATGGTGAAGCATCTCCAAGCAATTGTCCATTTCAGTTAAGTTTGAGATATTCATCCTCATCATGTATGAGACTATGTTCAGTTACCTCACAGAAACTTAAAACTACTAAAATGCTTGATAAAAACTGTAGTCAATACTATATATATTCAACAGCCAAAATCTTCAGCAAATACCATAATATGCCAAAAATATACACATTCTGCAAACAAATATAACAATGTTGCTTACCTCGTACTAGATTTGTCTACTTTAACCACAACCCCTATGCATGATGATTATAATTGTATTTATTATGTACATCAGGAGGGACACCTTTGAAATATGCTTTCTAAATTTCATGCAAAGTTAGCCACTTACCTTTTGGTGCAATTGAGGTATTCTTCAGTCATAAAATGCACGATTAATATAAGATTCTACACTATTTGTACCATCTATTATGAAGGTTGAAAGGGGTTTTATTTATTTGTAGTTGTATTGGAGCATCAAAAAGATAAATACTTAAAAAATAAATGCCCATGGATTTGATCACAGGGAGTGATAAAAATGCAATGGATTTTAGAAACAAGAATGGAAGAGAAAAAAAGAACATGAATAAAAAACAAAGATAAAGAGAAAGAAATTGATATTATAATTATTAGACATAGGATATGGTTGAAAGCAATATGATTAAGGTCAGTCAAAGATAGGACCTTACTAAGTTTTCAGGATCAACTGCCTCAAAATTAAATTATAATTTCAAATGGTATAGGGGAAACCATGAATTCAATTATACTAAAAGACAGATTTCAAATAGCACATCAGAAAAAAACTGACTACTAAAAATAACAAGGTTTACATTGATTCTTTCAAGGGTTTTAACATGATCAAATACATTGATATCTTCTCCCGTAGGAGGTACAACCAACCTAGATCCAAATCCTAGGCTCTATCAAGCGCTGAGAGGGATCAAATATCCCAAGGTGCAAACCTCTCCTTGAGTGCAATACCTGAGACTTGATCCAACCATTTCTCTTGACACCCACTCTTCATTCATTCTATATGCATTTCACTATTGAACCATCTCAGATTCTCACTAGGTTTTCCCTCAATTAGTTTATCAATTCGGTATGACCCACGCCCGCCGTTCGAGGAGTGTTTCTAGTGGTCTTGATTTTCAGCCTGGCAGTGATGGCGATTCATGGTATTATGTTTCCCTTCGGCTGCAATATGGAAAACTCAAAGTTCACTATGAAGGTTTGTCTGACAAATCCGATGGTTTGGGTTTCGTAACCCTAGTTCCATTCAGGGACACTTTGAGGAATTCCTCCTGGGGCATGGAACCCAAACCATCACATTTGTCAGACAAACCTTCGCAGTGAACTATGAGTTTTCCATATTGCATCCAAAGGGATTAAACATAATACCATGAATCGTCACCGTTGCCAGGATGAAATTCAAGACCACTAACAACACTCCTCGGATGGCAGGTGTGGGTCATACTGAATTGATAAACTAATTGAGCGAAAACACAGTGAGAATCTGAGATGGTTGCATAGTGAAATGCATACCGAATGAATGAAGAGTGGGTGTCAAGAGAAATGGTTTTGGGATGTCATATGAGAGGAAATGGTGATTGGAATTGAAACGTCAAATTAAATTTGCATGGTGGTAATAAACTACACTTGTGTCTTCCATTGTCAGCTGCACTTCAAGCCTGAAGGTGGTAGCCTTGGGACTAGACATAGGTCGCAGGTGAAGTCCTTATCAATGTGATTGTAAGGCACTCTTTGAAGGTGAAGTCCACAATTTTAAGTCTTTTTCCTCATTTTCATGCCTTTTTGTAAGATAATAAGGAGGGTAGTGGCATCAACATTGAAACTGGTTTCCATCCAAACCTATCAAGTGTACTTTTAGGTCAGTGGTATTCTTGACTCCGGACTATAGAAACTGTTTGGCCATTTTGACCCTGTAAATCCTTAGATTTACAGGGTGATAATGGCCAAACAGCTGCCACAGTTCAGAGAAAAGAATATTGCTAACCTAAAAGTACAATTGATAGGTTTGGATGGAATAGATTACTGTGGACATCTATACTGTCGTATTTTTGGTTTAATGTTGACATGGAGATCTTAAACTATACCTATCTTATTGTTATATGATCAATATGTTTATTTTATTACTTGTTATTGATTGAGTTATTAAATACTTTTTGTACCTTCCCCGCCTTGATTGAGTTATTATTGGACTTCTGGTACCTTGTCTTTGACTTTTGGTTAATGTGGACATTTACCCTCCATTTTTTTTATACCACCTTGTTGAATTTTCGGTCTTATAGAGTACTTCACTTTGATCACCTGTGATCAGTTGTGGTGTGCTAATAATCACTTCTTTTATGCTAAGACTTGATTGAAGTTTATAATTTTTGTGACTTTATTTATGTTGCGTTATGTACTGTGCTTGACTGTCATTGGCCTAATCACTCTAGTCATTGCTCTCTCTCTAGTTTGTACACACCCTCTTGTAGGGTCAGCTGGTTCCTAGAGAAGACTGGCCTCTCTGAGGCACAAACAGTCTTTTCTGAAAGTAACACTTATGAGTATATTTTCAATAATAGTTTCACACCCAGGTAGGTATCTTAAACTATATCTCTATTTTTGTTATATGATATATATGTTTATTTTATTACATGTTACTGAATATTAATAGTTTATCGTTTTAGTTTGCTTGTCAGTGTAACTCATTATAACACTTTTGAATATACCAAAGAGCCTGTGTTAAGAAATTATGGGTTGTATATTTGGAGTTCTTGGTTTCAAGAGGTAAGTATATTTTAGACTGACTAATGTATATCCATGGAATGCTTTTTTCTGGGAATTTTTTTTTATTGTTTCTATTGTCATTTGTGCTGTGGAACTAATGTGAATTGTGTTCACTATTATTAGCTGATACAGGGAGCGCACATACTACCTTAAAGGTGTTTGATTGTTATGGAATTCTTGTTTTTTCTGAATGTTTTTTTGCACATTGACTTTCTGCTCACATCATTCAAGAAAATTTTATAACCCTGCACTGTAATCACAGCATCTAACTGCATGGAAGTTGGGACACTATTACTTTATCACATGTGCATGTGTTCTCTGTTTTAAATAAACTTCAAACACATTTTTGTAACTATAAAGTCAATAAGTGTTTCCATCTCAAAATTGATTTAGACTATGCTAACAACTATTTGCTTTTGATCTGACTATATAATATGCATTATGAGTTATCAACTTTTCCTCGCATCAGACACGAGACCTTAGATTGACGCTGGTTTAGACTACACTATTACAACTTTTGGATCTCATACAACCTATAGATGAATAGTGAACTACATATTGATTTACAAAGAATAGCATAATAAGAGGCAAAACAACATGCACTAGTAGTTCTACCTTTAAATGCAAATGACATAGATATAGAAATAGAATGATATATAGACACTGTGGTAGAACACATGATGATGTTGATTTCTGTGTGATTGCATATGCAGCTAGAAAATATATAGAAGGTGGCATGAAATCAAATGAAAAATTGGGTAACAACAAGTGCAGAGAAGTTTCATGTGTCACATAAGAAGACGGCAATATATTATGGAGAAAATCCCATCTCCATGAAGTGTTGTATGGAGTCAGAAATATTTGCATGGGAGATGTAAACATGCTTGTGCTACATGTAAAATTGTGTAATTTGTCTTTGTTTGAAATTGTTTGGTCTTAAGTGAATACATCTTCCCATTTGAGTGCATGGTAATTGCATTGTTTGCATGTGGTGCCTATATAGTTCTATGGTATTTTTGGCAAATACTCTTACATAAAGTGCACTTGACAATGAAAATTTATGCAACTCATCAAAATTTGCAATTGGGGATCTTTATTTGTTTTGGTTTTTATTGGGTTGGTGCATTCATTGGATCAGGTGGCCTCTAACATGGAAGCTAAGTTGGGCTCTTCTATTGTGCCCTAGCTCAAGTATTTTACAAGTTTGTTATCTTGTGCCATGATGTAGTTTTGGGGTTTTGCATTCAACCTGCACATGCCTTCTCTGTGCATTCTTTTTGGTGCGTTGCTTCCCACCTTTTTCATATCCGCACAAGTTAGAATTTATTTTGGTTGGATTCCTTTGTTGTAACTTAAATAATTGTTTGTTTCTACATGCTTAGTGTGCTTCTAGGAGACTTGGTAAACAAGTGATTTGGTAGACGTAAGATTGATTATATCAATTGACTTCAAAGTTTATTTAGAAATATTTTCAGCCATTGGTTCCACTATATTTATTTTCTATTCAATAAGCCTACAAAGAGTTGCTTGTTCAAAAATGCAGTGAGTGTTGAGAATAGAAAACCGTAGCATTGCAAACTTCAAATTATAGAATTTGTGGAACAATTGTTTCCTATAGGGTATTCATGACAAGTAGAATTGTGATCTTATTTCCTTGTAGGGGTTTAAAGTAAAACTTTATCATGTCATTGCTTTAATGCAATATACTAATGAAAAATGTACACTAGGGTCACATTTCTATAAAGTCAAATCTCGTACATTTTTCACTTCATATAGAAACATCAAAAATACATTTTGTATGTTCATTCAGGCACTCAAAATAAGTCCGTCCTCTCTTAACAATAGAGGGTTGAATTCACAAAGTCGTTTAAAAGAAACACAACCTGAAGACCAAAGCTCTACTTAATACATATTTTTTCAAAAAACAATAAGAGAACAAGGGACACTCTCTTTCAACAAAAATCATCCATTGAAAACAAACCAGGTTTTTATTTTGAAGCCCTATCGCAAAAGAGAGTGCTTTTGATGAGATTGAATCCGTAAGTATAGATCATTATTGACTAGAGATAGTGAACATGGATCTCTATTTTCATCATTTAATGCTTTCCCAATGTTTGGGTATGAGTTCCAATCCTTCAAGTCCCAACAAATAGCCATTGATCTTCATTTTGGTTCAAGTCTTCTATCCTCAATGATATATTACCATAAAGGGAGAAGGGCCTAAGGGAGAAGCTGAAGGCATGACTGTTAGCCCAGATGTGGGGTTCAAAATGTGATAAGGAGGAGATTATGGTGGTTACCGAAAGGTTAAATTTCAATGGCGATCAGATCACCATTCAACTGCTATCCACATGTGCTTAAGACTGGGGCTTACAATTCTTCATGTTTATACATTTAGTTCAAGTTCTTGAGATATCTATCTAGGACTGTGTTTGTTGTGTAGAAGCTCATGAAAAGTTTGATGATAAATGACTCTAAGAAAGTTTTATTAAGAAGTGAATAAAGCTAAGACGTGAATAGAGCTAAGACGTGAATAGAGCTGAGGTATAAT
The DNA here is from genome assembly GCA_027924585.1 of Larix kaempferi. NCBI lineage: Eukaryota > Viridiplantae > Streptophyta > Pinopsida > Pinales > Pinaceae > Larix > Larix kaempferi. The sequence continues at coordinate 7,192,844 of BSBM01000006.1, read as the reverse complement.
TCTTTGTAAGACCGAGCTCATACATTGCAAAATGTTGTTTAAGCCTTATGCTTATTCAAAGGACACAAGGATGTGAAATATGAGCTTGAAGAAGAACAATAAGCATTGAAACATATTGATAGCATATTTCAAGGACTTGTGTTATAACTTGAAGACTAAGCATATTCTTTGTGGCCAAATCGAAGTTGAGTTTGAATGGTGTTATGGGAGAACATCAGTTATATCTTGAAGACCGAGCCTATTCTTTGTGACCAAATTGAGTTTGAGTTTGAATATTTGTGCCATTAAAAAAAAAAACTTGAAGTTGAAGATATGATTGTTGAAAAGGGATAAGTATGAAAACTACTTGAACAAATTTTATTTGTGTTACTACTTATCATAAAGACTTGGTAACTACTTTAAGGAATACAATGCAAGATTATTTGTTTGATGAAGTCTGATAGAATTGGAAACCATCATTAAGCAAACTTGTTTGCAGATCTGAAAGGAGTCATTGATAAGGATTTGAATGTAGATGTAAGAGCTAGTTCATGAGAAGTGCTTTTAGTCTATCTGAAGCAAATCTATGACTGTATCGTCGCATTCAATTTTTTTTTAACTTCTAGGTATCGTCTCTATATTGCCCCTGTTTTTGGCCTTAAGGAACGCATCTGCGGGTCGATTCGAGAAGAAGACATTGTCATGTGGGGAGTTTGGCTGGGGCGGCACATCTGTTAAAAGATAACGCAATTGTCCTAAGATGAGCTCAATGAGAACAGAAATATTGTGTGGAACAAAAGGGTAAAAGCTCATTTGATTTTGATTTTCAACATCAATGTAGGCTATAGAAATGTTTCGATGCAGTTGCTGAACCTGCCACGAAAGTTTGTGAATTCCATTATGGATACTGGGACGATGATTCGTGGAACTATAAAATATCTTCCATGCAGATGCTGAACCTGCCATGAAAGTTTGGGAATTCATGCGTGGATACTGGGATGAACATTCGTGTTAGGTTCAACACCTACGTGGAAATTTATAGGAGTTGTGCGTCGATTAGGGATGAAATTGCGTGGAAGGATTCATTTTCTGTAGATATGCAAACTATTGTGTTGTTGAAACATGGCAACAATGAAGCGTTGCTATTTCCACGACATGGAATTTTCATCCCTATATCCATGGATCTCTTTCCACGAGAAAAACAAACGCCAATCATTGCAACAGGGACGAAAATTCATGGCTATTACAACGCAATTTCGTGGCAAATTAGACCATATGTAGTAGTGGGTATTGTTAATTGTACACATATCCTTGCATCACTACATATCTTATTAAATACATGTGAATCAAATTCACCTCCATTATCATACCTTAATGCATGGATGTGGTTTTATTTCTGGTTTTCAAATAGGGCTTTAAACTCTTTATATTTGCTAAGATTTTCACTTTTATCCTTCATGAAATAAATCCATGAATTCCTAGAAAAATCATCTATGAACAATACATAATATAAGAAGCCACTCAGGGAGGGGGATGACATGGGACCACATACATCAAAATGTATTAAATCTAAAAACCCTTTAGATCTAGTAGTAATGTTGGAAAAACTTGTATTAACATTCTTCCCAAGTGTATAACCCCGACATACACTATCATCATTAAAATCAAATACAAGCACACCTTTTACCATCTTTTGAAGTCCCGATAGTGCTTTGTAGTGTAGGTGTCCTAGCCTTCGGTGCCATAGATCGTATGGACTGACAGTGTGGTGAATCATTGCTTGAATGTACTTCTCAGGTATCTTGTAGAATCCTCCCTCTCGAACTCCAATCATAGCAGCAGATTCTAGTATTTTTCTCTTCGGCCATAAAAGTGCTTTGGTATCCATGAAGATAACTTGGAATCCCTTGTCTTCAAGAACTAAAACTGAAAGCATGTTCTTATTCAATCCTGGAACATGTAGAATGTTCTCCACATGTAGATTATCACTGGTGCTTAGCTCGAATGGGGTGGATCCAACTCCTTGGATTGAATAAGTTGAGTTGTCCCCCAACTCTACCATGCATGTGAATTCTTTCTCCTTTAGATTGGTGATGGCACTCTTGTAACCAGTCATATGTTTGTACGCACCACTGTCAATCAACCCTGTGTCTTCATTTCTGATGATGGATCCTGCAAGGGATGAGACAAGATATATAATATCCCTATTTTCAACCTTAGGGTTTATTGGCTTCAATGTAAAATATTGTATACTTACAATGTGTGTCGCCCTAGTGTGGAGCGCAAGGCCAAGGCCCTACTAGTGTATGCTCAGGTTTTATTTAGAGGAAAGAATTGGTATTAGGATAACCATGTGCTAGTAAGCCATGGAAAATTTCAATGATGTAAATGATAGCTTGTAAATAAAATACCAAGGGATGGCTATGGATGCAACTAAATGAGGGGGCTATGTGTATCCAGTAGGGAGTGGTGAGGGGTTGGGAAATGGAACCCTAGGATGCCATATGTCACCTTGATAACCCCTTTGACTATCCTAGTTTCCATTGAATGCTGCTATAAGGTAAGTGATGAGCCCCAAATTAGGTACTCTATAAGCCTTTTTATGCCACACAAGCACAATAACGGATAAGGTAAATGCCTCTGTTTGTGGGGTATAATGTATTTGTTTTGATTATTTAATAGAGTAGTTTAGATGTTATTATTTTATGCTTAAAAGCATTTTCTATGAGCTAATTATATGGAAATAAGTATCTATGAGTAGGCGCAGGTAATATAAGAGACAACAAGCAAATCCAGCTCGAGGACTAAAAGACCATAAGTGGCTCAACGCCCTTTTTCCTGATTTGTAGAAGAAAACTCATGTTCAACAGGATCGACATTTAAAGCATAGAGTTAGGTTATGATTCAGAATAGTTAAATATATGGGCCTCTTGGGTAGCAAGGGGTTCCTATTGGAATTTTTGTAGAACTTATATTCAACATATGTTATTTGAGACAGTTCTGTTTTAAGACTTTTTATGAACATGAAGTTACGATAATGGAAGAAGTGATGTTATTTCAAGATTTGTGCTTATAAGTCTTTTTTCCACTCCTGAAATACGGGTTGGAGAGGGCCCCTCCAGCACATAGGTTAGGAGCTTCATTTTTACTTCAGGTATTTCTCATATGTCCTGTTAATTGATTTAATCATCATCACATATGAAGTACTTGACAATGGTTTGAATAATATAGTTTTATTTCAGTTCATGGATCATTTCAGTTCAACACTTTTTCTCTGTAGTTCGTCAATATTGATTCCGTAGTTTTGCAATGCGCTTTCCGTAGTCCTGTACATGAATTCCGTGTAGGCACATTTTACCCCTCTTTTCTAGCATTTTATATTAATTCTCAACAAATATTTATATCTACAAATTCATGCATATTTCCTTTATCTGAGTTCGATCACATAGAAGTTAATGGTTTCAGTTCTTTGGTTTGAATAGAGTAATGATCATCACTTTCAATATTAGATTTGAATAGACAAAGTTTGATTGGCTTTCAGTATTCAATTCTTATATCAAAAGTCCAGCTTTTAGTATCTTTTTTCTAGACTAAGTTTACCAAGATTTCAGTATTTAATTCTTAGACTAGATTTACAGTTTTCCAGCATTTAATTCTTAGCATAGAGTTTATCATTGTCAACATTTTTAGTTCAGAGATTTTAGCAATGCTGTTACATCTTAGTTCCTTCCCCTTTTAGAGAAACCTTTAAGATACATTCCAACACCCTAAAATGACGAAGACTATCCTATAGAGAACAGACGGTGCTTAACACCTCTTAAGTTTGTATGCTCCTTGGTTGGTAATTAAAGTATACTTTCGTTTTAGCTACCCTAATTAGGTATCCATTCTTGGAGTTCACTACTTTTTGGCGCCGTTGTCACTAAGGTGCTTAATCCATAGGAGACATCTTTGAAAAAAAACACACAAAAACAACCAGAAACATAAAAAGTTTACCATGAATGCCTCGACGATAGAGAGATAGATTTGGATGCTTTCTACCTAACCATCCTATGAGTAACAACAGTTCTGATAATTACCAATTTGAGTTCCTTCACTCTGAAGATGAGCCTAATTGTAGCAATGATCTAAACTAAGATAAAAAATTTGCTAGCTCTAGCTCCAACACTACTATGGTAGAAGAAGATGAGGAAGCTAGAGAACTGTTCACTTTTCCCTATTAGTGTACATCTTGGGGATGACAGGATGAAAAATATCAACCCTAATAACTTTCCAAACTTCCATGGTTTGACCTCAAAAGATCCTGACACATTTCAATTTGAATTTGAGGTAGTTTGTAGGTCATTTGGGTACACTACTGATGCACAGAAACTGAGATACTTTCCTTCTACATTGAAAGACCTATCACTGAAATGGTTCATGATCCTAGAAGGAAACAACATTTTTACCTGGGACCAAATGAAGAAATCCTTCATAGACAAATACTGGAATTACTATAAGGCAAAGGATATAAGAGATGAAATCTTCAGAATGCAACAAGGAGAAAGAGAATCCCTAGAAGACTACACACAACGATTTCAAATCAGCTACAAATGAGCTAGTCACTGCACCTTAGATCAAGAATCACTTAAACTTGTCCTTCTTAGAGGGATAAAAGAGGAAAATATATAAGTTTTGAACCTTCTGGGAGATGGAGATATATTCCAGAAAACTTATGATCAAATCCTACAAATCTTCAAAAACTACTCTAGATCTAGGAAAGGTAAAAGTGGGACAAGGGATTCACACCCATTTAGTGGGGGATCAACATCTTTAGGACCAAACCTTACAAAGTATGATTTAGGGAACCTTCTTGATGACATGAAAACTGATATCCTTCAATCCCTAGCAATGCAACTTGATGCACTTCAAATAAGGAAGAAATAGGATGAAATAAACCAAGCATTGGAAGTCTTTTGTCCACACTGCAGAAAGAAGCATGAGAAGGGGCAATGGACACTAAATGCCATAGAAATATGTGGCCTCTGCACTAATGATCACTCCACTGATAAATGTCGTATGTTTCCCTCGTGCAAAGATGCTATTCAATATCCCACAGCTAAAGGTGCAATAGAACAACTCTATTTCGTCAATTAAAGAAGAAATAATTTTGCTAGGCCTTACCAACCAAACAACCAAGCCTACTATAATCTGGGAAGTAAACAGCAAAATTGTAACTCAGTACTAGCCCCATAGCCATCTCATCCAACTCCAAACTAGTGGAATCAAAGCCAACCATATCAACAACCTTATTACCCACAATCTTACTCGCAGTACCCCCCACCTTTTGCTCAACCAACCACAAATTATGGAAATCAATATCCTTATTCATCGAAGTAGAGGGCTCCATTGCAACAACCACTCATCATGCCACCCCCACAGAACCAACCACCTCCCAGAACTCCACCAATCCCTGCCCAGCCGAATCCAAACCCTAACAACAACAGACCTATAACACTGAAATCATGCAGTTCCCTACTTATGTAGTGGATACCCTGGAAATAAACAAAATTAATCTTAGGTCCGGGAAAACATTACAAAACACACACACGCACACACATAGAATAATCAAGGATATGAAGCTCACGAACAAACAACACAACCTAAAATTCAGCATCCAGATGAGCCAAACCCTTAGGAAGAATAAATTCGGCCACCCACCCAAAATGGAAACCCTCCATTCCTTATAAAACTTATACGAAATACAAAACAAGAAGAGGAAAATGCAATTTTGAACGAATTGAAGCACTTGAACATCCAAAATCCAATTTTACAGGCCATAAGAGATGTGCCAATATGTAACAAGTTTATAAAGAGAATTGCTTGAAAAGGCCTAGCAGAAGAAGACGTGACCCACCAACTATAAACGTAGTAGGCCAGTTAGTCAATTTAATTCTAGGTGTCATTGTCAACGCCAAATACCTTGATCCAGGAAGCCTAGTAGTCAATGTGACCATCAACAATAGACATATCTCCAACATCCTAATTGATTTAGGGGCTGCAATCAACATGATGACCAAGGATACTATGATAGCCCTAGGACTCCAATCGACAGTCAGACCAACAACTATCATACTACAGCTTGCTGACACATCGACAGTAAAACCTGAAGGAATGCTTGAAGACATCATTATCAATATAGAATCCTTGGAATACCCAGTTGAATTCATAGTCATCAAAGTGAAGAGTAAACTTAGTGGGTACCCAATAATACTAGGGAGACCCTGGCTGGAAACTGCAAATGCTTACATAGGTTGCAGATCAGGAAACATGACAATCACGAGTGGGCAAGCTAGGAAGAAAATCATGATTTATCCTCTAGCAAGGAAGTCTTCAAACCTAGAATATCAAAACTAGATAGATTATTATAATGACACATCCAACCAAAACATATGACCTATCCTTACCATTGAAGCTTCGCTATCACTAAAAAGCCATCGACGAAGATAGTCATTTAGATAGGTTTATTCAAAACGTGTCTTCTAATCAGGATATGTTTGAAGATTTTCTTGGCATAGATCAGCAACAAGAAGAAAAGATATCAACCCATAACTTTGACAGAATGTGGGGATAGGTAATCACACTTGAACAACATCCAATTCAGATAAAAACAATTGAGAGAATGCCTAGAAGGACAATTAATATTAACTCCAATTTGGAGCCAAGACAAGAACAACAATTACTGAAGGTACTGTCAAACAACAACAAAGCCTTTGCATGGACATACACTAACATGAAGGGTATCCACCCAGACATCTGCAAGCATTACATCTATTTAAAGAAAGGTGTTGTTCCTATTAGAAAACCATAGAGAAGAATGAACCCAACATTAAAAGACATAGTTAAGCTGGAATTACAAAACCTGTTAGATGTAGGGTTCATATACCCAATCTCAGATAGTGAGTGGGTATCACCATTGGTTATAGTTCCTAAAAAAGGAGGGAGTGGAGGATATATGTGGACTACAAAGAGCTCAATAAGGAAACCAAGAAAGATCACTTCCCTCTACCATTTATCGAACAGGTATTGGACACATTGGTTGGGAACAAATTTTTCTCATTCTTGGATGGGTTCAGTGGGTACAACCAAATCCTCATCCACCCAGCTGATCGGGACAAAACAACATTCACATTCCCATGGGGAACTTATGCATACAGAGTGCTCCCCTATGGGCTCTGTAATTCCCCAACAATGTTTCAAAGGGAAATATTAAGCATCTTCTTTAATTTTATTAATGATCAAATGGAAGTCTACATGGATGACTTCACACCCTATGGCCATAATTTCGACCAAGCATTAAAACATCTAGAATTGGTTTTGAAAAAATGCATTGACATGAGCTTATGTCTGAGCAATGATAAATGTAGAATGCTCATGGAAGAAGGCATCATGATTGGACACCACATTTCACACAGAGGAATTGAAGTTGATCAAGCAAAAGTCATAGTCATCAGAACACTGCCACCACCTGTGAAACAAAGAGATGTGAGAAGTTTTCTTGGACAAACAGGCTACTACAAAAGGTTTATCAAGAGTTACAACAAAATTGCAGCACCAATGTCTTCTCTTCTCACTAGAGATACAGAATTCATTTGAACAAATCATTATATGTTATCATTTGATAAAATCAAGGAAAAGACAATCACGGCTCCAATACTCTAAGGACCAAATTGGGCACTTTCATTCCACATCCATTCTGATGCATTGGATAAGGCCATTGGATCAGTCCTTGGATAAGAAAAAGAGAAGAGACCATATGCCATATATTATATCAGTAAAAACTTGGCAGGAGCATAATTAAATTATACAGTCACAGAGAAGGAGTTTTTGGTTGTCATACATGCCGTAAACAAATTCAGGCACTACATAACTGGATACCAAGTTTTCATCCATATTGACGATTCAACAATCAGGTATCTTATGAATAAACCCAATAAAAGTGCTCAAATCATTAGGTGGCTACTCCTCTTCCAAGAGTTCGACATAACAATTCTGGATAAGCCAGGAAAACACAATGTAGTAGCTAATTTTTTGTCTAGGATCACCCATGGACAAGACAATGAACTGGTAAATGATAATTTCCCTGATGAGCATCTTTTTGAAATCTCTACAAGAAGCCCATGGTTTGTTGAAATAGAAAACTACTTAGTGTCTGGTAAATTTCCACAACATTATAGCCACAAAGAGAAGAACAGATTCATAAGGCAAAGTGTCACTTACACGTGGATAGAAGGAATGCTTTTCAAAAAAGGACCAGACCAAGTATTGAGAATATGCATCAAAGAAGATGAATTCCATGACATACTGGATGCCACTCATAATGGAACATGTGGAGGACATTATGTTGCAAAGGGAACAACCTATAAAATATTGCAAACTGGATATTATTGGCCAACACTCCACTAGGACTCCTATCAATATGTTTCACATTGTGATGATTGTCAACGAATGGGGAAGCCAACTCAAAAAGAAGAAATGCCTCTCCATCCACAAATCTCTTTAGAATCATTTGACAAATGGGGATTTGATCTAGTTCACCCAATCAACCCACAATTGAATCAGAAAAAACTATATCCTGGTATGCATTGACTACCTTATAAAGTGGGCAGAAGTAGTAGCACTTGCAGCAACAAATGAAACAAATGTGGCAAAATTGTTTACAGAGCAAATATTCCACATATTTGGAGTACCAAGAGAGATGGTTTCTGACCAAGGCATCCAATTTACATCCAACCTCATTTTCATGTCCCAAATTTGGCATTGGGTCACAATGGCCTAATAAAATTGGCCCTATTCATTAGAGTTTGTCAAATTGATGCTAAAGGTCAAATAATTGCCAAGGAGGAAAATTACTAGTTTCCTAGGTTTGGGGTGGAAGCTTTGGGATTTAGAATAGTGGGGATAATAAATGATGTTGGAACATTAGGATGGCATAAATATTTAATAAAGGAGATAAATAAATATATACAAGTGAAAATCAAAGTGGCATTTGATCATGAAGACACATGGAGGAAGTGGGACCCACACAACCTAGAATTTATGTGCCACATGGCATCCTCTTCTTGCAATTTCGAATCCATGGGAAGCCTAATGTTCTTGGGATGAGTTATAAGGTCAATAATACTTGGCATGAGTCAATGAGGTCGAAATATAGAAGAATAGTTACTCCCATGGAACAGGAAGAGGCAATTTGGAGCTAGTGAGACAGTTGGGCTAGATTCCCTAGCTCTATGACAACAATGATGAAGATGCTATGACACCTATGACACAAATCATACCTGAAGGATGACATATGACATATATGACATGTCATGGATAAAACTAGACTCCAAGAGGGCGCTGAAGCATGTTAGGGCAGCTAAGATGCTTACACATGTGATTTGGTGGAAGTGGGAGACTAGGAATTGTTGTACAAGTGGCGTTCTTTGGAATCTCTTCCCAACTTGAGTTGGCATGAGTCTCTTGGAAGGAATTCGACCCATGGAGGAAATTATAACTTTAAAAATGTCAAGAAAAAAGAATGAAACCATCTTTTGATCATTTGTAGAATTTGCAATTGCATTTGTGAAGAGGGAGAGCTAGTGGATGACTAGTTTATTGCCTTAGCCAATTTCGAGGGTGAAAGATTCGCATCCAAGTTGGTAATTGGAAAGGCCATTCAGACCTTTCATTTGGAGCTTTAATGGAGTCTTTATTTTCAGGTGTAAGCTACAGGGCAGCTCATGGTTTCTTCTATTGCAGCTCACTCCTTCAACCATTTCTAGTTTTGATGGCATATTCTTGATCCTTGAGGGAGGGCATTTTTGGTGAGCTATTGCACTCTTTGGGGGAGATTATAATGCCCCATTTATTTTTTAATATGAATTAAATACTGTTTTTTTCATTTCCAAAAATTTTCAGGTCGAAATTCCAAGTATAAATGTGTAAATCTTATTTTTAATGAAAGAACAGTGCCATTTCCGCACTACCTTGTTGTGAACCAATGTACTACTAATGATTTCGAATGAATGGATGATTATCTGATAAATTTGTGATTAATAGACTGCCATGTATGTATTGTACAAGTTTCATGTATTGTACTTTAGCATTTGAAGTATTTTTACTCCGTTTAATTGCATTGGGAGAAGAAATAGTGTCATTTCCCCAAGGGTCGAATGGGTGATTTTTGCAGCTAAATGGGAGAGGGTTGGAACAGATATAATAATCAATTAATGGTGCACATGAGACCTTAATAGAATAATTGATACATTACCTACCTCTATTCATAAATTTGAGTGGGTTTGGAGGCATTTGGTAATCCATTTGTAGTACTTATCCTAGGGGGATTTGAACCCCAAATTACTAGTAAAATTGCATACTTGGTCCAGAATCTTAAGAGAGTTTTAAAAGGTATTTTGGTGGCCATATATCATCCCTGAACATCATATTCATGTCCTAATATCATTCATACACCTTCCTTGAATATTTGAAGGCATTTGGAGTCAATTTGAGACCTAGAGACCAATACTAGTCAAAGGGAAATTACTAGTAAAATTCCCTACATTGGCCAGAATTGAAAGAGGATTTGTAGAAGTATTTTAAAGGTCCAAAAGCATCTCTAAAACATATATTTATTTTATAACATGATCCATATACCTTATCAGAATATGTGAGAGCAATCGGAGCAATTTGGGGACCTAGAGCTCAAAACTAATCAACGGTCTAGCTAGGGAAAAAAGTGAAAAATTGCCATTTTAATAAAATTCCTAACAAGGGACGTTACACTCATAGAATACATGCTTAGAAGGAACAATGTAAAACACATAAATTCCTCCTCCTACCACCCTCAAGCTAATGGTCAGGTGGAGGTGACAAACATAGAACTAGAAAGAATCTTAACAAAGACAGTACAATTGCACAAAAGAGGTTGGGTAGATCGATTAAGTGAGGCAGTTTGGGATTATAATACTACATGGAAGACAACAACAGGCTTCACCCCATATGATCTATTTTATGGAAAGAAAAATGCTTACCATTGAGTTTGAGATCAAAACATTGAGAATTGCAGCCAACTTAAACATGAAACTTTCAGATATCCAACAAGAACGGATGCTGCAATTAAATCAGGTGGATGAGAAATGCCACCAAGCACTTGGTCACACTGAAATCATCTAGCAGCAAAGGAAGAAATGGCATGACAAAAAAATCAAGCAGAAAAAGTTCAAAGAAGGTGACTGGGCACTACTCTATGACTCCAGATTTCACACATTTAAAGCCAAACTGACAACCAGATGGCTCGGACCCTACAACATTGAAAACATCTATGATAATGGAGCTGTCAAAATTACAACAATAGATGAGGAAAAATTCCCCATGATTGTGAATGGACACAGACTCAAACTCTATAAGACACCAAAATTCTGAGAGGAGTTGACACAGACAGTCTATCACCAGAACCTAATCTTGATAGAGAGCCTAGAACATCACTGAAAAAAAATGAAAAAAGAAAAATGAAAAAAGAGAATAAATGAAAAAAAGAGAAAATTGGAAAAAGAGAAAATGAAAAAATAGAAAAAATGAAAAAGAGAGAAATGAAAAAAGAAGAAAAATGAAAAATGAAAAAAGAGAAAATGAAAAAATAAAAAAAATGAAAAAAAAAAGCAAAATAAAAAAAGAAGAAAAAACAAAAAAGAGAGAGAGGACAGTACAAAAATCCACTCAGGTTCTCACAAACAAAATTGATGGACTTGATCCATCCCTATTCAGGATTAGAAAGCAATGTCAAGCGAGCTAGCAAGCAATTCAAGCGAGCCAACAAGCAATTCAAGCGAGCCAGAAAGCAAATTCAAGCAAGCCAGCCAACATTTAGCAGCCGACTAAAAAGAAGACATCAAAAGAACAACAAACAAATATCATCTTTCAGACTCTACAATCAAGCAAGCAAAGAATCTAAATCAAGCGAGCCAGCAGTCAATTCAACCGAGCCAGAACAACAACAAAGCTACCACTATAGAAATCAAATCACTATTCAAAGCACAAATACAAACATAATGTTGAACATAATGAAAAATCATATCAACAAAAATTGCACAAATAGTCACGCAAGCAAAGGCATCAATTTCAAGAGAATTGGCATCAAAAAGAAAAAAAGGAGGCACTACTGACATGACCAAATTAACTACATACGCACCTCAACTCAACTATAGAATTCTACGCCCATACAATCAAGCACAAATCATACACTCAGGTACGCTAAGAATGGAAGGTAATCACTTAACTCTTTATTTTATTTTCAAATCAAATCATCATCCCCCACAAAATGGTTATTTTCCAAAGCTGAGGACAACTTTTAAGTTTATTCGGTGGCATGGTTCAGAGTAACCTCATAGAATCATGATTACTTACCATTACACATGTCAGCGAATGACAACCCCTGCATCTAGCTACCATATCCCCCAATGATCAGAGCAGAAGTGCAATGCACAATGATGAAAAGAAACACATGGTGCAATAATGGAAAGGAATGTATAATGCAGCAAGTACGATGCATGATGATCGAGATAAGTGCGTAAAAACAGCTAAATAAGGTAGCATAATCTACAAAAAGACCCAGTTTTAAAATACAAGCTTTCCAGAATAAAGAAAACCAAAAGTCTATGTTGTCACTCAATCAGCAAGTTTCCCCCCAATGTGTGATCAATCCCGGCCAGTTGAGGTAAGTCAGCCACAATCAAGTTTTTGGTTTGTCGATTATAGTAGAAAAATTCAAGATGACAAAGGGGTTCAAAAAGAGTGAGCCGGAGGATCACAAGCCCATTTATGAAAACCCACAGGTTTTATCAATCCTCTATAATGCGGGTTGGATGCCCTTCATCTCAGGACTGAGAGGGTCCAATACTGAGGTGGCTTTAGAATTCGCCACGAACTTGAAGCACATCAAAGATGAATAATTTTTCACCCGGGTAAGGGGACTACTTATTAGACTAGATGAGGAGGCAATTGCAAAATACACAGGATTCCCATGGGTCTACACTGGAGCAGAGATGACCGGGAAGCCAACCAAAGTGAAAAGGAAGCCTTCTTTCGACAGGGGGAATTCTATGAAGAAGACAAGAATGGAGTCAAAAGAATTGCCATGCCAACACCCTAGGACGAGATAGCTTCTGTCATTCTGAAATACGTAATGTGCATAGGGAGGATTAGCTATGTCCCTATATTCCACTTTCGAATTTTGGAGCTTCTGAGACATAGGAGCCATATCACACCAAATAACAACATCCGCATTCCCTATTATCTTCTCTAGTCCCTAGGAGAAATGAGCACAAAGGTGGTTGAGGGAAAAGAAGATGCGCTAGCCCACCATGGGATAATCAAATTGATAATTTGTGAAGAATTGATGGTACGGGTTCCAGAACTCTCATGGGAGTATTTTTTATTGGTCTTAGCTGAAGATGTACAGAGAATGATGGGTACACCTAATATAGGCATACCCCTAGCTTCTGGGTCAAAAGAAAAATCCACTTCTGCATCAGGAGCTAAGAGAAAGATTGACCTGGATAGTGATAATGAAGTTATGGCCGATACCCTGATAAGAATCAAGCATTCAAAGGATGCCTCCCACCAAAAAGAATCAGGGGTTTCCACCAGCAGGAAAGGGATAAAACGACGAATTAAAGGATCACACAGTAGCCCAAAAACGAACATGAAAAAAGGGTAGAAAAATATCGTAGCCCTATAATTCAAAACTTATCTGATGATGATGAGTGGGTAGACCAGGATGACCCAATTACACCAAAAGAATAGGATGCTTACCAATGGAACCTTGGTGATCAAAATGTAAACCCTAGAGCCACTGACCAGATTGTTGAGGCACTGACAGAACTAGCAAAAGTCAAGGAGGAGTTGTTAGCATTAAAAATTGTAGCAAGGATCCATAGAAGCCAGCCAGCTTCACCAACACCCCCATTGTTTGTACTTGAAAAGACCCAGATTTTGAAGATGCAACATGTAGGAGTATTGAAGTTGGCAGAACAACAAAATTTAGCATTGAAGGAGAAATTGGACCAAGCTCAGGCAGAATTGGCTCAGAAAGACCAGAAAATCCAACAATTGGAGGATACATTGACTGTCACTGCTAAAATATATGATGGAATATTGGGACTCAAACCACCATCCATAGTCTATAAGGTTTACTTAAAGGAAAAGTGGGGAAAGTTCCAGCTCTAGAGGTTAAAGCAAGGGCTACCTCTAGAATTGAGCACTCCAAGGGAATTCGTGGACACTTCTCTGAGCTGCACAGAGTTGGAGAAAGATCAATTTTGTGAGTTTTTCTTGTACAACTTCGTGGTACTGAGCTCACCTAACTGGTCACCTAATCCCTATGTAGGCGACTTACATCTAAGAGAATTATGCTCCTAGATGAACCATGAGGTAGAGAGAGCATAAGATGCTCATCTCTATCTTGCAGAGGAGTGGAAAAATCCATTATGGATCAGGGCTGAGGCATCTCATCCTAAAAAAGTAATTCAGGACCACCAAACTATCACCACAGATGAGGAGTTAATTCCTATCTTGCTTGAAAAACAATAGGAGGCAGTAACGCATTTTGATCTCACCCTTCAATGCACTTACAAAAAAGTACAGGAGAACATTAGTGAGAGGTGGGAAATAATTACAGAATATTTGAAGAAGAAGGAGCCTCACTCCCCCCTTAGGTTAGAAATGACACTCACTAAGGCCAAGTTATACAAGGAATCTTTAATCAAACACTAGCTCAAATGGATAGGCATGAAGCTCAGTCCACCATTCTTTCTCCCATTAACTATCAAAGCACATATTGGCGAGGAGGAAGAGAAAAGAACATGGGCCAGAGATGACTGGACCCAGAGCTACCCTTGGCAGGAAGGGGCTCCCAGGATCATTGCTTGGGACATCAAAGAATCTATCCAAGAACAAAATGTGTCACCCACAGATGGATGAATCCTTTGTTGGTAGTACGGCTACTGTTACACCAAAACCCGTAGGTGATTGGTAAGCTCACCACCGCCAGATTTCAAGGATCCACAAGAGGCGATTAGTCCCTTGTCACAACACACCAAGGAGCGTTGACTACTTGAAATTTCGTGCAACATCCTTCAGTGTGGGGGAGATTATGAGCCCCAAATTAGGTACTCTATAAGCTTTTTTATGCCACACAAGCACAATAATGGATAAGGAAAATGCCTCTGTTTGTGGGGTATAATGCGTTTGTTTTGATTATTTAATAGAGTAGTTTAGACGTTATTCTGATATGATTAAAATCATTTTCGACGAGATAATTATATGGAAATAAGTATGTATGAGAAGGCACAATTAATCTAAGTGACAACAAGCAAATCCAGCTCGAGGACTGAAAGACCATAAGTGGCTCAACGCCCTTTTTCCTGATTTGTAGAAGAAAACTTCCGTTTAGCAGGATCGACATTTAAAGCATAGAGTTAGGTTATGATTCACATTATTTATATATATGGGCCTCTTGGGTAGCAAGGGGTTCCTGTTGGCATTTTTGTAGAACTTATATTCAACATATGTTATTCGAGACAGTTATGTTTTAAGACTTTTTCTGAACATGAAGTTAGAATTTTAATGGAAGAAGTGATGTTATTTCAAGCTTTGTGTTTATAAGTCTTTTTTCCACTCCTGAAATACGGGTTGGAGAGGGCCCCTCCAACATGTATGTCAGGAGCTTCATTTTTACTTCAGGTATTTCTCATATGTCCTATTAATTGATTTAATCATCATTGCATATGAAGTACTTAACAATGGTTTGAATAACATAGTTCTATTTGAATTCAACGATCATTTCAATTTAGCACTTTTTCTCTGTAGTTTGTTAATATTGATTCTGTAGTTCTTCCATGTGCTTTCCGTAGTCCTGTACATGCATTTTGCGAAGGCGCATTTTACCCCTGTTTTCCAACATTTTATATTAATTCTAAACAAAGATTCAGATCTACAAATTCATGCATATTTCCTTTATCTGAGTTCGATCACATAGAAGTTAACGGTTTTAGTTCTTTTGTTTGAATAGAGTAATGATCATCACTTTCACTATTAGATTTGAATAGATAAAATTTTGTTTGGTTTTCAGAATTCAATTCTTAGATTAAAATTCCAGCTTTCAGTATTTTATTTCTAGACTAAGTTTACCAAGCTTTCAATGTTTACTTCTTAGACTAGATTTACAGTTTTCCAGCATTTAATTCTTAGCATAGAGATTTATCATTGTCCGCATTTTTAGTTCATAGATTTTAGCAAACCTGTTGCAGCTTACTTCCTTTCCCTTTTAGAGAAACCTTTAAGATACATTCCAACACCCTAAAATGACGAAGACTATCCTATAGAGCACATACAATGCTTAGCATCTCTTAAGTTTGTACGCTCCCCAGTCGATAATTAAAGTATACTTCCAGTTTAGCTACCCTAATTAGCTATCCATTCCTGGAGTCCACTAGTAAGTACTTCATAGAACTGTTCATGAGGTAGATGGAGTATGGGACTTCCCTGAAATCCATAAGGCAGGGTATGGGGATATGTATTGCTTGTCCCATAAGCCACCATACCTCATGGAGGATGTATTCCTCATTCCTGAAACTTGGTGTAGGATACATGCATCGGTGTAACCCTTACCCATACCCAGCAGACTAAGCATAGAGGAAGAAAACCATAAATCATGATCCTGAGGGAGGATGCGAACTAGAGAACCAAATTCGCCCAGAAACCTACATGGGAAGTGGAATCTGACAGAGGGACCACAGACCCGAACCCTGGAGTGAAATCGAGAGGCTTATATGCTTAGAAGCTCTTGAGAGAACCCGAATTTGATATTTGAAACCTTATTACGGGATAGAGTCTTTTGGCCATAACGTTGAGGAGGATCCGAGTGCGGATCACAATGGGAAGAGACTAGGAGGGTCTAGTTATACATACAAGATTCAATGAAGGCTCAATTACCTTGATTTAACATTTAGGACCAGCCACACTTACCTAGTTCAGTACTAAGGGAAGGGGCACCCTAGGTACTGAGCAATAGAGAAGGGGACCTTACTTAGGTTGAGAGTGGAGGTGATGGGGGTGCCTGAGCTGTCTGAGGGGATTGGGATATTCCTATAGCTCTGTGGATGAGTTATTGACCTAGAATTCCCTTACCTGTGTTGGGCCCTGGAAATGCCCCTTTTTTACCATACCTATTACATCATTTTTCCTTGTTATACCCTACTTTCGTAAACCATATACATACCTTTCTTCCAGATCATTTAGCAATCCTTACAAGGCATAATTCATTATTGTTTCATTTAATTAATGCCTAAGATTTTTATGGTTATGAATTCTAGCCTTCGATTTATGCTAACTTGTGTTGATGTCATCAAGTTAAAATCAAAGCACGGGTGTATCAGCCGCAATGCCTTGGGAAAGAATCATACGTAGTTCCAACTATTACTCTTCCGATTTGATTCCTCATATTCAAAGGGAGAATGCATCCTTCCACATGAAACTCTAACAGGTCTTCACTGAAACAGAGCATTGTTGCAATAGACAGGACACCTCCAAATTGGTTAAATCGTTGATCCATTGACCGCCAGAGTAACATCATCCTTCATGTTTAATGGCCTCATTCAATACAGTTGTAACTCTACAGCATGAAGATCGGAGATCTTCATTTCTGTACAAAATTAGTGGATCGCGAACTGTATTCTTCATGTATAAATATGGGAATGCTTTTAGAGTTTGGGGTTGGTTAATTATCATTTTGTACAGGCTTTAACAGATAATGAGACTGTGGATTACCATCTTTTAATGAAGAGTAGAGTTATTCATATTTCTGTGTAGTAATTTGTGGTAGTTCACAATTTCTCTATTAGAAGGCCAGGGCCCGCCTTCTCATAGAGATTGCCGATTTAAGTAGGTAGTTAGATTTATTTCTTGTTGTGTGTTTTGGAATTGCATTAGGCGTATTACTGATAGCTGCAATAGAGAAGTTACAATTGCATTCTTTCTTGGTAGTTTATTATTTGCATCCTAAATAGCTACAATTGTGTTGTGTGACAGTCGACTATGTAGGTTAGTTGATTAATGCATGTGTGTTAAAATTAGTTGTTACAGCCAAGCTCATCTTCAATCCTTTTCAGTCATTTATGCTTTCTAGGATTTCCAATAGTTATCAATTTATAGTTCAAGCTTATTTTCTAATTTTGGTTGTTGTTATATCTTTATTTGAATTCATTAGATTATGCAAATTGTGATTGAGTTACAGTAGTTGCTGAATGAATCATTTTGGTAAAGATTGAATAGTGTAGCTTGATAATTATAGGATTTAACTTCTTGCAAAAGTAATCTAGTTCATTTCTATTCTTAGATCAATAACTGCTAGGTTGATTTCTGTAGGAAGGTAGATGTACTTTGAATTCCTAGATGTATGAGTTAGATTAGTTTTCTGTATGCAATGAGTTTGGCTGAGTAGATAGGTAGGATTATTATCTCCATTTAGTTAATCAACTACTTGAAATGTTTATGCATAGATTGTGCTTATTTCCATTGAAATAAAAGAGTTCCCTAGGTTGTCAATTTATATTGAGCATCCTGTGTGTTAGTTGTAATTAATTAGCATATAGGGTGACCAACATTTTGGCGATGTTTCCAGGGATGGTAATTAATAGACATAGTTGGTAGTTGGTTTTATTTGATTTCATTTTGGTTTAATAATTTACAGCATGCATCAATACAAGAAAAACAAATCGGGAACACCCTTTGAACACTAACACTGTAGGTGGAAGAGGTCGAGGTCGTAATGCAGGTCTGGGAAGACAAACATTTATTGACGATATAATTGGTAAATATGATTCTTCTTCCAGACCATCGTTGATGTCTATAGGAAGAGGAAATTCTATTCCTCCCAATCTTGAGAATTCGGCATCAACGGTGGAGAACGCAACAGGATCATCCACTCCCAACGCATAAAAGAAACCTCCTGAAGACAAGGGAAGCGTTGTGGGTGCATCGGATAGAGAGGAGATTTATCATATCAACGGGACCAGAGTTACTAAGGAAGTATGTTTGGAACATATTTGAGAAGCAGACGAAGAGAGAAGGCGAGAAGAAGAAAGGAGGAAATAAGAAGAAGCAAAAGTAGAGGAAGAACGAATAAGAAAGTCCATTGAATTTTGGAACAACATGGCTAACAAAAAACATGAAGGGGAGAATGAACATAGGGAGAACCAGGAAGAAGAAGTGGAAGATAATCAACCTGATAACATTGTGGCTAGATTAGAATTCCTGATCCTCCAAACACCTGGGGTAGCTCCTATGAAAAACATCTCACCATCAGTTCTCTTGAATTTCCATGGTAAATCTTCTGAAGATCCTGATGAATTTTTTTTTGAGTTTGATATCCTCTGTCGCAGCTATGACTATACCTCCAGTGCTCAGAAGCTGAAAGTATTCCTAGCCACCTTGAAATTAAATGCTCTGTGCTGGTTCATGAGTCTAGGTCATGAGACCATTACTACTTAGGACCAAATGAAACCCACCTTCCTTTCCAAATATCAAAAATATTGTATAACCAGGGATAGAAAGGAAGAGTTGTTTAAAATGGTTCAAAAGGAGGAGGAGAGCTTGGAATACTTTGTGGAAAGATTGTTGTACAATTTACAAAGGTCTGGACACACTGAGATTGGAAAAGATGTACTCAATATTATTTTCCTATGAGGATTTAGAGAAGATTGCCTTGATATGTTGAATTTGTTGGGAAAAGGGGACATCTCAAAGGAACCCTTCGAGAAGATCATTGAATTATGTCAAAGGAACTCAAGGGGATCCTCTAGAACTAACATGTGAGACAAAGATCAAGATCAGGATGTTTTCACTAGGTCACAGAAGTCAGCTAGTGTAGGAGACATTCGAGCATAAATAGGAAACTTACTGGAGAATTTTAAAACTGATATGATGAGTTCCATTTTCTCAGAGTTAGATGTTTTGAATGAAAAACAGAGGCAAGTAGTAGAAGATCTTACACTCGGTGTATTCTGTCCTAAATGTAGGAAAAAGCACCCACTGAAAGAATGCCCGTTGGACAAGGTAGAGATATGTAGGATATGTGAATTGGAGCATGGCACCAAGAAATGTACTTCATTACCCAAAGTCAAAGCAGTTCTGCGGGCATCCACTTCAGATGTGGAACAGGATTACTTTATTGCACAGAAGAAACCTTGGTAGCCTCTCAATCAATGTATGAATCCAAATCCATAAATTTTCTTGAATAATATGAGTGGTATGAACAATATAAATACACAATTCCCTTCACATTATTCTAATAACTAGTGGCATTCATCTCATAACCCAATACAAAATCCTAATTCTTGGACACCATGGTCACAACAGTCAAACAATCAAGCTCCCTGTAATTCCAATCGGAAAAATTCTTACCAAGGAAATAACTTTCTCCATCACCAGAATTAGTATCAATAGTACCCTCCTCAACAGTATCCTCACCAACAATATCAATAGCCACA
Organism: Larix kaempferi; assembly: GCA_027924585.1. Taxonomy (NCBI): domain Eukaryota; kingdom Viridiplantae; phylum Streptophyta; class Pinopsida; order Pinales; family Pinaceae; genus Larix; species Larix kaempferi. The sequence continues at coordinate 7,172,301 of BSBM01000006.1, read as the reverse complement.
GTTGCAATTTCAAAACAATGCCGCACCTATGAATGCACCACTTCGACCACAACTACCTGCACAACCTAACCCAAACCCAAATAATAAAGCAGTTCATTAGTTTGATACTGCCAACATGCCTGCATATTCCATCTCCCAAGTTCCCTGCAATGATATACAATTACGATCAGGGAGGGTAGTGGAACCCATCATCATTGAGGATGTTCCATCCCCAGTGACTGAAACTGGAGTGAATCAGCACTATGAGAATATGGTTCATTTAGCAATCCCCATCACTGAGGATGATGACATTCCTACCGAAACAATAGCTAAAACTTAGGAAGTAACACACGATGAAGCACAATCTACACAATTGATGAGAGAACTGCCATATCCTGAACGACTGGCCCTGTAGAAAATAGTGGAGCAACCTCGATTCAATCTCTTAGGAGAATTGAAGAATTTGTATGTAAACATTCCGCTGTTACAAGCCCTCCATGATGTGCCCATTTATGGTAAGACTGTTAGAGATTTATGTGTCAAGAAACTAGGAAGAAAGCCTACGGATCCTACCACTGTCCATGTATTGGGAAAAAATTTCGAATTGTTAATGGGGAAGACTCCTGTGGCAAAATATGATGACCCTAGAAATCCTACTGTGATTATTCACATAGGAAACACACAAATCCCCAACATCTTGGTATATTTAGGCATGGCTATTAACGTTATGACCATAGAAACTATGAAGAAAATTGGACTCACTAACCTTCGGCCAACCCCTACCATTTTAGAACTTGCTGACAGATCAAAAATCAAGCCTGAGGGGATCGTAGATGACCTAGTAATCTCTGTTGACTCATGGGAAGTCTTCTTGGTGTTACAGCCGAAGTCTCAGTTGGGGGAAACCCGCTGATTTTGGGGAGATCGTGGTTGGCCACAGCAGATGCCTGTATCACCTATCGGTCAGGATCCATGACTATCTCAGATGGGACGGATATCAAAATCCTAACCTTATACCCTCCAGTTCGACCAAGCACAGAAGCTGAAACTCCACTTTGCGTGGATTTGGAGGAGGAGGAAGGTGTTCATCCATTACTAACGATTTGAAGAGCCTTAACTTTTAAAGATGAAAAAGAGGATGATACCATTAATAGTTTCATTAGTGAGCCCACGTTTGTCAATAAGCATGTTTACCAGATTCTTGACAGTACATTTGATGAGAAAGAACAAGAAAATATTACAGAAGAAACTCTAGCAAGTGATGCCAGTATAATTCTAGTTCTCAAAAATTTGAAAAGTGTCCCAGTGGAAATTGAGCCAGGGAAAACATTGAACATCAATCCAAACCTTGCATCCAGTGAGCTAGAATAGCTAATCACTCTGCTGAAACAACATAAAGGAGCTTTCGCTTGGGAGTAAACAGACATGAAGGGTATTCCTTCTAATCTATGTACCCATCACATTTATATTACGAGTGACTCCAGGCCAGTGTGTCAACCACAACAAATGATGAACCCGAACCTAAGGGATATAGTGAAAGAGGAGATCCAAAAACTTCAAGCAGTAGGGTTTATATACCCAATTTCAAACAGTGAGTGGGTTTCTCCACTCGTGATTGTGCCGAAGAAGAATGGGAAATGGAGGGTCTGCATGGATTATAGAGAATTGAACAAAGCAACGCGGAAGGACCACTTTCCTTTACCTTTTATCGATCAGATCCTTGATACCTTGTCTCGGAAGAAGTATTTTTCCTTTCTGGATGGAATATAGAGTACTTCCTTTTGGGTTGTGCAATGCACCATCCACCTTTCAAAGAGCAGTGATTGGAATCTTTTCATAGATGGTGAATGATTGCATGGAAATTTTTATGGATGACTTGAATCCATATGGTACTAGTTACGAAGAAGCATTGAAGAATTTAGAAAAGGTCTTGAAATGTTGTGAACAAAGCCAACTATCTCTAAGCACTTAAAAGTGCCATATGATGATGAGCGAAGGCATAGTTCTAGGGCACTTCATCTCTTCTGATGGTATCTAGGTAGACCCATCCAAAATTAAGGTAATTGAAAATATACCAACTCCTGGGACACAAAAATATGTGCGTAGCTTCTTAGGGCATGTTGGCTATTATAGAAGATTCATAGAAAAATTTTCCAAACTAGCTTCTCCTTTGTTCACCTTGTTGATGAAGGAAGCACAGTTTGTTTGGAATGATGCATGCCAAACAACATTTACTGAACTTAAGAAAATGTTGTCTACAGCACCCATCTTGTGAGGGCCCAACTGGGCTCTGCCTTTTCATATCTCTTTAGATACTTCAGACACGGCCATTGGAGCAGTTTTAGGACAGCAAGAAGGTAATGCCCCATATGCAGTTTATTACATTAGTAAGAACTTATCTCTTGCTAAACTAAACTATATTGTCACAGAGAAAGAATTCCTTGCCATAGTTTATGCCATCAACAAATTTAGACGCTACATTACTCGATACTCCACTTTTGTGCACACTAATCATTCTGCCATCAAATACTTAATGAACAAACCAATCACGAATGCTAGAGTTATTAGATGTTTGTTATTGTTACAGTAATTTGACATTACAATTATTGATAGACCAGGGAAGGAAAACGTTGTTGCAGACTTTTTATCTTGACTTACTAATAGTGATGACAATTTACCAGTTGAAGATTCCTTCCCTGATGAACATTTGTTTGCAGTATCAGCTCATTCCCCATGGTATGTAGATATTGTTAACTTTTTGGCTGCAGGCAAGCTTCCAGCACATCTTTCGAAGAGAGAAAGAAGAAATATCATGCAACAGAGTGCTAGGTATTGCTGGATTGATCGACATCTTTTCTACACAGGGCTTGATTTAGAAATCAGAAGATGTGTCAGAGAAGATGAAATTTTCAGTATCCTTAAAGCTTGCCATGATGAGCCTTGTGGGGGACACTTTGCTGACAAAACGACAAGTCATAAGGTTTTGAGAATGGGTTATTTCTAGCCCACATTGTTTAAGGATGCAAAGAAGTATGTTTAGGCTTATGATAACTGCCAAAGGATGGGCCATCCCAACATATTGGATGAAATGCCTCTTCAGCCACAGCTCGTGGTTGAACCATTTGACAGATGGGCTCTGGATTTCGTAGGGCCTATCAACCCTCCCTCAAAAAAAAAAATTCACATCTTGGTTTGCACAGATTACATGACCAAATGGGTGGAAGGTGTAGCCTTGGTCAAAGCTAATGATCAGGCTATAATTGATTTCCTATATGAAGAAATTTTTACTCAGTTTGGAGTACCTAAGAAAATAGTTACAGATGGTGGACCACAATTCGTGTCTCACAAATTGGAATCCATGTTACAGAAGTTTCACATTCAACACAAAATAGCCTCGCCATATCATCCACAGGCCAATGGCCAAGTGGAAAGTTCAAACAAGGTCATCGAGACTATTCTGACAAAGACAGTGAAAATTCATCATAAAGATTGGTCTGGGAGACTTCCAGAGGCACTGTGGGCATATCGCACTACATGGCGTAACACCACTGGTTTTTCCCCATATGAGTTGGTGTATGGTAAGAATGTTGTATTCCCAAATGAACTTGAGATCAGAACTTTGAAAACAGTTGTAGAAGCAAATCTTGATTTATCAGAAGCATAGAGGAACTGACTGAATCAACTTAATGAATTGGATGAAAAGTGCACAGCCGCAGTAAATCATACAACTTTAATCGAACAGTAGTGCTCCAAATGGAATGATAGATTTATAAAGAAGAAATTCTTCCGAGAAGGAGGCTAGGCTCTGATATATGATTCATAGTTTAAGAGGGATTTCAAAGGCAAGTTGTGCACTCATTAGTTGGGACCTTATTAGATAGATCGAGTATTTGACAATGGAACAATCCGATTGATAACCATTGATGACAACAAGACACCATTATTTGCAAATGGTCATCGGCTGTGACTGTATCACAAACCGATCTCAAAGAATGCCTTCATTTCACATGTTGCAGCTGATCCAGATTATCAGTTAATGCCAGGGAAGGGATTTTTCTCAACCCCTGTGAATTTTTAAGAACTGCAATTTCCACACATACTTTGTACATAAATAATTTATTTTTCATTCTGTATTTTATTTATTTCTCCCTTTACACTTGATCAGGTTTGTTTTTGAAGAATTGTGTACAGGAATTAATCTGAGGAGCAGTAGATGTGACTAGGCCATACGATTGCAGACACCTTACATTGTTTTCTTGATTTAATAAATCTCTTTGAAGAAGATGGATGATTTGTCGGCTTTCAGCAGCCAGCTGAAATATTTTCCTATTACTTCATTTTACACAGTTGTGACTCCTTACCTTTTTAATCCCTTCCACTTTTGGCCATCAGCTGCGAATCCACTATTTTTTCCTATTCTCCCAAGTTTCACAGCTATAACTCACTATTTTTCATCCCTTCCACTTTTGGCTAGCAACTGCAACTCTGCTATTTTTTCCTATTCTGCCAAGTTTCGCAGCTGTAACTCTGCTATTTTCCATACCTTTCTCTTTTTCCAGCAGCTGTGAATCTGCCATTTTTTATCATTTTTCCAATCTTCGCAGCCGTCACTCCACTATTTTTACTATTCTGCCAATTTTGGTAACTGCGACTCTGCTATTCTTTTCTATTTTTCCCAAAATTCGCAGCTGCGACTCCACTATTTTCATCCATTTTACCTTTTTCCGCAGCTGCAACACCGCTACTTTTTCCTATTCTGCCAATTTTTGCAGCTGTGACTCCGCCACATTTCGCCAAACTCTACTCAAGTCTTCATTCTCAGCTCCTCTTATTCATCAACTGCAACTCTGCTAGATCGTCTACCTACTAGAACAGTCTCACCGCTAATGATTTGACCAGGCTCTAATTTAAATGATGACTCCATAGTTCCAATCGTAGTCTGCCAAGAATGAAGAAAATTATTAGTCCGTCTTGCGTACCTATCAGCATGGATGTACATATTAGTGTAGTTGGCAGTGGCCAACTTATCTCAACACATGTGTATTGATGATCTCTTAATGGAATTAATGACGAAGTCGGGTTATGGTGGCAATTTAAGGCTGAGCTCATAACGTGAAGGTACCAATTTTGACCTTTTACATGATTAAGCATAAAATTAAATGTGGCAATGATCAGCACACCTTGTCTTTTTTCCTCGTCAGCATGTTGTACACACTTCACCATCAAAGAATGTGTCAAAATTAAAAACCTAACCATCGCCTTACCCGATTCGTACCAAAATACCCCCATTATGCCATTTTTCCCTTAACTATATCATCTTGCCACCGGTTGAAAACTGTGCCATCTTTCCTAAATTACCCAATTTCCAATTCCGGCTATTCCATGACTGTCTATGGGTTGCAACATCCATGTATGAACTGATAATCGATGTATTCGTTGCCTGAATTATAGAGGGAGATTGATATGGGTAACCTGGTTAGGCATGAACCCGGGAATACGGAAGCTCTGCGTGCCAATGCATAATTTTTCACCATTTTTGCAGCAACTGGGTGGATTGAGTATTTCCAACATTTAAACGGTTTCCACATAGAAACGACATTATAGTTCGTGTTTAACTTGACTGATACTCATTCTAAAGTCAAGGGGGTACGCATTGAGGTTACAGAGGCCGTTATATATGAGGTCACTGGCTTACCCCATATTGGGAAGAAATTGTTTGGACGGAAAGTGTCGAGTGCGATTACAATAAGGGAATTTCTTGCAGTTGGGGAGACTGTTTGTCCAAAAAGCTGTGGAATTGCACTGAATTCGTTGCCTCGTCCCTGGGATCAAGTGGCAGTTTTTTTGAAGAAATATATCTCCTACGAAGGTAGGTACCAAACTATCTATTTCTTTGAATTCCCCTTGTTATCACATCTGCGCCATGGCAACCTAGTTAATATGCCATTTTCTCTTTTTAAGACCCTACAAAACATGGCTAGATATGCACGAATAACCTAGCACCCAGTTTCTTCCCTCACCAATCATGGTTTAATTAAATTGTTAATTTTAAGAGCCATTGCACACCGAAATTTGACCTGGGCCCAATTTCTTGCTAGGGCCGGGGAAATTAGAGAACCTGCATTGGAATTGGGGGGTGTTGCAGAAGGAGAAGAGGACCAGTGTTCCTTGAATTCAGTTGGGGGGGAGGATGGAAACCTAAATGAAGGGGAAGAAGAAATAGACATGGGGGAAGCTGCGACACCAACGAACCCTGTTATAGATGGAGCACTAGCAGGAAATCAAACTAAAGGAGGAGAAAGATTAGATATGGGGGAAGCTACGACAACAGTGAACCCTATTATGGAGGAAATGGTGATGGAGGCTATGGTAGATGAGGCAATAACATTAGAAGCCGCAACAGCAAAAAATCTTATAGGGGAGTAAATGGACCCAATTGAAATTGCAGTCAGGGTAGCAGCTGAAGCAGTGGAAATGGCATCATTTGTAGCCTCAACAGAGGAGGCTGAAGCTGGAGCCGCTGTTGAAGCTGCGACAGTAGAATCTACAACTGTTGAAGGGGTTATGCAAGAAAGAGAGCACCAGGCAGAGGCAGTAGAGGAAGGAAATATCGAGGTGTTGTATATTGCATCCTCCCCGGAAATCAAGGGAACTATTATGGAAGAGGAGGAATTCATTTTTCCCTCTGAAAATTTGGAAACCCCTGTGTCTCAGAAGAAAAGAAAAAGCTCAGGGAATAAGGGACAGGCAGTTACTTCAGCAAAGAAGAGAAGCTCTAGAGCTGCTACAGCAGCAGCAGCAAGCAGTGTTAATCAACCATCAGAAGGGGTCAAGAGAAGAAGGACTCGATCTATGGCAGTAGCAAAGAAAGAATGTGCAATTAGGGAAAATATTGAATTACCCTCAACGGAGATAGCAGGTGCAATTGGGGAAAATATCAAAGTACCCTCAGTAGAAGCAGCATGCGTAGCTGGGACAAGCATAGAAATCCCTATTTTAAACCCCAAAACACCTGCTGTCACACAAGAACCTACTGTGGACAAACCCTAATTTGAAAACATCCTTTATGAAAATGAACTGTTAAAATAGGAAGTGCAAATGCTTCAAGATGAGTTGGAGAAATGGAAGGAAGTGACTAGGAAGTAGGGATAAAAGAATTTGAATATGCTAATAGAAGCTGCAAATTTGCTAGAAAATTCATCTACTGCTTTGTCAAATGAGGAACAAGGAGAAATGGTTTTCCCGGAATGTGGGGGACATATTCTTTTTAGCAGGACATAGAGTCATAGTGGTGGGTGTGAAAGCACAAGAGCCTGTACAAGCAAAGCAAGAAAGGGAAAGTATACCTACAGTAGAGCTGCTGAAGGAAAATGAGGGAGGAGTTGACCTAACCCCTGATTTGGATTGGGAGATGATGAAGCCATGCAGTCCCAGCCATCAGGAAATACTGAGCCACTCCAGGACCAGTCTCATCTTTTAGGATATATCGAGGTAGTTCAAGAACAACCTCAACAATTTGAAGAAATAAGTGAACATGGTGTTGTTACACAAGAACCAGTACCCCTGAAATTGTTTGGTGAAGTTGCAACTTAGACAGCAATTGTTGATGTTGGGTAACAAGGGGAGGATGCTGTTACACAAGAATTAGTGTCCTTAAAAATATTTGTTGAGACTGCAACTCAAATTGATGTTGCTGAGGTATAATTGAAAGGACAGGATGCTGCTACACAAGAACCAGCATCCCCAAAAGTAGCTGCTGAGATTGCAACACAAGTATAGGTCACTACAGCACCAATGGAAGATGAGGCTGCTACACTGTCAATCCAAAATAGGGAAGTTGGAACATTTGGTGATGAGGTAAGAATGCTACCCTCTCAAGGCACCATTAATTTGGATTCTAATGATGAAAAAGATGTGGAGGATAGACAGAATAAGAGACTGGAGAAAAATATTCTCTCACTAAATCTTGAGCTAGATGAATGGAAGAAATATATTACTCAATGCAGGGAAGGGATGGTTTCCCTCCATGAATATAGAAATATTGTCAGTGAATTGAGAGAGAAATGGGATGAGGAATTGTTCTTCTGGAAATTCCATTGGGAAAATTTTCAAAACGAATTGGCAGAGTTGAGGAAATTCAAGTCCATACAATAAGAGAAGGATCAATTGTATACTCTTTCCCATGAATTACTAAGTTGTAGAGCTCCATTCCCTTCTTACCCTGACTTTCTTTACAAACAAACAATTTTATTCAAGATGAGGGCATTAAAAGAGGGAAGGCCATTCGAGCTAATAACAATCTCCCAGTTTTCAGAAACTTTCCTGGAAAACAATGATGAGGAGCAAAATTTGTTATGTGAATGATATTTACATGATAAAGCCTACTATACAGACACTCATGCTAATCCTATTCCCCATTTGGGGAATATTCAGCTGAGAGAATTTGCTTTTTTTGTCATCAATCATGTAAAATGGCCAGATGCCTTCCAAATCATCACAAAGAATGAGGACAATGCCACTCTTTGGATTAGAAATGAACCTCGGCTTCCAGTAGGACTCAAAGCCAGGTATGCAAAGGCTCTCAAGTTTCTTGAGATTGTTCAACACTCGGAAAATATACAAGATAGAATCATCACTACATGTGTTGGGATAATTTCCAGTAATCAGCAGGATGCCCTAGAGGATAGTGAGTATAGGTGGTTATATTCTTCTCCAGCTTTGAAAGAAGGGGACCCATATTGCTTTGAGATTTTAAGCAGGCTTTAACAAGGATGCCTGGGTATGTGTAGTGCATGAAAACGTCTGGAGCTGGGTAGCTTGGGTTAAGATTTAGGTTTCCCCTCATATGGATGCCTGTGAGTCCTTATAGAAACAGTTATGCTTTGACTGAAGAGGAGGAGAAGTAGCGTTGGGAGAAATCGGCTGCTTGCCAGGGATTTGTGCATCATGGGGAACCAACGGAACTTGCCTACAATCTTACCAATCTTCACAGGTTTAGTCTGGATTCATATTCGTACTAGTGGAAGTTGTTTCATGAGGACATGAAAATGGATAGTTGGGGGGATATGTTGGGCCCTAGAAATGCCCCTTTTTTACCATACCTATTACATCATTTTTCCCAATTATACCCTACTTTTGTAAACCATATACATACCTTTCTTCTAGATCATTTAGCAATCCTGACAAGGTATAATTAATTATTGTTTCATTTAATTAATTCCTAATATTGTTATGGTTATGAATTCTAGCCTTTGATTTGTGCTAACATGTGTTGATGTCATTAAGTTAAGATGAAAGTGCAGGTGTATCAACCGCAATGCCTTGGGAAAGAATCATACGTAGTGCCAGCTGTTGCTATTTTGATTTGATTCCTCATATTCGAAGGGACAATGCATCCTTCCACGTGAAGCTGTAATAGGTCTTCCCTGAAACAGAGCATTGCTGCAACAGACAAGACGCCTCCCAATTGGTTAAATCGTTGATCCATTGACTTCCAGAGTAACAACATCCTTCATGTTTAATGGCCTCATTCAATACACCTGTAACAGTCTAGTTGTAACTCTATAGTATGAAGATCAGAGATGTTCATTGCTGTATGAAATTAGTGGATCTCGAACTGTATTCTTCATGTATAAATATGGGAAGGATTTCAAAGTCTAGGGTTGGTTAATTGTGATTTTGTACGGGCTATAACAGAGGCTGAGACTGTGGATTACCATCTTTTAATGAAGAGCAGAGTTATTCATTTTTATGTGTTGTAATTTGTGGTAGTTCACAGCGTCTCTGTTAGAAGGACAGGGCCCACCTTCTCATAGAGATTTCCGAGTTAAGTAGGTATTTAGATTTATTTCTTGTTGTGTTTTATGGAATTGCATTAGGCATATTACAAATAGCTGCAACAGAGAAGTTACAATTGCATTCTTTCTTGGTATTTTATTATTTGCATCTTGAATAGCTGCAACTGTGTGGTGTGATAGTCGACTGTGTAGGTTAGTTGGTTAATGCATGTGTGCTAGAATTATCTGTTACAGCCAAGCTCATCTTCAATCCTTTTCAAACATTTATGCTTTCTAGGATTTCCAATAGTTATCAATTTAGATTTCAAGCTTATTTTCTAATTCTGGTTGTTGTTGCATCTTTATTTGAATTCATTAGATTAGGAAAATTGTGATTGAGTTATAGTAGTTGATGGATGAATCATTTTGGTAAAGATTGAATATTGTAGTTTGATAACTATACGATTTAACTTCTTGCAAAAGTAATCTAGTTCATTTCTATTCTTAGATTAGTAACTGCTCGGTTGATTTTTGTAGGAAGGTAGTTGTACTTTGAATTCCTAGATGTATGAGTTAGATTAGTTTTCTTTATGGAATGAGTTTGGCTGAGCAGATAGGTAGGATTATTATCTCCATTTAGTTAATCAAGTACTTGAAATGTTTATGCATAGATTGTGCTTATTTCCATTGAAATAAAAGACTTCCCTGGGTTGACAATTTATATTGAGCATCCTGTGTGTTAGTTGTAATTAATTAGCATATAGTGTGACCAACAATCTGCTCCCCACTTGCTTGACAAGCTGGCTATGTGTTGGATGACCCTGATTGACTATGAACCAACCTGTGAGTGGAGCTGAGTGGGACTCCTTAGTGGATACATAGCCCCAACTTAGGGGTGGTCTCTGAGTGCTGAAATAATACAGGCTAGGAAGAGACCTATGGTTGGGTTGGAATGTTGCAGTCCATAGCCAATTTGCTGGGAGATTCAAGAAAAAAGATAAGTGTTTTTTGTGCTTTGAATCATGCTATCATGTGTCCTGCAATGTTAAATTATTGATTGAATGGTGGAAGCTAAATGATGCATGATATATATGTGTGAAGACATTATTTCATTCCACTGTGTGTTAATATGGATAATTTATGTTGTGCGTGTTATTTACCCTGCTCTTGCACACTTACAATCCTATCATTATGTTGGTACTCATATGTATTTATGCTTAAGGAATAAGGCTAAGTCTCTACAAGTTATTTCATCAATCTACTTGGGAGAGATATGTTGATGTATCCCATTGTATGTGTGTGGATAATACTTCATTCCTTATGTGTTCATTGAGTATTCTTTTGCACATTTTCATTTGCATTAGTTATGTCCATTCGATGTGTTTTCCCCTGCAATGGTTTAACTAGTAATGACTGATATTGATATGTTGGATGAATGGAATATATGTGGGTGAATAGGGTCTCATTTCATTGTGTTTAATTGAGTAGGCATATGCCCACATGTGTTTCCAATTACCATGAATTGTCCTTTGATGAATAAGGCTAAGTATTTGAATGGCTCTTTGTTGAATAGGACTAGGTGCAAGGCCCAGGAGGTGTAGATTACTCTAGCCAGGACTTGGGAAAGGAATAAACACCTCTATGGTGTTCATGACCCATGTGGACTAGATGAAGGGGAGAGGATAGGGAAGAATGGAGCAGAGCTTCTTCACATAGTGGTAAAGAGGAATAGATGGGGCTTAAGGTCATGTTTTGGAGTGGAATAAGGGAAAGAGAAAAATCATAGGGTTTGGATGAAGATCACGAAGTTGCATAGTTGTCACCTAGAGCTTTCCAACAGTATCGCATTTTCCAAATTTGGACTTAGGATGAAGAAGTTATGGGTCGAAGAAGTTGGATAGTGGGGCTTCCGAATTTCTGAACTCACATGCGGATTGCGGATTGTGAAGGTCGGAGGGGCATTTTCGACGAGGTTGTGAAATGGTGTTTTCGACTTCTGATTTCCACATGCGGATTGTGGATTACAGAAGATGGGGTGGTAATTTTTTCGGGTTGACAAAGTTGGAATTCCGAAATCCGAGGTCCGCATTGCGGATTGCGGAACTTGAAAAGGTAATTCATCAAAGTTGAGAAATTGAGGTTTTTGATTTCCAACTTCTACAATGAGGGTTGGACATTGCGGAAGTTGGGTTAGTAATTTGGTGAGGTGGTGAATTTGACGTTCCAAGTTCTGATTTCTACACTAAAGATTGCAAAATCCAGATATGTGGTTTTCGGTGCTGTGTAATTGGGTGCTCCAATTCATGATTTCTGCACTGCGGATTGTGGGTTGTGGATCTCGAAGGCGCATTTATTTGGCGATGTGCGACTGGGGATTTCGACTTCTGATTCCCGCAAGGCGGATTGCGGAATTGAGGGTTTCGGACTGAAGACCAATGCGGGTGCAAAGTTGCGGAACCTTTGGATTGCTTGGAAAAAGAGAAAAAATTAGCAAGTAGATCCAAGGGTTGTCTCCCATCACCTCTGAAGGACACCAAGGTGATCAGGGACGTGACAAGATAATACTCCCTTCTTGTCTCCTTTTCTTCGGATGCATTCTTTTGAGTGATTTCATCTTCTATGTCATTAGAATCATGAACCTTTCCTTTCAACTTTTCTTTGCAATCTCTTGAGAAATGTCCTTTCTTGTTGTAATTGAAGCATCTATATTTTGACTTGTCAAATCCTTTGTTGAACTCCTTCTTCTTTGGATGAGAGAAGTTCTTTTGGAATAACCTTTTCTTTCCTTTCTTTATTCTTGTCATGAGGGAAATATTTTCTTCTTTGATGCACATTAACTTGCTATGGATTCACCCCTAATCTTGGAGTAAATTATGCCACAACTTTTCAAGGTTAGTTTGTACCTCTCGAAAATTTACCATAGCCAATCATTTCTCCCATGAGTATGAGAGACTATCAATCGTAGTTTGGAGAAGATCATATTCATCCACCACTACTCCAATACTAGCAAGCTAATCTCTTAACTCAGAGATCTTGGAGAAGAAGGGGGCCATTGTCTCATACGTCTTCATATTCAAGTTTCGAAGATTATTCTTAAATGCCCTTTTTTGAATCGGGGCCTTCTTCTCATATAGATTAGTCAATGTATTATAACATTCTTTCACGGTCTTCATCGGAGTGACCACGGGAATCAAGTTATCTTTTACCAAATCATAGATGATTTGTTTGGCCTTAGCTTGATTATTCTTGAATTTGATGTGCCGTGCATTAGTTGTAGGCTCCTCTAACACAATGGATACATAGATATCCAAGTCATGTTCCTCTAGGATGTTGAGAATCCTATATTTCCAAGTGTTTAAGTTTGAGCTTCCCTCAAGACAGTCTTTCGGTCGCATAGAGACTGATTCCATAGTCTTTAAATCTTGTGCTCAAATTCTCAGGATCAACTTAGGCTCTAGATGGAGTGCAAATATAAGCTCCTTCACTCCCTAAGCTTTGATACCATGTTGAAATTTGGTTGAGTTTTGATCTCTAATTATTTTAGATGCAGAAACTTGAAGCAATGAGACAATTCAATCAATGAAATTCATACAACCATAACACAAGATATACCTTAGAGAAAACCCTCAAAATTATGAGAACAAAAAACCTAGCAATTCTTATCAGTATAATATAATGGATAGTAGAGAATGCTTTCTTTTACAACATAGAAGTTTAATTTCGGAAGATAAGTGATCACCAAACACTCCTGATGAAGATACAAAAGCGATAGAGAAGAGAGATCAATCGGATATGTGCCCAACACAACAATAACAAGCATAAACATTACCCTGCATAAAGAGAAGCACCTTTCCTTCAATGGAGAAGGGAATTCTACTAACACTGGACTCATCAATCCCGTATAGCATATTTATACATTCTTCTCTTCTATTTTTAACTTCTAACTTCAGGATGAACTCGCCCTCAAAAGGAATATACTAATATTGCATGCAAAGGTGCACCCCACTTCTCATGCAGTGCTTTATCTCACTGAGCTGTCACTTAAGATGAACTCTCCTCTTAACTAAAAGCTTGTCCACTTAGTTAGGTGGATAACTTAAGCTTCATCACTTAGTTATCTAGATCTTTTTTTTCACTTAGTTAAATCTCTTTAACTAATTCTCCTTGATTTACTAAAGTGTCATCTTTTAGTTTAACTAAAGTGAAAACACTTTAGTTAATTGGTCCTTCTTATTTAACACTTAGTGAACTGAAATCATGCTGATTTATTTAGTTGAAGTGACCACTATGAGTTCTTTATTTAACTGAGGCTGTTGTTGAGGATTTCTACCTTATAGTGAGGAGATGGACACTCCCAACTGGGCAAGGTTGACAGGTAAATAGATTCATTATTGTTAAAATTCAATATGCTAAGACAGAAAATAGCAGCATTACATTCCATTTCACAATAATAGCATATACAGGATCACTGAAGAAACAACAAGCACAACATAAACACAAGAGACACAAATTTATCCTGGGAAACCCTCATGGGGTAGAAAACCCAGCAAAGCTTCCTCAATATAGATGACCAGCAATATACAAAGATGCAAACCAAAGACATGATCTCCTCCTCCACCATAGCAGACCTCTCCTCCACAAGTGCGCCTCTCTCAAGTGAGTGAATGTGTGTAATAAGGAATACACCTCCTCTATTTATACACTACTCCGACTTTTATTTTACACAAGACATGTAGGCTCGTATTTAACCAATGGGTTAAATAACCCACTACAACTGACTGGGTCGACCCCTCTAGGGTGGTCTAATAACCCTTTGACCCACATAACACATACAGGGCCGACTCCCATTAGGGAAGTCTAATAACCCAAGTTACCACATTCCGACGGAGGAATAAACATCTCTGGATATACAATAAGATCTTCACGGAGGAATGAAACATCTCCGGAATAATAAAGTACAATTATAATATTCTTTGAAGTTACAATATCTCAACACTCCCCCTTAACGAGAAGGATATTATAACAGCATCTGCACGAGCAAGGAGTCATCAACATCATACATGATACATCTATAAATCATTAGAAGCTTTCTCAACATCATCAGTAACTCAACCAGTTACTGGAACATCTTCAATACTGGAACATCAACATCTTTAGTACTGAGTCTTTGTCTTCTGCAGCACTCGAACAGCTACAATAACATCAACATCTGAATCCTCACGATCATCAGCATCATCATCATACGATCATCAGCATCGGGATCATCTCGATCTACAGCATCTGGATCATCTCGATCTACAGCATCTGGATCATCACGATCTATAGCATCTGGATCATCACGATCTACAACATCTGGATCATCTCGATCTACAGCATCTGGATCATCTCGATCTACAGCATCTGGATCATCTCGATCTACAACATCTGGATCATCTCGATCTACAACATCTGGATCATTATGATCTACAGCATATGGATCATCTCGATCTACAGCATCTGGATCATCTCGATCTACAACATCTGGATCATCTCGATCTACAACATCTGGATCATCTCGATCTACAGCATCTGGATCATCTCGATCTACAGCATCTGGATCATCTGTATTAGTATCCACACCAATACATCTACCATCGAAACATGTATTCTTACTAATACATGTATCATCAAAAAACATGTATTCTCACTAATACATCTATCATCAAAAGCATGTATTCTCACTTAATACATCTATCATCAAAAGCATGTATTCTCACTTAATACAACTATCATCAAAAGCATGTATTCTCACTAATACATCTATCATCAATACATAGTAGCATAACTGCAACACACATGATCATATTATAGGATGATCAATCCTGCTCTCTTTAGGACATAGGTCCATGGATGATGCAATCCTGTCATGTACCTTTTGAACCAAAGTCCAGGGACAATCCAGTCCTATCATGTACCTTTTGAACCGAGGTCCAGGGACGATCCAGTCCTATCATGTACCTTTTGAACCGATGTCCAGGGACGATCCAGTCCTATCATGTAACTTTTTGAACCAAAGTCCAGGGACGATCCAGTCCTATCATGTACCTTTTGAACCGAGGTCCAGGGACGATACAGTCCTATCATGTACCTTTTGAACCAAGGTCCAGGGACGATCCAGTCCTATCATGTACCTTTTGAACCGAGGTCCAGGGACGATCCAGTCCTATCATTCAATTCTCAGAGACCTCATGTCTACGGCTCAATTCAAAGGACCATAGTCCGAGGACGATCCAATCCCCTTACCTGTTCATTCAGGATTTTATTCTTGGAGACATCTTGTCTACGGCTCAATTCATAGGACTAAAGTCCGAGGATGATCCAATCCCCTTACCTGTTCATTCAGGATTTTGTTCTCGGAGACATCTTGTCTACGGCTCAATTCACAGGACCAAAGTCTGAGGACGATCCAATCCCCTTACCTGTTCATTCAGGATTTTGTTCTCGGAGACATCTTGTCTACGGCTCAATTCACATGACTAAAGTCCAAGGACGATCCAATCCCCTTACCTGTTCATTCAGGATTTTGTTCTCGAAGACATCTTATCTATGGCTCAATTCACAGGACTAAAGTCCAAGGACGATACAATCCCCTTACCTGTTCATTCAGGATTTTATTCTCGGAGACATCTTGTCTATGGCTCACTTTAGGACTAAAGTCCACGGATGATACAATCCTCTTCTTTCTCGGAGACATCTGTCTACGGCTCACTTTAGGACTGAATTCCAGGGATGATTCAATCCCCAAATGTCCACCAAGGACTTCATTCTCGAAGACATACGTCTATGGCTCTCTTGAGGATGATGCAATCCTTTCATGTCCACCAAGGACTTCATTCTCGAATACATACGTCTATGGCTCTCTTGAGGATGATGCAATCCTATCATGTCCACCAAGGACTTCATTCTCGAAGACATACATCTACAGCTCTCTTGAGGATGATGCAATCCTATCATGTCCACCAAGGACTTCATTCTCGAAGACATACGTCTACAGCTCTCTTGAGGATGATGCAATCCTATCATGTCCACCAAGGACTTCATTCTCGAAGACATACGTCTACGGCTCTCTTGAGGATGATGCAATCCTATCATGTCCACCAAGGACTTTATTCTCGAAGACATACGTCTACGGCTCTCTTTAGAACATATGTTCAAGGATGATGCAATCCCCTTGTCACCTTAGACCCTGTCTAAGGACCATCCACCAACCTCTATGTCGGCATCACTAATATAGGTATCCTCATCATCGACCTCACTGTCGATGCAGGCAATCTCATCATGAGTTATCACATCACTCCCCCTTTCGAAGAGGGTCCTTCTGAACTATATTAAGTTTTTCTCGAAAAAATTTATTTGAGGTAGAGGTTTGGTTAGTACATCGGATCGGTAGAAGTTTGGTTAGTACATTGGTAACTTGTTACAAATTCGAACTTTTGGTTCCTTTCTTGCACCATATCTTGGAACACTAGATTCTCTGCCATCTTGATACAACTCTGTTTGTCACATAGGATCATAGTTGGGTCTATCTCTAAGTCAAACAATCCTGAAGCCATACTGTTTCATAACTTAGCAAAGCAAGCAGCCATATATTCTGCTTGTTCTAAGAGCCACACTATATTGCTTCCTTCTAAACCATGAGATCATGGCTGATCCCAGACAGTAACATCCTCTCGATGTGCTCTTCCTGTCTGATACAATTTCTGCCCAATCAACATCTGTGTAGCCATCTGAAGTCATGATCTCTAAGATAACATAGATCAAAATCTATCGTATCCTTTAGGTATTTCATCACATGCTTTGCAACTAACAGGTGAACACATCTGGTTTCCACTAGATACTGACACAAGGTGTTCACAGCAAAGCATATATCTGACCTAGTATTTGTTAGACACATCAATGACTCAATATTTTGTTTGTACAGAGTTCTATCCACTAACTCTGATGAGTCATCTGATAACAACTTCAAGAGTGGCCATTCCAACACATCAAGTCCTTTTAATATTTCTTAGCATACTTTCCTTGGTTGAGAAAGATTCCTTCTGAGCCTTGTCATACTTCCAGACCTAGGAAGTAATGCATCAATCTGAGATTTTTTTCATTTTCATTTCTTTAGCCATCTTCTTCTTTCTTTTCATGATATGTTTCTCATTATTTGTCAGAAAGAGATCATCATCATACAATAATGGTATGATAGGTTCATCATCCACAACCTTAAGGTAAAGGTTAGGAACAACTTTACTTTTGGTAAAGCCCAATCTTATCAAGAAACTATCAATTCTCCCTTTTTGACTGAACATCATTCACACTTTGCATTGAATGATCTTCTGCATATTTATCTGTGCCATCTCTCGTTAGATGGGTCTACTGATATGAGCCTCAATATCATTCGAACTCTGTGGTGAGTTCCTTCTTGCATCTATGTCATCTGTGTATAGAAACCATGTTCAATCTTGTAGCAAAGGTTGAGATCCACATCACCCATGGTGATCATTAAGCTCATTAATTGATTATCGATCCTGGGAATCCATACAGAACCTGATTCACACTTCTTCTTTAATTACACCATTAAGAGAATGGTCTTATCTAGCCACTTGGAGCAAACATCTCATCATGATTCTCTTCCTCTTTCTAAGAGAATCTTCTAGCCACAAGCCTTCTATAGTGTGTTTGATTTGTAAATCTTTTGTTGAACATCCATCGCTTGTTCAGTGTTCATCATTCATCATGATCTTTCCTACAAATCAAAATTAAGTACATGATTAGTAATACTTCATAATCATCAAATCATATTGACATGATAACCTATTATGCATACAGATATCGTTTACATAGTTATGCAACTATTTGACCAATACTTTGGCACAACACTTTCCCATATCCTGTATGCATACAGTGGCTATCTAGATGCCTTCAATCTCTACCAGAACATACTATTGAGAGTGTGCACAGCTCTCAGCATGTCAGCAAAGAGGTTTCATTCTAGACACGCAACAATGGAATTTTTGTACAACTTACCAATCATATGAATATTAGTAGTATACTGTTCAATGCTCTATGAATGTTTACACTCAACATGATATATTCTAGGAATACAAATATGCATACAGGCAATATCATTTACTATTTCAAATAACAACTCAAATACTTATCTTTTATGTTTGTGTGGTTGCCTCCCGCTTGATCTTCTATATGTCTTTTGAACTTCTATTCATTTTGTACCCCTGTGCATGCTCAAGTGTGCACTAGTGTCATCCTCATGATCTCATACACAAACATACATTCATTAGTATATTCTCAAAACATTCTAATTCTAAATAATCTTGAATATGTATAGTCATGATCATTAGTATTCAGGGTTTCAAGGAAGTCTTCTTTTACTCATGCATATTCTTGTTTGATCATAGTACTCTTCTGGTTAATTAAATCATCAAGATAAGAGACATAATATGCATAAACCCTTGATTAGTAAATTTATGAATAAGCATAACCAATCATACCAAGTATACTTATATAAGGGATCCTAATACAAGGTAAGATTCTAACATGACATAGGAAAACATACCTGGATTAGTATACCTGCTTAGTTATGTGCAACATACCTAAACAATCTCTTCATTGATTTAGAGATCCTGAGCTAGAACCTGCATGTCTCATAGGTTAAGCATAATATAACAAAGTCATACATACCTCGTAAGTAGAACAAAGATTATGGATGAGTCTTTGTCTTCATGTTGTCATGGTCATGGAACTTGATTTGTCTTTTGTGATGTACCTATATCTTGTTAGCAGACAACATCAACCTTACACAACACCATAATGCATTAGTACAATCATATAGCCCTAATTAATGAATGTCTTCGATCATTCACATGCATTCATATTGTTACTAGGGTGATAAGACAATTGTAACATTAATCAAGATTGTACTAATAAATAATATGAAGACAAACACATTATGACCTTAATCAAGAATCAGATTTCAAGACATACCTGAACTCCTTAAGTCATACCTGTCGAGACTTCTTGTAGTCTTCTTATGTAAGGCCTTAGCCTCAACTCCCCCTGAAACTTGATCTGGAGCTTGATTAGGGTTTTGCTAGAGAAACCCTAAAAAATTCAATCTTTGACTTTCACACTTCTGAATGGATGGAAGGATGTGTCTTGCTAGCATACTTCAATTTTGAAATCTCCAAAATTTGACCCCTCAAAGTTGCCTTCGAAACTTCTCGATCTTCTGGACAGGAACCCGAACTAGGGTTTGATGAAGCCCACCCTTGTGTCCAATCAAAAGGTTCGATGCAAGGCTCTAAAATATTATTTTTCTGAGGAGCTTTCAGCCATGGTTACAGTCTTCAAAAATTCCAACTTTTGCTGAAGCCCTAATTTTCCATCTTTCCGATCAAAATCCCGAACTGAGGCTTGATCAAGCCCAGTCTTCTACCCAACCAAAAAATTCGATCTTGGTCTCTAAATTTCGATTTTCCCGAGTAGCATTCAGCCGTGGATTCGGATTCCAAAAATTCTAACTTTCTCTGAAACCCTAAATTCCGGAAGCGATGAATGAAGGTGCTCAAAAAATACTTCTGTTTTGATAGAAATATGTACCTGGTTGTTTCTACTATAATTCTGAAATTTTCACTCCACAGGGTCTGAAAACGTTTTCTATAGTAGCCTGACCTGTCATCTTTCCATCCTGACAGGTCTGACCTCAATTGGATTTTCTGAGAGAGAGTTATGCCAAATGTCGCAACGTGACTTGTTTTGGGATAATACAAGAGAGCGAACTTGTACGGCGTGCCACGTGTCACTGTTTGAACTTCGGCCTCTGAAACCGTTTCCTGAGATAGCTTGCCCTGTTATATTTCCATCCTGATAGGTCTGACCTCAATTGGACTCTCTGAGAGAGAGTTATGCCAAGTGTCACAACGTGACCTGTTTATGGGATAAAATAGGAGAGCGAACTTGTACGGCGTGCCACATGTCACTGGTTCAGCTTCGGCCTCTAAAAATGTTTCTTGCGATAGTAGAGTCTATGTAATACCTGTCACTTTTTACGAAATTTAATTTGGAGCTTCCTAGCCCAGGTTATGACCTTTTTTCCTAGGTCACTTGATTTTGACTGAGATCTGGAAGAGGCAGAAACCCTAACTTGTACTGATCATAACTCACAAAGTACAACGAATCTGAGGGTACCCTTTGGAAACAAGGTACATGGGGATGTTTTCTACGACCTGTAAACTTTTCAGATCCTAAAACTTTGCATAAATGGATTTATAGTGAAAGTTCCACGATGACTGGTTTTTTCTATATAAAACCCTAACCTTCAAATTGTCGCAAGAGAAGCAAGTGTCGTAAGTGCCATACATTGCCTTTCTTCAGGTTAGCTCTGATACCATGTTAAAATTCAATATGCTAAGACAGAAAATAGCAGCATTACATTCCATTTCACAATAATAGCATATACAGGATCACTGAAGAAACAACAAGCACAGCATAAACACAAGAGACACAAATTTATCCTGGGAAACCCTCATGGGGTAGAAAACTCAGCAAAGCTTCCTCAATATAGATGACCAGCAATATACAAAGATGCAAACCAAAGACATGATCTCCTCCTCCACCATAGCAAACCTCTACTCCACAAGTGCACCTCTCTCAAGTGAGTGAGTGTGTGTAATGAGGAATACACCTCCTCTATTTATACACTACTCCGACTTTTCTTTTACACAAGACATGTAGGCTCGTATTTAACCAATGGGTTAAATACCCCACTACAACTGACTGGGCCGACCCCTCTAGGGTGGTCTAATAACCCTTTGACCCACATAACACATACAGGGCCGACTCCCACTAGGGAAGTCTAATAACCCGAGTTACCACATTTCGACAGAGGAATAAACATCTCCGGATATACAATAAGATCTTCACAGAGGAATGAAACATCTCCGGAATAATAAAGTACAATTATAATATTCTTTGAAGTTACAATATCTCAACAATTATATTGCAACTAGTTCCTACAAATGAAAGAGATCAGGATATCAAAAGACATACCTTTAACTTGACGGTTGTTCCTAGCTTTCATGTAATCTCCCTCTTGATGAACCTACAATACAAATGATACCTTCTTCAACGTATCTTGACTATATATAAATATGATGCAAACATAAATTAAATGAACATCAACAATAATCAGATACTAATCCAAATGAACATACAATCCAATAGACATTCAATTTGGGACAGGAAGGGTATTTCAACCTTTTTATTGTCAAAGAAACATGAAATTAGTACAAATATACCTGATGTGTAGAGATGCTTCTGCAACCGGATTCTGGGCTTCTGCTCTTCACTCTAACTTGGAAATTCCTCCAACATAACAGTACTCAAAGCATTCCTCCTTCTATGTCTAAGTCTTCTGACTCTTTCCAAGTATTTCTATCTAACCCATCTCATAGATCCTCCTTGTATTTATGGGACAAGGTAGGCAGTTTAAATCGAGAGGTAGTTGAATTGGGAGGTTGGGGAAGTTGGGGAACCAACTTCAACTAATCCTAATTCATCAATTTAATATATTTTTGATTTCATCTTAAGATGTACGCGGGTTTCATAGAACAAGAGTAGTGTACAGAAAGCAACTTCTGTGCGTTACAACATGCGTTTACAACATTTTGGGAGATGTACGCTGGCTGTCCTTGAGGAACGTAGGGTATTTATGAAGGTGTACGCTGGTCTACTATGCATAGAGGGGCGTACATGTGGAAAAATCAAGAGAAATTGTAAGATTCTCAGCTGAAGAGTGTACTTCTGGCAGCAAGTCATCCAAGTCAATCATGCTCTTCAATCATTAGTGTCCTTTCGTGTTATCAACAGGGTAATGCGATCACGGATGGAGAAGTGTGGATTTAACCTATAACAATTGCCCCCTAATGTGTGAGGTCAGAGGGAAATGATGGTCAAAATTCATTATAATTCCAAGTCAGAGGAGGAGCAAGAAACCGTAGAACCAAGTCACAAAAACCCCTGAAACAACGATCTAGGTCAACGAGCAATTACATTCTTGTCATCATGTAGATGTGTAGCATGATACAACATGATCTCCGATACATAACTAGGAGATGTATATTTAGAGCATGGACACTGAAATACAAGCGTGGATCCATGTCAAAATGAGGGATCATAGCCATAATAACAAATTGGATCTATGTCTCATGAAGATCCAAAATAAGTGAGGCTCAGTCTTGCACAGCTTGGGCGATAGCATAAAGATGATGATGCTATCAGAGTCCCAAGGTCTTCATCCAAACAACCCAAGGTACAAACCCTATTCATGCGAATAAATGAGTTGAAGTCGAACATGGGGGGTATCATTTGATTACCAGTCATTAACGTATACCGTTAACAAATGAGAGGACATCCATTGATAATGATAATGGAGTCCAAGGTACCTAGTATGATCCAACAAGTGTGAATAAGAGGACTTAAATTCGAACACTTGAGGAACCTATCGAATAAGACACATTGTTGTATTCCCATTATTAACCAGCGAGGGAAACTGCCATTGATGACTGCAATCCCCAAGGTACTAACTGAAACTCTAAACTTCATTCCTAGAGCATAATGTACTGAAGTCAATGGGAAGAAGTCCACTGGAAGGGAGGCATTAATGCATCCTCCATCATCCAACACGAGGAACACTCACAGGTATGAGCTGATGTGGAGTAGGATGAGTAATAAGATGAAACAAACTGACACCAGGATGGCCGACACATGAAAGTCAAGGTAAACTACAGAATGGTCGATGTTAAGATTCAATATGCTAAGACAGAAAATATCAGCATTACATTCCATTTCACAACAATAGCATATACAGGATCACTGAAAGAACAACAAGCACAACATAAACACAAGAGACACAGATTTATCTTGGGAAACCCTCATGGGGTAGAAAACCTAACAAAGATTCCTCAATATAGATGACCAGCAAATACAAAGATGTAAACCCTAGACATGAGCTCCTTCTCCTCCATAGCAGATATTTCCCTCACCTATGCACTATTCACAAGTGAGCGCAATGTGTGTTAAATGACGAACACACCTCCTCTATTTATACACAACTCTGACTTGTATTTTATATTAACAAGGTCGGCCCCAACTTAATCACTGGGTTAAACACCCCATTACAATTGAATGGCCTGACCCCTCTAGGGTGATCTAATAACCCTTTGACCCACATAACACATACAGGGCCGACCCCCACTACGGAAGTCTAATAACCCAAGTTACCACATTTCGATGGAGGAATAAACATCTCCGGATATACAATGAGGTCTTCATGGAGGAATGAAACATCTCCATAATAATAAAGTACAAATATAATATTCTTATAAGTTACAATATTTCAACACTCCCCCTTAACGAGAAGTATATTATAACAACATCTGCATGAGCAAGAAGTCATCAAGTACATCATACATGATACATCTATAAATCATTGGAAGCTTTCTCAACATCATCAGTAACTCAAGCAGTTACTGGAACATATTCAATACTGGAACATCAACATCTTCAGTACTAATTCTTCATATTCTGCAGCACTTGAACAACTATAGCAACATCATCATCTGTATCCTCACGATCATCAGCATCATCATCACACGATCATCAACATCATCATCACACGATCATCAGCATCGTCATCACATGATCATTAGCATTGTCATCACACGATCATCGACATCGTCATCACACGATCATCAGCATCGTCATCACACGATCATCAACATCGTCATCAAACGATCATCAACATCGTCATCACATGATCATCAGCATCGTCATCACATGATCATCAGCATCGTCATCACACGATCATCAGCATCATAGCAGTATACCCTGCAATACACATGATCCATTTAAGACACCATAACATGTCTAGGGATGATACAGTCCACTTAGACAAAGCCTAAGGATCACATCCACTAACTCTAATGATTCATCAGCTAACAGATTCAAGTTGGAACCCATGAGAGTGGCCATTCCAACACATCAAATCTTTCAAGATTTCTCAGCATACTTTCCCTGGTTGAGAAAGATTCCTTATGAGCCTTGCCATACTTCCAGACCTAGGAAGTAATGCATCAATCCGAGATCTTTCATCTCAAATTCTATAGCTAGATCCTTCTTGCTTTCCATGATCTATTTCTCATTCCCTGTCAGAAAGAGATCATCCACATACAATAATAGTATCATCCATAACCTTAAGGTAAAGGTTAGGAACAACTTTACTTCTGGTAAAGATTAAGCTTGTCAAGAAACTGTCAATTCTCCCTCTGTGACTGAACATCATTCACACTCTGCATTGAGTGATCTTCTGCATATCTATCTGTGCCATCTCTCACCATATGGGTCTACTGATATGAGCCTCAAGGTCATTCGAACTCTTGTGGTGAGTTCCTTCTTGTATCCATCTAAGAGAAGAATGTCATATGTCAATAGAAAGCATTGTCAAACCTGTAGCAAAGGTTGAAATCCGCATCACCCACTATCGATCTTGGGTACCCATATAGAGCCTGATTCACACTTCTTCTTCAATTACACCATTTAAGCGAATGGTATTATCTATCCACTTGGAGCAAACATCTCGTCATGATCCTCTTCCTCTTTCTAAGAGAATATTCTAGCCATGAGCTTGCTATAGTATGTTTGATTTGCAAGTCTTCTTGTTGAGCATCCATCACTTGTTCAGTGTTCATCATTCTTCGTGATCTTTCCTACAAATCAAAATTAAGTACATGATTAGTAATACTTCATAATCATCAAATCATGTTGACATGATAACCTATTATGCATACAGATATGATTTACATAGTTATGCTACTATCTTGACCAATACTTTGGTACAACACTTTTCCATATCCTGTATGCATATAGTGGCTATCTAGATGCCTTCCATCTCTACTAGAACATACTACCGAGAGCCTGCACAGCTCTTAGCATGTCAGCAAAGAGGCTTCATTCTAGACAATCAACAATGGAATGTTTGTCCAACTTATCAATCATATGCATATTAGTAGTATACTGTTCAATGCTATATGAGTGTTTACACTCAGCATGATATATTCTATAAATAAAAATATGCATACAAATATTACAAGCAGTATCATTTACTATTTCAGAGATTCGAATAACAACTTAAATACTTATCTTTTATGTTTGTGTGGTTGCCTCCCGCTTGATCTTCTATATGTCTTTTGAACTTCTATTCATTCTGTACCACTGTGCATGCTCAAGTGTGCACTAGTGTCATCCTCATGATCTCATACACAAACATACATTCATTAGTATAATATCAATATTATCAAAACATTATAATTCTAAATAATCTTGAATATGTATGGTCATGATCATTCAATACATGGGTATACTAAGATCCTAGCACAAAGTAGGATTCTAACATAGAAAAACATACCTAGATTAGATACAGGCTTAGTTATGTCTAACATACCCAAACAATATCTTAGTATCTTCAATGATTTAGAGACCTTGTGCTAGTAACCTGCATACATCCTAAGTTAAGCATAGTAGAAATAAATCATACATACCTCATAAGTAGAGCTTCTAAAGACTATGGATAAGTCTTTGTGTTTATGTCATCATGGTCATAGAACTTGATTTGTCTTTCTTGATGTACCTGTCTTTTGTTAGCAGACATCATCATCCTCATACAACACCATAGATGCATTAGTACAATCATATAACCTTCATCAAAGAATGTCTTCTATCATTCACATGCATTCATACTTTTACTAGGGTGATAAGACAATTCTAAGATTAATCAAGATTGTACTAACCTCAATAATATGAAGACAAGCATATTATAAACTTAATCATGAACAGATTTCAACACATACCTGTATCTCCTCAAGTCATACCTGTCAGGGAATTCTTGTCGTCTTCTTATGTAAGGCCTTAGCCTCATCTCCCCCTGAAACTAGATCTGGTGCTCGATTAGGGTTGTCAGAGAAACCCTAAAAATTCAAACTTTGACTTTCACACTTCTGAATGGACGGAAAGATATGCCTTGCCGAGTTGATCAAGCTAGCATACTTCAATTTTGAAATCTCCAAAATTTGACCCCTCAAAATTGCCTTTGAAACTTCTGGATCTTCTCAACAGGATCCTGAACTAGGGTTTGATGAAGCCCACCCTTCTACCCAATCAAAAGGTTTGATCCAAAGCTCTAAACTTTGATTTTTCCGAGGAGCTTCCAGCCGTGGTCATAGACTTAAAAAATTCGAACTTTTGTAGAAGCCCTAATTTTCCACCTTTCCAATCAAAATCCCGAACTAGGGTTTGATCAACCCCACCCTTCTGACCAACCAAAAAATTCGATCTTGGTCTCTAAATTTATATTTTTATGAGTATCATTCATCCATGGCCTCTGATTCCAAAAATTCCAACTTTCTCTGAAACCCTAATTTCCCACAGCAGTGACGATTCAAGAATGAAGGTGCTCAAAATCAAATCTGTTTTGACAGAAATATGCACCTGATTGTTTTTGGAGTAACTCCGAAATTATGAATCTGCAGGGTTTGAAACTTTTGTCTGTGGTATCCCGACCTATTCTCTTTCCAACTGCATAGGTCTGACCTCAATTGGATTCTCTGAGAGAGAGTTATGCCAAGTGTCGCAATGTGACCTGTTTATGGGATAACACAGGAGAGCGAACTTGTATGGAGTGTCACGTGTCACTGGTTCAGCTTCGGCCTCTAAAAAAGTTACCTAATATATTAAATTTTGTACACTACCTATCACTATTTACAAAATTTAATTTGGAGCTTCCTAGCCCAAGTTATGACCTTTTTTCCTAGGTCACCTGATTATGACTGAGATTTGGAAAAGGCAGAAACCATAACTTGTACTGATCATAACTCACAATGTACAAAGAGTATGAGGGTTTCCTTTAGACACAAGATACATGGGGATGTCATATATGACTTGTAAATGTTTCATATCTTGAACCTTTGGCAAAATGGATTTATAGCGAAAGTGCCACGATGACTGGTTTTTGCAATACAAAACCCTAACCTTCAAATTGTCGCAATTGAAGCAAGTGTTGTAAGTGCCATACATTGTCTTCTTTCAGGTTAGATCTGATACCATGTTAAGATTCAATATGATAAGACATAAAATACCATCATTACATTCCATTTCACAACAATAGCATATACAGGATCACTGAAAGAACAACAAGCACAGCATAAACACAAGAGACACAGATTTATCCTAGGAAACCCTCATGGGGTAGAAAACCCAGCAAAGCTTCCTCAATATAGATGACCAGCAAATACAAAGATGTAAACCCTAGACATGAGCTCCTTCTCCTCCATATAAGATCTTTCCCTCACCTATGCGTTATTCACAAGTGAGTGCACTGTGTGTTACATGAGGAACACACCTCCTCTATTTATACACAACTCTGACTTGTATTTTATATTAACTAGGTTGGCCCCAACTTAACCACTGGGCTAAACACCCCATTACAACTGATTGGGCTGACCCCTCTAGGGTGGTCTAATAACTCTTTGGCCCACATAACACATATAGGGCCGACCCCCACTAGGGAAGTCTAATAACCCAAGTTACCACATTCCGATGGAGGAATAAACATCTCCGGATATACAATAAGGTCTTCACGGAGGAATGAAACATCTTCGGAATAATAAAGTACAAATATAATATTCTT
This sequence comes from Larix kaempferi, assembly GCA_027924585.1. Lineage (NCBI taxonomy): Eukaryota > Viridiplantae > Streptophyta > Pinopsida > Pinales > Pinaceae > Larix > Larix kaempferi. Next base: position 7,143,762 of record BSBM01000006.1, on the reverse strand, counting down.
AGAAGTTACAATATTTCAATAGTTGACACAGGCTGTATCCTTGAACATTGAGCATGACACAAAGTAGCTTAGGCAGTTTTCAACATGAAGGGGAAAATGATATAAATCTGTGATGTAGGAGACATAATAGACCCTCCATATGATTGGAAGAATAACCAACCAGGGGAGTACAAACTCGGAGATCAGGTTCACCCTAAGGCAAAAAACTAAAACCCAACTAACATGAAAGACTCAAGTAGGTGTTGTGTTCAAGGATATGACTGACTCAAATTTCCTTTGAAACTAAAAAAGATGTGATATACCCTTCTTATCCCTTATTCTTTTTGGTAAAAGAATGGCCTTCTTGTTGTTTTAATGAGTCCAAGAAAGATAGAAAACTCAATAAGTCCAACCATGTAATAAGTTTAACGAGCCCATGGGAGAAAGACTCATGACCTGCTTCATTTGTTTACAGAGTTTCAAGAAGAGATAGATGAATACTCTATGATACTGATCTCTGGATTTTAATATTGAGCCAAGATCTGTTCTTGATCGCTGGTGTTTTCAATTTTAAGGAGTATGAAAAACTTAAACAATAACTCCATACACCTACTCATGGATTTTAATATCAAGCCCAAGTAGGTTAATACTCGCTGGTGTTTTCCTGTTTATAGAGTCTGAAAAACTTAAACAATCCTCTATATACCCTCTCATGGATTTCACATCGAGCCTGAGTAGGTGAGTGCTCGCTTGGTGTTTTCATGTTTCGAGAGCCTGGAAACCCTAAAGAGAGGCTCCAAAACTCCTTTTTCGTAAAGTTAGCCTCCTCCCCTGAAAAAGTATAAAACAATGAGAGGAGAACTCTTCTAGCCACGTATGACTAGAGTATACCTTTTTCGTAAATGATCCATAGAGGTCCGGAAAAGGGGTAAACTTATACCTAAGTGGATGTCACTTCAAATCCTTTAACGAGTCTGAAATGACAACTATACTCGGAAATCTTATCATATTTAAAGAGTCTAACAAGAACGTGAAAAAAATCTATAACAATCTTTTTCGTAAAGGTTTAACGAGCCTGAAAAAGTAAACTCATGACCTCCTTACTATTTTTAACGAGCTCAAAGGAAGGATGGAAGAATGCTCGTAACTTCCTTACTTTTTTTAATGATCTCAAAGTGAAGGTGGAAGAAATGCGCGTAGCTTCCTTACTTTTTTTAATGAGCTTGAAGTGAAGGTGTAAGAAATTCTCATAGCATCCTTATTGTTTTTAACGAGCTCAAAGTGAAGGTGGAACAATACTCGTTGCCCCCTTACTGTTTTTAACGAGCTTGAAGTGAAGGTGGAAGAATGCTCGTAGCTTCCTTACTGTTTTTAACGAGCTCGAAGTGAAGATGGAAGAATGCTCATAGCCTCCTTACTATTTTTAACGAGCTCGAAGTGAAGGTGGAAGAATGTTCATAGCCTCCTTACTGTTTTTAATGAGCTCAAAGTGAAGGTGGAAGAATGCTTGCTGCCCCCTTACTGTTTTTAGCGAGCTCGAAGTGAAGGTGGAAGAATGCTTGCTGCCCCCTTACTGTTTTTAACGAGCTCAAAGTGAAGGTGGAAGAATGCTCATAGCGTCCTTATTGTTTTTAACGAGCTCGAAGTGAAGGTGGAAGAATTCCCATATCAATGTCCAAATGAATGGAAAGATGCATTATAAACTCTAGGAAAACTTCATCAGAAGGAAGTATACCATCCCAGATAGAACGCATGTCTAAACATTCAAATGGAGTCATAACCTGGTCAATTGCCGGGACCCAGTCCCGAGAAGGTAAGCATGAATTCAGAGGCTTCTTCTCAGTAGCAATTGGACTTAAGGAACAATATGCCACAATATTTGATTGTGACATGGTGGTGCCTACTGACGGGGGACACACTTGGTCTATAGTTGGGTAATAAGATGGATCAACAAATGTAAGCTAATCGATAGTGACAATGCTTTCGTTGTGAGGAAAATGCATCACACGAAAGAGTGTAGACACCACAGCCTGCATAGCATATAGGTAATCACGTCCTAGGATCATATCAAAGTCCATAGGGTCTTTTAAAATCATAAAATCAACCAAGACTATTTTTCCACCCAAAGTAACAGGTACGTGAGGGAGGAATCCCATCGGTTCACTAGGTCTTTTATCGAAAGTCAACAACCAATTAACAGTTGGAACAAGGTTAGGAAAAGCTAAATTTCTCCAAGCATAAGGGGATAAGATACTAACAGAGGCTCCTTCATCTACAGTACATCAATGAACTGCATGGTTGCCGATTACAACCTTTATTTGAAAAGGTGTAGCAGAAGAAAGATGAGGCCCATTTAGACTATTCCAATCAAAGGAAATGATCCCAAATCCTGGTAGGGGTTCACTCGGCACAGAGGTAGTGACCCCATTTTCAGATTCATCTGAACTGGTAATGCATAAGACTTCAGGGATAGGTGCATCAGTCTCTAAAGGACTGATGGGATCGGTCGAAGATTGCATCGATTCGATCACTTCACTCTCCGAAGGAAGAGTGGGGTTGACCAAATATTGCATTGGTTCAACCACTTCATCAACCAAAGGTTGATCTGGCTGTTGGGAATCTATAGACAAAGAGGATCCTTCAGACATGGACCACACTCTCCGCACCTCTGGAATAACAAGGCACATTTGAGTAAGGTGATCTCCCTTACAAAGTTTACAAGGGAACTTTGGCTTGCATCCTGTAAGATTAGACTCCTTTACAACAACAGTATTCTTAGCATGACTAACTTGAGATGATAGTTTGCCCCCAGCATGACTTGCAGTGGCTGGTTGCTCAGAAGCAGAAGAGTTTAGAACTATGGACCCCACTCTTTGCACTTCTGGAAGTGCAAGGCACAAATAGGTCAGGTAGTCTCCCTTGCAAAACTTACAACAAAACTTAAGCTTCTGTTTATTAGGTTTGTCGACAATGACAAATTTCTCAGCATGTCTTGCAGTGGCCGATTAAGTGTCCCCAGTATGACTCAGAGTAACTGGTGACTTGTCATTAATATGACCAGCAGTGATCAATGATGTCTCCTCAACATGAGAAATAGTGGTTGAAGACATGCTTTCAGTATGATTTGCAGTGACTGAAAGTTTGCTCCCAGCATGACCTCCAAAGGCTGGGTAGGTGCCCCCAGCATGACCTTCAGAGGTTGGTTGGGTGCACCCAACATGACCTTCAGAGGCTGGGTGTAAAGGTTCAGTATGATTTCCAGTGACTGAGTGAGTTCTCCCAACATGACCACCAGAGGTTGGGTAGGTTCCCCCAGCATGACTTTCAGAGGCTGGGTGACTACCCCCTTGCTTTGGCATCTTCTTCATATTCTTCCTCCGTCTATTCCTTTTAGATTGTTGGTTACTAGTATTACTACTTTCACCAGATGAGGTAGAAGGAGTAGGAGAAGATGTTACTGGAGAAGCAGGCATAGGGTTTTGACGCTCTTGATGTGAGGTGGTTATTTGAGAAGCATCAGGAGCATGCAAGGCAGTCAGAGTGGAAAACAACCAGACCGGTAGCCCTATAGTGAATCCTAGAAGATTCAAAGTATCCATTAAGGGAGTACCAATGTTCCCAATAAATGGAAAAGCACAAGGAGCCCCTTGAACAGGGGTCTCTTGATTGGTGCTCACTGGGATGCTATCCATACTTTCCAACTCAATGGGCCAGAAATATCTAAGGCCAACTAAAAACAAGCAACACAAAGAGCACACGCACTGTACTTGGGTTGTTGGAAACCTACAGGTACCAAAAGTGGATTGTTGGGTCTAGTAAGAGGAAGGTTGAAAGGAGTGCTGAAATCTTTAGAAGTTAGGTCCTCAACCTCAAAAGTATTAAGAACTTGTTAATCCAGGGTTCTGGGTTCTGGTTCACCAAGAACCTCAGTTTCATCCGTAAATTCAAAAGAACCATGGGAAATTGTCCTCCACTGTTGCAGTGGTGGTGGAGGATCCATAATGAATGGGGGAAGGTTTTGCAACCTCCAAGACTGAAGAATATGTTGGTCCTCCACAACTACAAAAATTATACGAAGTAAACAACCTAGTGGCCACTACAACTAAGGAGCAAACAACATACCACTAAAACATTTTCCTATGTAATGAAACCAGGCAAACAATGGAAAATACTCTCGGAAGCAAGTTTGGGATGATTAGGGCCCAGAACAGACTAACAGAGTATCGACATTCAGTTATGTGGCGTCCTCCGGAGGTCCACTGGGTGCAAGCATTTGAATCACCAAACTGCCCTCCCGGGATTACTTCCATAGGGTTACCTTCCACGTCTATCCGAGGTGAAGTGGGAATAACTACCCACTCTACCTGTGTAGAGTCCTAGAGGTATGATACTAAGGCTACCATCAATACGAAATAACCTGGGGGGACAGTTGTCAGCCTAGTAGAAACACATGGGCAGGGTAGCAAAGCTTGAAGTCCGAAAGGGACCCTGTACGCGAGTCATCTCTGGTTTATGGTTGAGAGGAAAGTGATGGGCTATCCTCAACAATTCCAATCTCCCATGGCCTCGTGCTTAACTCTAGTTTGAGTAGAGCATCCCAGGACTATTTGATAGAGATGGATTTACCTAAATGAAAGTCGTACTACAATTGTTGAGTAATGAAGCAAGTTTCAGATCGTTTAAGGTGATTTAAGTCCAAAACTCTAGACTAAGATAGTTGGTGACGTGTATACCTAGAAAGAAAAATGTTGCTAATAAATTTTATTAATTGTTCTTTTTAAAGGCTACTTGTTACTCAAGGGTTGTAGTGCGGTGTGTGGAATGGTTTGTAAAGAAAGTACAGTACTTGTAAAATGACGCTTTCAAATTCACAAAATTTTTCTCTTTTCCATTTATATTCTTTCAAAACTTGAAAACTTAAGCAAACCTAAAAAAAAGTTCTTTTTGTATTTTTCTTTTCATATTTCAAAGAAAACTATGCTACTTCAAAATAATGCAAGACCTTACTACTAAGCTATTTGAACAATTTTTTGTCTTTTCTGATAACTGTAAAGAAAGAGAACTTGTACAAAAGCAAGCAAGATCTAAAAGTAAAGTGTGCGTAAGAAAAACACGTAAATGGCTCAAAACAAATGAATCAAAAGACTCGATGAAGACTCAACTTACCAAGTTTTTGCAAAAGAAAAGCTTGAGACCTGGAAACAAAATGGAAAAGAAACAGGGAAAAGAGACACTCGTAACGGAAAGGCAAACCTAAACAAGTTGCTCCTAAGTATCAAAACCCTAAGAAAACACTAAGCCAAGCAAAAAGTAAGCAAGTGAACCAATAATGACCTTAAAAACACACAGATTCGAAAGAAGACTAACTATAAGGCTTTCAAAATCAGGAAGTATCTAAACCAAGCAACTAAACTAAAAAAAAATCAGGAAGTATCTAAACCAAGCAACCTTTCAAAAGCAACCCTAAGGACTCAAACTTGAAGGTCAAACCCTAGTGGAAAGGATAAGACAAAGAGAAAGCATGATATTGTTTCCACAAACAACTAACGATAATGACGTAGGTTTGTATGACTACAACAAGCAACTAGGGCCAGAGTGTACAGCTATGTTCAAAAGAGACAAGTGCACGAACTTCGAAAAGGGATAGAAAGCAGTAAAGACACTTAACAAAGACTCAAGCAAAAAAAAAAGAGTAAAAGACTCAAGAGAGGCCAACAAGACTCAAGAGAGACATGGAAGTCTCCAAGGTTAGTGAAGAAATCAAAGCAACAGGATGGAAAAGAAACCAAAAAGATTGGAAAGCAAACCCTAACAGAAAACTAGACACTATAGGAAAATACACTACTGTGCAGTGTAGAAACCAGCATACATCAGGAGAGGTATGCTACTGTGCAGTGTAAAGAGGGACGTTCATCAGGTAACAAACACTGTTGTATGTAGGGAGGACCAGCTTACATGCCTCAGAAGGGAAAAAATAGGCTTTGCAATTAGTCAACTGAGATGAGTCAAGCAGTTAGGAACATGTAACAAAGACCTATAAATACTCTCAGAGAATCAAAACTGAAAAAAGGGGTTGGAAGAAACCCTAAACTAGGTCTCCTAGAGCAGAATAACTAACGGTTACTCCCTAGCAGAGTCTCCAATCTATTGTTCAATATTTCTACCTTATAGTGAGGAGATGGACACTACCAACTGGGCGGGGTTGACAGGTAAATACATTCATTATATTGCAACTAGTTCCTACAAATGAAAGAGATCGGGATATCGAATGACATACCTTTAACCTGATGGCTGGTTCTAGATTTCACTTGATCTCCCACTTGATCTCCCGCTTGACGAACCTGCAATACAAAAGATACCTTCCTTAGCGTATCTTGACTATATATAAATATGATGCAAACATAAAGTAAATGAACGTCAACAATAATCAGATACTAATCCAAATGAACATACAATCCAATAAACATTCAATTTGGGACAGGAAAGGTATTTCGACCTTTTCATTGTCAAAGAAACATGAAATCGGTAAAAATATACCTGACATGTAGAGATGTTTCTACAACCGGATTCCGGGCTTCTGCTCTTCACTCTAACTTGGGAATTCCTCCAGCATAACAGTACTAAAAGCATTCCTACTTCTATTTCTAAGTATTCTGACTCTTTCCAAGTCTTTCTATCTAACCCCTCTCATAGATCCTCCTTGTATTTATGGGACAAGGTAGGCAGTTTAGATCGAGAGGTAGTTGAATTGGGAGGTTGTGGAAGTTGCAGAACCAACTTCAACTAATCCCAATTCGTCAATTTAATATATTTTTTATTTCATCTTAAGATGTACGCTGGTTTCATACAACAAGAGCAGCATACAGAAAGCAACTTATGTGCTTTACAACATGCATTTACAATATTTTGGGAGATGTACGCTGGTTGTCCTTGAGGAAAGTAAGGTATTTCTCAAGGTGTACGCTGGTCTACTATGCAGAGAGGAGAGTACATGTGGCAAAATCAAGAGAAACTGTAACATTCTCAGTTGAAGAGTGTACTTCTGGCAGCAAGTCATCCAATTCAATCATGCTCTTCAATCCTTAGTGTCTTTTTGTGTGATCAACAGGGTAATGTGATCACGGACGGAGAAGTGCAGATTTGACCTATAACAGAGGCATATCTTTAACTGATGCTTTAACTGAAGCATTGATACTTAACTGAATCTTTATAACTAAATATTTATAATTGAATCTTTAACAATTCGAGTTCTCCTTAATTAGCTCAAGTGTTTGCATGGGAAATTTCGAATTATCTTGATCTCTATGATTTATCTTTTATTTATTTATCTCTTACTACATGGTCAATATGTGCTAACTTTAATTATCCATTAAATTACATTATACTAAGAAGAATTATTGGATGATGTGATCATATTATATTATTCCAGACCAAATGATCGTATGCTAAAGTAATTCACTTTAGAGGTGATCAATCTCTAAATGAGACTTAATAGCAATGTGGTAATCATGGTTAATAATACATCACACGACATTAAATGCTTTTAACAAGTCAAGCATGACCTTTATACGGAAGTTCCACCTCTACACCCGAGGTCCATCATGGATACCTTTATACAGAAGGTTCACTTGAGAATCATGACTTGACACACAAGTATGGAGTCTTGTATAACAAGACTTTACAACATAATTACTTTGATCAAGTACCTATATACGAGAGGAATAGCCTTTACACGGAAGGAAATCAAATTGATCACCTCTCTATGGGAGGATCAATCTTGGATACTCAATATTGGCTTGGCGAATGTCTCCTGATGTTATATATTTAACACATATTGGGGCCATCTTCACTTTTGGAGAATCCCATGCTCTGAATATAGTTGTCTATCCTTGAATACCAATCCCGTGGGGACTGCTTAACCCCATACACTGATTTCTTAAGTTTGAATACATGGGAGTCCTTCCCATGAACTACAAACCCCTTAGGTTGTTGTATGTAAAATTATTCCTCAACTTCACCATTGAGAAAGGTATTCTTCACATCCATCTGGTGAATATTCCACCTCAGAACCGAGGAAAGTGAAATCGTGGCTCGAATAGTAGTGTACCTAGCCACATGAGTGAATGTCTCATCATATTTAATTCCTTCTTTCTATGAGAAACCACGATCCACAAATATTTCTTTATATTTGTCAATACTACCATCAGTTGCATGTTTGATTTTATAAATACACTTAGAAGTTACTATTGAATTCCCTTCATGTTTAGGAACCACTTCCCACACATCATTATTCATGATGGATTTGTATTCTTCCACCATGGCATATTTACATACTTTTTTCTTAGTAGATTACTCACAGGCAGTGGGTTCTAAATCACTGATGTGACTCACCTATGCTACATATCCTGAATATATTTTACGTCTCCTTCACTCTCAAGATGTGCCCGATGGTGCTCCATGATTTTCTACTCCATACAGAATGTCTCGACACCATGCAGATTTACTCTTAGTAGGAGGTTCATCATGAAATATTTATACCAATTCTATTGGCTCTTTAGGATCAATCAGATCTAAGTACTCTTATGGATTTTCCCTCTTTACATCTAAAAGGATAAAATCGAAAGTTATATCCTCCATCATGAGAGTCTCATGCTCCTCCATATTTGAATCACACTAAAGTTCTTTAGAGCACTTGAAGGAAACCTCTTCATGGAATTTCACATATCTACCGACTTCAATGTGCCTTTCTTCTGGAACATAGATTCTATAAGATTTTGAGGATTTGCTATATCCAACAAATGTGGCACTCTTTCTAGTTGGATCCATCTGTGTCTTCTTCTCTTTTGGCACATGAATGTAGACATGGCAACTGAAAATATTCAAATGTCCAACATCTGGTTGTTCACCAGTGACAACTTCTTTAGGAGTATTTTCTCCCAAGATAGCGTGAGGAATTCTATTATGTATATAAACAATAGTGCTAGAGGCTTCTACCCACATGGAAGTGGGAAGATCCTGATCACACATCAAAGCTTTTGGAGCCTTGTAGATTGTTATGTTCTTCCTTTCAACAACCTCATTCTAATGGGGGTTTAAAGGTAAAGTCAATTGTCTTCTTATCCCTGCATCCCAGTAGAAGTCATTATTGTCATGAGACTCAAAATCCCCTCCATTATCATATCTCAAAGCACAAATTTGATTTCCAGTCTAATTATCATAAAGGGATTTAAACTATTGAAACTTGTTGAAAGTTTCACGCTTTGCCTTCAGAAAATAGATCAAAAACTTGTGAGAGAAGTCATATATGAAAGTACATAATACAAATAACTACTCAAGGATGGTGTTGACATAGGACTAGATAGATCAGAATGTATCAAGTCCAGGATCCCTTTGGATCTTTTGGTACTTCTCGGAAAGCTCTTCTTGATGTTCTTCCCAAGAGCACAATCTCTACAAATAACATCATGCTCAAGATTGAAACATAGCCATACCTTTTACCACATTCTATAGTCTAGGTATATTTTTGAAATGAAGATGACCAAGCCTCCTATGCCATAGTTCACAAGGATTGATGGTGTCATGGATCATGGATTTAATGAACTTTCTAGGAACTTTGTAGAGACCTCCCTCTTTAGCTCCAATCATGTATGTAGAATTTAAGTCTAAATTATTAGGAAATAAGAGTGCTTTGTTGTCCATAAATATTACTCTAAAACATGTATCTTATAGAAGTGAAATAGATAAGAGGCTTTTCTTTAGACCAGGAACATACATAATATCATCAACATGGAGTACATCACCTGAATTCAACTAAAAGGAATTGGATCCAAATCCTTCGATCGAATAGGTGGTATTATCTCCAAGCTCCACCTGATAGGAGAACTTATTTTCCTTTAGATATGTGATAGTGCTCCTATATCCAGTCATGTGTTTTGATGCACCACTATCCACCAACCATGTCTCAGCATTAGGGGTGATGGATCCAACTAGAGCCGAGACAATTTTGTACTCCTTCCTTGTCTCTTGATCATTTGAAGAATTATTTCTTCTGGGTCAATCTATTGTAGCAGTAAAAGCATGAAATATACCCTTGAAATTTCCTCTTTGCTTTGCACAAATGTCTCTTGAAAAGTGGCCCTTCTTATTGTAACTGAAGAATTTAACTTTAGACTTATCAAAGTTCTTGTTGTATTCTTTTCCTTTTGATGATGAAACTTCTTTTGAGAAAAGGATTTATTTCCTCTCTTTTTCCTTGTCGTAAGAACAAGGTTCTCTTCATTGAAGGAAGCAGTTTTGCTTTGAATTCAACCTTCTTCTTGAAGGAAATCATGCCACAATATTTAAAAGTTTGGTTTCACTTATCGACCATTAACAATATCCAAGAATGTATCCCATGAGGATGGAAGTCCATCTACATCAGTATAAATAATATCATCATCATTGACAGTAACTCCAATTCTCATGACTTGATATCTTACTTGAGAGATATTTGTGAAGAAGGAAGCAACATGTTCTTCGTTCTCCATCTTCAGATTACAAATATTGTTCTTCAGTGATCTCTTCCGAATGGGAGATTTCTTCTCGTAAATATTTGTCAAATTGTCAAATCACTCCTTTGCAGTCTTTAATGGAGTAATCATCGTCATCAAATTGTCTTTCACGGAATCATAAATGATTCTCTTTTCTTTGGCTTGATTCTTCTTGAAAGCAATGCGCCCAACATTAGAAGTTATTAAAAAAATTGGATGCGTATCCATCTAGATCATGATCGTCCAAGATATTCAGACTCCTGGCCTTCCAAGTATTGAAGTTCGAAGTTCCTTCAAGTCAGTCTTCTAGTCTTACTAAGATTGAATCCATTATTCTTCAAGTACTATGCTCAACTTTTGCCACTTGGGATCAATGTAGGCTCAACCTTGATTGCAAAAATTAGCTCATTCATGCCATGAGTTCTGATACCATGTTAATTTTTTATTTTAATGTGGAATTATAGTAGTACTTTAAATCAATGAATAATAAAAAAGCATAGGCATTCACATGAGACAAGGTATTTACCTTGGGGAAACCCTCTAATACTCGAGGGAGAAAACTCCAGCAAAATATTCCTTAGAATATTGATAGATAGCAAAGAATGTCTTTACAGTGAGCATATTACATCAAGCACCCATGGTGCATTATTAGATAGAAATACCAAGCACCCTTGGTTAAATCACAGAGAAAGAGAGAAGAGGGAAGAATAGAACTCAGAATAATATCCTACACAAAACCAATTCACTGATCTGGTCACATGCTCAATGAATGTGAATTTCCTTCAAGAGATAAGAGAAACGATCTCACATTGAATTCATCAATCCTACATAACATATATATACCATACTTCTCATGCTTTGGCTTCTATTTTTATCTTTTGGCTTCATGATGAACTTGCCATTCATTTGGATGCTAGGTCATGTATTTAGGTGGCTAACTCAAGTGTCATCATGCAAGTGTCATAAATTAATTGTCGTAAATCAAGTGTCGTAACTCAAGTGATGTATTTTAGTTCAACTTAAGTTTTATCTTTTAGTTTATCTCAAGTGTTGACATGAAAAACACTTCAGCTAACTAGATCTTCTTTATTAGAACTTAGTTAACTCTTTTAACAAAAGTCCTTCTTGATAACATCATTGAAGTGAACAATTCAAATTATCCTTTAATTAATTGAAGTCTTTCTTGTTAACATCATTGAAATTTAACAATTTGAGTTCTCTCTTATTTAACAGAATTATTTATCTTTACTAAAGTGATAAAATTGAGTTCTCTATTATCTTATCACATCTTATCTTTATATCTTATCTTATCTGCATGGTCCACATGTTCAAAATTTAATTAGCTATCATATCAAATATATTGAGGATATTTTTCCAATGATGTGATCATCGTGTTCTACTATTGTTCCAAGTGGTCATATGCTAAATTAATTTACTCTAGAGGTGGACAATATCTAAAGGAGACTTAATAGCTCAACCATGGTTAGTAGTACATCGCACACCATTCATGCCTCGAAATGAAAATCATTACCTCAACACATGAGGCACCACCTCAACACATGAGGATACATCTTGACACGCAGGAACTTAGTCTTGAAAAACAAGATTTTACAACACCATCAATTTGACATACAAAGCACATACCTTAATACATGAGGCTTATTCATTCTTCAGCCCAACTCAAGATTCTTCACCAAGTTTCCTAAGTCCAATTAAGGCTCCTATAAGGGACTACCTCAACAGATGAGACTCAATCTTGACACACAATATTGACTTGGAGAATGACTCATGATGTTGTTAGTTTAACACACCAAAGTTAAAAATATAATGAATTAAAGTCAATCATAGTTATGTTGGAGAACTTATTAACCTTGAACTATAGAACATAAAATAGATATCAGAAGGGAACAACATACCAAGGCCCGAAATGTGGTGTCTAAAGGAATTGTTTCAACCCTTAAGCTACAAACTCTTTGAAACTGAGGAATATATAGTCTACACATAAGGATAGTTGGTTCTAATGATTTCCACAATGTCCCAAAGTTTAGTCGGTTGTGGTAGTTGGACCGACCACGGTCTTATCAACCATCCAGTAAATTGTTCAGTTATTCCACTGAATTTCTAGGTTGGTCCTCCATCCGACTTCATTACTAGTCATATATCATCAAATGGATAATTGTCTCCAGAATATCCACGGGTGTGGTGAACTATCAAGACCTTAGCTTCCAACACCCCCCCATCAGCAAAATTCTATGGAGATTCAAGAAGTGAAATTACTTGCTCTGAACACCCCCCCATAATTTAAGCTTCCTAAATCCCAATCATAGGCTGAAGTTTAAAAAACTTGGCTTTTGATAATGGCTTCGTAAATATATCAATGACTTGATCACCTATGCTACAATAAGCAAGTTAGAAAACATTTTATTGTACCAACTGTATTAGATAATGAACATGTGGTTCAACATTCTTCATATTTCTATGTGAAACATGATTATCAACAACTTGAATTACACCTTGAGTATTAGAGTAAATAAATGTGGAGGAATGAACAGGAAAACCAAGTTGATCAAGAAGCTAAAAAATCCAGACACCTATGTGCCTTCATTGACAGCGCCACAATACTCGAATTCGATAGTCGAAAGAGAGACTAATTTTTGTCTTACATGACCATACCAAGGTTCCATAACTCAAATGAAACACATAGTCATAAGTGGACTTTCGGTCGTCAATGTTTCCACCCCAGTCGGAATTAGTGTGCCCAAATAATGGCTCTGGACTGCGAAAATATTTAATACCATACTTGTAAGTTCCCTTAATGTAGAGAACAATCATCCTTTCATCCTTCTAGTGGCTTTCTCAAGGATCCTACATGAACCGATAAACCACACTAATAGAAAAGGAAAGATTCAATTGACTGTGATTCAAATCAATTAGGTTGTTGACCAATTGTTGATAAAGAGTGGCATCGACTCGTGGAGAGTCGCATTCTTTCATCAATTTCACTCATGACTGATAAGGTGTAGCACACGAATTACAATCATCCATCTTGAATTGCCTCAAAATATACAAGGCATATCTAGGTTGAGAAAGAAAGATACCATCATCCATTTGTAAAAAATGAATTCCAAGAAATAAATTCAAAAGACCAAGGTCAGTCATTCCAAAGGTATCTACAAGTTGTTTCTTCAAACCCAAAACCAAATTGACATTATTTCCAATTATGACCAACTCATCAACTTACAATGCCACAATCAGAGTCTCACCATGAACATGTAATACATAAATATTGTGATCATATTCACAATGTTTGAAGCCAATATTAACAAAGAAATGATCATTATTTTCATACCAAGAATGAGATGCCTATTTCATACTATATAATGACTTCTTCAGTCAATAAACAAGAGTAGAATCTATCACAAATATAGGATCTTGTTCCATATATTTCTTTAGTCATATTTCCATGAAGAAAATCACTTTTAACATCCATTTAATGATGTTCCCATCCAAAACAAGTAGCAATGGAAGGGATCAATCGAATATAATTTATCATTTCAATAGGAGAAAAGGTTTCAGTGTAGTCAATGTCATCTTGTTGAGAGAATCCCTTGGTGACTAAACGATCCTTGTGGAATTCACAACATCATCAAAGGTAAAATTAGTCTCATAGACCAATCAACACTTCATGTCATTATTTTCTTGCACTCAGGGAACAAGTTCCCACGCCTAATTCTTATTCAAAGAATTAATTTCAACATTCATATAATTCTCCTATTCTAGCACACATTGACCATCAAAATACATATCAGGATCATAGGTGTCAAGAAAAATATCCATTAAGGAAACACTACCACATTGTTTATGAATGCAAGTCTGTCGTCCAATACTAACATCGCCAACATCCAATCCAACAACATCAATCATATTAACATTCCACAGAGGTAATCAACTTGGTGATGATTTAGGTCACTTCTAAATCATGTAAGTAGAGGAAGTCACACTTTGGAATTCACCAATCATAGTAGATAGACTACTAGTTGACTCAGGAGCAGAATTCAGTTGTCTTTTCTTGATTCCAATTATGGGCACAGTTGATCTAGACTCCTCAAGAATGTAAAATTGATCATTGTTAAATGAACTAAAGGGGGAATTCAACAAATTATTACCTAAAATCATCTCATCAAAGATCACACTTTTGCTTAAGATGATCTTCTATTTGATAATATGAAACAGTCTATAATTTTTTTAATCATTAGAGTATCCCATCAGGATGCACACATGACTCTTTGCATCCAACTTCTTTCTCCAATAATCACTGATATGTGCTCAAGAAAAAAATCCAAGAGTTCTAAGGTGTCTGACAAATGCTTCCCTTACATTCCACTTCCTGAAGGGAGTCACGTTAATGACTGCTCTTCTCAGAGTGAGGTTCAGGAGATAATTGGAGCAATAAATAGCTTATGCCTAAACATTTCTTGGATGATCTTTGGTCTACAATAGGAACCTATCCTTTTCTACCAAATTATGATTCTTCCTCTCTACAACACCATTCTACTGAGGAGTGTGAGGGAAATATATCCACTGAGAAATACAATTTTGCAACAGATATCCTTCAAATTGTTGACTCACATATTCACCACCATTGTCCAACCTCAAACATTTACTAGGTTGACCACTTTGCTTCTCAACTAGTGCTCTAAATTCCTTGAATATTTCAAAGACTTGACTCTTGCTCTTCAAGAAATATAACCATAAAATCTAGAGAAATCACCGTAAAGGTAAAAATATATTTTAGACCTACTAATGAGGGTTTTTTCATACAATAGAGAAGTTGTAGTCAATTTTATGCTTGACATGCTTTCCCAAAATCAAAGGGTGCCTGATGATGCTTTTCAAGCATACATCCTTTACAAAATCCATCATGTGGAACAATATTTGGGAGACCAATAACCATATTATGAGTTACCATCATATTCAAATTTCAAAAGTTTAGATGTCCAAGTCATTCATTCCAAATTTGAATTTTGTCATCATTATGAGCGATGAGTGCAGTTGGTCTAGTCATCCATAAAACATTCATAGGGGGATCACAAAAATTGTAAATATTGTATTTAGCATACAAATACCCTGACTAAATGGTTCCCCCCCCCAAGCCTCATATCCTTTATGATAAAGTAATCCAACCAAAAGTCAACAATCTTCTTCATGTTTGTCAGTTGAGCAACAGAAAACAAGTTTACACTCAAACTATGTACATGACAAAAATTTGGATATGAGACCATGCTAACATTCAACATCACCATTTCCAACAATAGTGAGAGTGTAATCATCAACAACATATATATATATATTTTTAGGAGCTCCAGTTAAGGACGAGAACAAAGAAGCATTTGTTTCCATGTGATGAGTACATCTAGAGTTGACTATCCATTACATCTGATTAGTGAAGGCATGTAATTATTGGGAAGTGATAATAGAGAGGGTATAATTTTTAGTAATTCAATTGGTCAACTTTCCAATCGATGCACTATCCTCGTGGTGCTTGACCTTACCTTGTAAATCCATCATATTCTTCCAATATTTCTTATCAACATGTCCCACCTCTGGAGAATACTAACATGTCTTCTCCTTTCATCCCTTCTTCGTCGATGACGACTCTTTAATATTCCATTTTGTAGGTCGGTTGATACATTCAGGTTTGTGATCTTGTCGACCACAATATTTAGGATTTGGATTGTCCTTGCCTTTCTGCAAATGAGCTCGGTGTTTTCTACCAAGATTCCCTTCTCAAGCAATTGTTGTCCGCCTTTAATCAATAGATCACAAAAAGTATCAAAGAAAAAATACTTGTTGATGTATATGTAACTTCGGAATGTATTTCATCAATGTATTTTATTGTACTCCTATAGAGATGTATTATTCCTCTATACGAAAGTGTCGCCATTTGTAGTGACAAGTGTCGCAAGTGTTGTAACTTGTTGATGGGTTATTAGACCACCTAGTAAGGGGTTGGCCTAGATTAATGTAACCATGGGTTATTAGGCTAAGTTAGGCAAGTCGGCCCCACTAGTTTATTGGGCAAGATAGGAAAAGTGTAAATAGAGATCGAGAGATATCTATTTGATCATCTCATTACTCACTCTTCTATCACTCAGAAAGTGGCGCACATGTGAGGAGGACGATCAGCTTCTAGGAGAAGACTATCTCTTGTACTTTAGTTGTACTTTGGTTGTATCATTGCTCTTTCTATCTCTGAGGAAGTTGTGGGGTTTTTCACCTTTATGGTTTTCCCCAGTGAAACTTTGTGTGTCCATTGTCTTATGTGATTGCTTGATATGCTTGATACATGCTTGATATGATTGATATGCTATACATGTTATTCTCTCAGTAAAGATCCTAGAGTATGCTGAATTAATGTTCAAAATCTAACATGGTATCAGAACTTCCCTAAGAAGAAGACATTGTGCAGTGGCAGAAACTAGGTTTTCTTGTTTATTGGGTTTCTCTCCATAGATTTTGGAAAAGCAGTAAGGTAGATTGACTCTACTCATCAAGGAGAATCTTTCTGTCCAATCAGAATTCAATTCTGAGCACTTTCATATTTGGCCCTAAAAATTAGGGTTTCCACAAAAATAGGAATTTCTGAAATATGAAGACATAGCTGGAAGCACCTTGGAAAAATCGAAGTTTAGAGCTTTGGATTGATATTTTTGGTTGGGTAAAACTCGGGGAAACTCAAACCCTAATTCATGGTCCTCCCTAGTGAATCCGAGAAGACTAAAAGGCATTTCTGAAGGGTGAAACTTTGCAGATCTCAAATTCTGAGTATACCAGTCTAATCATCTCATCAAGGCGCATATTTCTACCCTTTCAAAAGTTTGAAATTCATCTTTTTAAATTTTAGGGTTTCTCTGACAAACCCTAATGTGGGACTAGATCTAGTTTTCAACAAGACAAGTGGTAAGACCTAAAACTTTTCTATTTCCATTTGAAGTACTCTTTAAGATGTCTCACCACACCAAGCTTGAGAATAAGCTTGAAGGGGCTAATAACGTCCGAGCATGGAAGTATAGGATTGGGTTAATGATGGAAGAAAATGAGTTGTACATTTATATAAATGAAGTGGTCCCTGTACCAGAAGAAGAAGAGGCTAAGGCTCTTCACAAGAAGAACTTGGTCAAGGAAAAGAGGATCATTGTTGATTCTATCAAAGATCATCTCATACCCCATGTGTCTTCCCTAAAGACAACAAAGGAGATGTTTGATTCCCCGAACAAGCTATTTGAAGGGCAGAACATAAATCAGAAGATGAACCTGAGGAATCAATTGAAGAATGTCAAGATCCAGAATGCGGAGACCATGCAGTATTATTTCTCAAGGGTCTACCAAATAAAAGAACAGCTTGAAGCTGTGGGAGAAGACATATAAAATGGAGAAGTGGTAATGACCACTCTTAATGGCCTTCTTAGGTCATGGGATTCCTTCATCCAAGGGATTTGTTCTAGGAAGAAACTTATCACTTTCAATATACTGTGGGAAGAATGCTCACAGGAAGAAGCTTGAATTGTAGCTCGAGAAGAGAAGATGGGGAATCAAGATCAAGCTCTCACAACACAATACAAAAGTCATGGTGACAAAAAGACTCACCATCATGGCAAGAAAGAAAGACATCATCATCATAATCAAAAGGGTAAAAGAAACATGTCCCATGCCCGTTGCTATACATGTGATGAAAAGGGACACTATTCCAGAGACTATCCTAGAAATAAGAAAGATGGTTCTCACAAAAGGAAGAACACCAAAAGAAGACATCATGCTCATACTGAAGAAGATGATGAACCTCCCATGAAGAGGGCTAGAGAAGATAGTGAAGATTCTTCTAGTGATGAAGAATATGTTTTGATTTCTGCTCTCACTGGAACCATTACTCCTGGAAGTAATGATTTTCTTATAGATAGTGGGGCTTCTAAACACATGAAAGGATTCAAGGAATCCTTTAGGAACCTATCTGAACATGATTCACCCCACAAGGTGAAACTTGGGGATGACTACCAGTATCTAATAAAAGGGAGTGGTGAAGCCTCCTATAAACTAGACTCTGCAAAGTCTATGAAGATGAAAGATGTACTTTATGTTCGAAGTCTCAAGAAGAATCTACTCTCCATATCTGCATTGGATGCAAAAGGCATGAGGGTTGCATTTATAGATGGCCAAGTCCTAATGTGGCCAAAAGGTAAGACAATAGATGATGCAGTTGTGATTGGAGAGCAAGAGGGAGGATTATACAAATTGAAGGGCCAACCAGAACAAGCCATGGTCCATGATTTAGTAGAGCCAAGTGAAATTTGGCATAGAAGGATTTCACACATGCACTATAGGGCATTACCATTTACAAGAAAAGTAGTTGAAGGTATTCCTAAAATCCATTCAAAGTATTAAGATGTTTGCAAAGTATTTGCAAAAGGAAAGAACACAAAGAAGGCAATCACAAGCAAGTAAGGAAAAAGAAATTATCCACTTCGATGTATGTAGTCCAATGCCATCTAGTTCTCTGGGTGGGTATGTATACTATGGTTCTTTCATTGATGATTTCTCTAGGAAGACTTGGGATTTATTTCTTGAAGAATAAAGATGAAGTATTCAGCAAATTCAAGGAATTCAAGGCCTTGATAGAAAACCACACTGAAAAGAAGTTCAAGACCTTTAGATCCAACAATGGTGGACAATTCACTTCAACAAACTTCAAGTGCTATGTAGTGATTCAAGGATTAAAAAGGAGTTCATCACTCCTTACAATTCACAACAAAAAGGAGTAAAAGAAGTTACTTCAGAATAGGACTCCAACAACTCCTACAAGGAAGCAAAGATTCAGAGGGAGTCCACCCAACAAACAAACAAAGATAAGTATTTGAATTTTCATTTCTTATATATTCTGTTTGTTTAAATAATATTGTTCAGTGATATATATGCTTATGTTCCTAGACTTAGGGTGTGTATTATGCATATTAGAATAATTGCATTAATGAACAGTATACTACTAATATGCATGTGATGGGTAAGTGGCCTATGGCATTGTACAACATTCCATTGCTACTTATCTAGAATGAAACCTCTGTGCTAACATATTGGGAGATGTGCACACTCTTAACAATGTTCTGGTAGATATTGGAAGGCATCTAGAAAGTTATGGGATATGGATAAATGTTTTATTGAAGCATTGGCTAAAATAATTGCATGACTGTATGACATATTTCTTTATGTGTAAGAATTTGTTCTAAAAACTATGAGATGTTTCTAATAATGCAATTTAACTTGCTTTGTAGGAAAGATCGTATAACATCACCTACAAAAGAAGGACTACAACATTTGTTCCAACAACAAAGCTATCTATTGAAGATATTGAAGTTCCCAGGATCCGGGATGAAGTAATGGAAGAATACCATTATCCATCGATCATGAAGAATGATGTTTGGGATGTGGTCCCAAGAGCAGATGGGAAATCTATGGTGACTTCCAAGTGGATCTATAAGATCAAGCATGCTGCAGATGGCAGCATAGAGAAATATAAAGCAAGGTTTGTAGCTTGTGGCTTCTCCGAGAAAGAAGCGACTGATTATGAAGACACTTTTGCTCCTGTGGCCAGTACTTTCTCTAGCTGCAGTGATGAAATGGAAGGTACACTAGATGGATGTCAAGACAGCTTTCTTGAATGGTGTAGTTGAAGAGGAAGTGTATGTGGAGCAACCACTCGGGTTTGAGATACATGATCGAGAGACACATGTGTGCAAACTAAAGAAAGCCTTGTATGGTTTGAAACAGGCACCCAGGACCTGGTATGGAAAGATATATGGCTTTCTATCTAGTTTGGGCTTTACCAAGAGTAAAGCAGATACCAACCTTTACTACAAGGTTGAGGAAGGCAATCCAGTGATACTACTACTGTATGTGGATGACCTGTTTGTAACAGGTGAGGATAGTTTGATTGCCGATACGAATAGGAAGCTTGCTGCCGAGTTCAAGATGAAGGAATTGGGTATGATGCACTATTTTCTTGGTATGGAGGTGTGGCAGAGTGCAGATGGAATCTTCCTTGGACAAGGGAAGTATGTAGTAGAGATCCTGAAGAGGTTTGGAATGATGGACTGCAAGGCCATGGCCACACCTATGGCATCAAACCTGAAGCTTCTGTGTGATGCTTCATCTGAGCTGGTTGATGCTACGATGTATCGTCAGATGATTGGGTCCTTGATGTACCTGATGAATACGAGACCATATATCTGCTTTGTGGTGAACACCTTGAGCCAGTACTTGATATATCCAAGACATGTTCACCTGATAGTTGCAAAGCATATTCTGATGGCTTGCTCGCAGAGATGTTGATGATGTTCATCCAGCATGAAAAAGGGTTGGATCTGTAGTTGATGAAGACCTGCAGGTGGCAGGCCTACATCCAGTATGAAAAAGGACTGGCTCTGTAGAACTTCCTATGACGAGTAGATTGGATATTGATTGAGATAGCAACAGTGATGATGATTCGATGATGATTATCCAGTGATGATGATCCAGAGAAGAAGACTTGTGCTAGCAGATCTGTGTCGAGAAATACCTTCCTAGTTAAGAGGGAGTGTTGATGTATATCTAACTTCGGAATGTATTTCATCTATGTATTTTATTGTACTCCTATAGAGATGTATTATTCCACTATATGGAAGTGCCGTCATTTGTATTGACAAGTGTCGCAAGTGTTGTAACTTGCTGATGGGTTATTAGACCACCTAGTCAGGGGTCGGCCCAGATTAATGTAACCATGGGTTATGAGGCTAATTTAGACAAGTCGGCCTCACTAGTTTATTGGGCAGGACAGGACAAGTATAAATAGAGATTGGGAGATGTCTATTTGATCATCTCATTACTCACTCTTCTATCACTTGGAAAGTGGCGCACATGTGAGGAGGTGGATTAGCTGCTAGGAGAAGACTATCTCTTGTACTTTGGTTGTACTTTGGTTCTATCATTTCTCTTTCTATCTTTGAAGAAGTTGTGGGGTTTTCCACCTTTATGGTTTTCCCTGGTAAAACTTTGTGTGTCCATTGTCTTATGTGATTGCTTCATATGATTGATATGATGTACATGTTATTCTCTCAGTAAAGATCCTAGAGTATGTTGAGTTAATGCTCAAAATCTAACAATACTTACCATCTTGTTTATGTGACATCCAATTGGAATGAAACGAGGAACATAAAACATCATATGATTTCTTCAAATACATAAGAACTAGCTCAATGAGATATCCATCCTTTTTCATAAAATCTTTGCCACACACCAAATTTCAGTTGTAGCTCCTTGATGCGATCTAAATAGTACTCGATCTGATCAAAGGAAAGAGCTTCGAGAGATATTAACTCTTTCTCTATATACATAACTCCACCTTCATTTATCTTTTTGAGAATATCCTTTAGATTAGTCCAAAAAGGATGAGGACAATTGATCTCACTTGTATGAAAGTGAATCTCCTTGAAAATGTAGGTTGTGATAACACCCACAGATTTGTCCTTTTTAACATCGATGGTAAAATTAGCATCGACGTCCATCAAGTCAGCAATAGCATTCTTTTTGAACTAACTTAATCCCTTTCTCTTCAATAAAATCTTATGTCTATCACTCATATTGCATAATTATGTCCATTGAGAACAACATGTTCTATCCCCAAAGCCATCCTTTTGATCTAACAAATCTTATCAAAGTTCAGGTAGAGGTATTAGACAACAAATATTTATCCCAGATTCGATCAACCCTTGATCCGACTTAGCACGATATGTATATAATAGGCTAGGTCAAAACCAATGGCTCTGATACCATGTTGGATAACCTCTTAACCTTCAACCATAGAACCAAAAATAGATAGCAAAACGGAACAATATTCCAAGGAGAAAGGTGGTGTCTAATGACACCATTGCAAAACTTAAGAAAAGAGCATTACGATCACAACATCACAATGAATATCGAGCAATTTTTAACACGCTATCACAACCCATAGGGTCATACTTTTATAAATTCCAAATCAGATAACAAACTCCTTGAAAGTGAGGAAGATTTGGTCCATAAATAAGGATCATTGTTTCTAATGGTTTCCACAAAATACATAATTTATTGAAGTTGATTCGGTTGTGGTAGTTGTTCCAACCACGGTCATACCAACCATCCAGTCAACTATTCATTCATTCAACCGACTTTCCAAGTCATTCCTCTAGTCAATTGCTCTGCTAGTCACCTAGCTTCCAATGACTCGTTGTCTCTAGAATATTCACAGGTGTGATGAACCATCAATAACTTAGGTGTGATGAAATAAAGAGATGAATAATAATCAACTTCAATGGGGAAATATCTCGATAATATATATCAAATGCAGAAACCAAGATGGTATGATCATAAAACGAGGTCCCATTGGGGTGTGTGTGTGTGTGTGTGTGTGTATGACACAAACGGTACAAATACAATTAGGTCCTAGATGACTAATAAAGACAATAATAATACAATAATAGAAATGTAATGTCACAATATATAAGGTTAACAAGTTGTAACCCTTATGGATTTGAGGACACTTATCTTTACACCTACAAAATATTTCCCAACTAATGTTTATGTTCTTTAGTTCATCCCTCCAAATATTCCTTTATTTTTACTGATTCATCTTTAGGTTAATTCTCTATTAAGAAGAGTAATACAAAATTTCTAATAGAACTAATTATTTTATTGATTTGGCTATAACATATCTTCAATGTGATTGTCAATATTAAAATTAATAAGTGTTTCAAATCCTTGCATTGATGTGGTGTGTTTGTTTCCTTCTTATCCTTTCCTTTGCACTTATTATTTCCCTCTTTTGAACCATATCAATGGTGTTTCTACTTAGAACCACTTGGTTTTCATTTTCCTCTTGTTCATATTATCAAAATATTATGCTTGTATGAAAGACTCATCAATCTTCCTAGGATTAAATATCTTCACTTTCCTCCTTAAAAGATTATATATACCTCCCATATACTTAAGAAGTGGATCCAGGTTCTTGGGGATATTCCTAACATAATGGATTATTTTCTAAACTTGGTGGTGTACCCTTGAAAAATATTCCCTTGACATTTTTGGAATTAATTCCAATGATCCATTGGTCCTCTTCACTTCATATCCAATAGGATACACACAAGGTAATGGGGTTTTTACACACCTACCACTTACTTACTCGTGGATCACCCTTTAGCATATGCATCTTTGTCTAACTTTCACATTAGGTTTTATATTGGACCTTTAACTTTAGTTAAACAAATGAAACATTTTACCATTATGTCATGTTAAGAACACTAGAATTAATAAGCTTAGAACTATTGAAACAATTCATTAAATTTAATAGCGCCAATGTCACCTTGATAGGGTTTGATATATTCTTTCTATTCCAATTCATAGAGATATTATGAATAAGTGATGGCACTACAAATGCGTATCTTTTTCCTTGTCTATTTTAAAATCATTTTCGAGATCTTCGTCATCTCTAGATTTATCGTCCCAAACTAACTTTTTAGTTAATCTTACCAAAATCCTCAAGAGATTAAGACTTTTCTTGTAGATATGCCATGAGGATGGCTATGTTTTGAGAGATGTCTATGATTTGTGATTTTAGTTTTTAAACTAGCTCCTCTGACTCACCATCAATTGTTATTATAATCATATTCCATGCCTGCAGTTTTAATCCTTCTTTCTCATTCCAATTGTTGGATCACACAAATTCCCACAAAACGGCAAAGTAAGTTTCTCTAATACCAATATGATGTGTCGATTGTGATGGATATTCCACTCGAGAAATTTATAGAATATATCTTAAATATTTTCAACTCTCTTTATTATGAAATGTTTTTATTTTAGATTTAGATTTAATATTACTTGTTTAGTGTAGAAAACATTGAAATATAATGAAATTAAAGTGAAAGAAACTACACAAATAACACATTATCCACACAATGAGCACAAGATGTACCCCAATAAAACCTAATATGAAAAATCATTAACTACAAAGTAAGGCTTGTGCCTTTTTCTTAAATTATTCTCAATTATAAAATGAAAATACAAAGAGCATGCACTCATGATAGGGTTATCATGATTACCATAGCATGTATACCTACTACATGATATTCTACTTCCTCTATTCTACTTGAATATCCCAATCCAAATGCCCTTCTCTAGTATGGAATAATAAAGAATACAATATGAATGCAAACCCTTCCTTTTCTAGTAGTCCATTATTTAACGTGGCCTTACAACAATTTAGGGTTGTAGTTATGGTTGTCGATGCCTGAAATCCTAATTAGGGTGAGGGTTGTGTACCTTCTAGAATTTTGTTGAAATTCCAAGCATGAATAGCACTCCATGTGTGAGTAATGGAAGCTAATGTGGCCCAATTGGTATCATGGTGAGCACACTTATTTTATTAATATATTTTAAAAAACATTGAAATATATATAATATATTAATCTATTTACCGTCATTTTGATTTTTCTAATCAACTTATAATTATTTTTTTACTTCTATAGGAGAAATATAAGAATATTAAACAATTATGCATCAAACATAAAACAATATTTCCTTATCAAGGTACTTTTTGGTTGGCCATATTAATTTTTACCATGGCCTATACTTCGCAAAGGTAGTTTGTAAATTAAAAAATGGATTAAGTATGTCTTAGAACTATATATCCAAAGATAAAAACCTACATTGTCCAAAATAAAAGAGATAAAGGAAATAATTTTTAATATAACAAGTTATACAACTTGATGAGAACTTAATACTCAAAACTAGATCTTTATCCATAAAAAATCATATTTTTGCATAAAAAAACACCAAAAAGCAACCCCAAATAAAAAAGCAGTGCTACCGGTAGCACCACTTTGTTTATGGTTAAAAATATAGACATGGACCAAAACAATCTTTATTGTTTTTTACTAAAACCTTAAAAGCAAGCCCTAAATTGAAAACTGATGCTACCGGTAGCACACTTTTTCAAAAAATAGCATTATTATATCATTGTATCATAATTTAAAATTGTATTTATTTAAACTGTTAGTAACACTATATAAAAGAAGCACTGACTTAAACAAAAATTATTCAAGAAATTATTTCACCACTCTTTCCATCTCAAATAAAATAATTTATGATACTATTCATAATAAAACCATATATTAAACCATAAAACGTAGAAGTTATGATATTTGGGAGCACACACGAGGAAATACAATATCACTGGTTTTGGGGGGAGTAAAACTACAACTTTCTGGAAACCAAAACCTAAATCAACCCTCTAATTGCAAAGTGGACTTCATAGAATCATTGTCATTTTTATTCGAGGTTAAAATTTAAAAAGCAATAACTTTATAGAAACATAATTAAAAAAAAGGTAAAAGTGCAAAATTCATTTAAAAAAAATAAAAAACCAAATTAAAAAAAATAACAACCTTACAAGAAATTTTATAATAAAAAACTTTTAAAAAAGAAATCGAAAAAAAATATGAAAAAAATTGTAAAAAAACAAAAAACAAAATGAAGCACAAATTTAAAAATTAAAAGAAAAAATAACAATTAAAATTTTTTAAAAACCCATTAACAAATTTGAAACATTTATTTTTAAAACAAATCATTTTTAAATATATATATAGATATAGATATATAATCTCAAAATAAGTAAAACAATTTAGAAAATTTTAAAAGAAATTTTAATTTTTTTAAAAACAAAATAAAATTAAAACTTAACCAACAAAATTTAATAAATAAATAAAATTATATCAAAAGTTTAAATTTAGAAAAAACACAATCATAAAACTAAAACTAAAAATAAAAATATAACAAATTTAAAATGTTTAAAATTAAAATTTATATTTAAAAAAAAAACTAAATAAATAACAAGAAAAAAATCAAAACCCTCCCCCCTACCCTCTGCTACCCTTTCCCTCCCCACCACCCTCCCACTGCCCTCCACCTACCTCCTCCCATTTCCTTTCCCATCCCTCTCCCCACCCCTGTCGCCCTCAACCCCCTCCCAACTCCCTCCCTCCCTCTCCCCTTCCCCCTCCCCCATCCTTCCAACTCTCCTTTCCTCTCCCCTCTCTCGAAACCCTTCCCACTCATCCCCCCTACTAGCGAGTCGCAAAGGGGTGGTGCTTGAGCGACATAAGGAATGGATCTACTGCTTCCACCGCCCCCTCACGGTGGCACGATTCTCAGAATCGCGCCCGCTGGTAGGGGAGTCAAGTGGGTAGGGGTCGGGGAGCAGGGAGAGGAAAGAATATGTGAAGGTAATCATAGGGGGGAGGGGGGAGGGGAAAGGTAGTGGGTGGGGGATGAACAGGGGGGAGGGTAAGGCTACTGAGTGGGGGATGAATGGGGTGGAGGGGGGAGGGGGTGGAGGGGGGAGGGGGTGGGCGGAGGGTATTGGGAGGGAGAGCGGAGGGGAGGGGCAGAAGAGGGAAGGGGATAGGGAGGAGGATAGGGAGAGGGAGGGGGAAGGGGAAGGGTTTCAAATCTTTTGTTTTTTTTAATATATTTTTTAAATTCTTTAAATTTTGGTTTTAAATTTTTTTTTTTTTTAACTTTTTAAAATTTTCTTTTGAATTTGTTTGTTTTTTAATTTTTTTTTTAGTTTTCTTTGTTTTTTTTTTCAATTTTTTTCTTAACAATTTTAACCATAAAAACAATTTAATCAAGATAAAATTTTAAAGAATAAATCTACAAATATATATATATATATATATATATATATATATATATATAAATTTTAACTAGCTTGTAAAAGTTTAAAAATTCAAAATGTATATATTTTTTCAACATAACTAGCTACTAAATGTTATTTTTTTGTAAAATTTGAAAGAACGCAGTTGTAAATAAAAATTATAGTATTTTTATAACGAAGAAGTTTTCAAAATCACAAAAAATGGGCTCAAAATGAAAAATTGTGCTTCTAGTATACACACTTTCTGAAATGGATGCAAAAATAGCTATTAAAATTGACCCCCCAAAACGAGAATAATATCGGGTTCTCGTCAAGTTGGATAAATTGTTATATATGCATAGTGTGCAGAGAGAATGGGAGAAAAAAGTATTAATATGTGAATAGTGTGAAGAAAGGATGGTACTAGTAACTGTAGACACTGTGGTAGCAACAAGTCAATATATTTCTTCATAAAGTTCAAAGCCCTTTATGTAGAAACTATGTACAATAATAATAGTTTATACAATATTTGCAAATGTGTCCATGCAATTCCATACATGGCTCCTCTTCCCTTAATTCAATGATCATATATTTTAAGAATAGTATTCTTATGCAAAGAAGGATGTATGTAGAAAAAGATGTGCCCTAGAACATTTTTCCATTGATTTATTAAACTTCTACCTATTGTCTACAAAATTCGATGAGTTTCAAATGTCACTCAATAGCATCTTCCAACAAAATCAGAGAGACGGGAGGGGGAATAATTATCTAATTATATGGAATAGGATAAATATTGTTGGAAATTTGATGTGTTTATGCATGTGCCCATGCATGTATAAAACGATTTGGTTAATGGGCATGCTAGAGTTATTGAAGTGAAACATAAAAAGTAATAATTAGTTGTGGATGCTCTAAGAATATAACAAATAGGAGTTGAAAGAAAATATGCATGGAAACCATTAAACGTGTTTCAAAGTGAGTTGACCTTGATGTTAATTAATGAAAGGTAGAATTATTCATACAAACGACCTTGAAAATCTTACATGTGGTGACAAGTATGGGGGAGAGGGAGGGAGGAGGGGGTAGGGAAATGGGTGGGGGAGGGGTAGAGGGGAATGGGGTTAGGAGAGGGAAGGGAAGGGAAGGGTGGTGGGTGGAGGGCAGTGGGAGGGGGAGAGGGATGGAAGGGTGAGTGGAGGGGGAGGGAGTAGGGAAGGGGGTGGGGAGAGGGAGCAGGAGGGGTTTTTTTTTTAATTTAAATTTATTTTAAACTTTTAAATTTTATTAAAAAATTTATTTTTAATTTTGATTTGAATATTTTTGTTTTTTATTTTGTTTTTATGTTTTTTTTTTCAATTTGCTTTTTACAAATTTAACCATATAAATAACTTAATCGAGATAAAATTTTAAAAAATAAATTTGATATATATATATATATATATATATATATATATATATATTCTCATCATAACTAGCTATTAAATGTATTTTTTTTGTAAAATTTAAAAGAAAGCGGTTGTAAATAAAATTTATAGTTTGTATGACCAAGAAGTTTCAAAATCACGAAAAATGGGCTCAAATGAAAAATGGTTCTACAAGTAAACCCACTTTCTAAAATGGAGGTAAAAAAATCTACCAAAATTGACCCCCAAAAAATGAGAACAATATCCGGTTCTCGTCAAGTTGGATAACTTATTATATGTGCATAGTGTGCAAAGAGGATAAGAGAAAAAAAAAAATAATATATGAATAGTGTAAAGAGAAGATGGTGTTAGTAACGGTAAACACCATGCTAGCAACAAGTCAATATATTTCTTCACAAAGTTCAAAGCCCTTTATGTATAAACTATGTACATTAATAATAGTTTGTACAATATTTGCAAATGTATCTATGGAGTTCCATACATGGTTCCTCTTTCTTTAATTCAATGATCATAGATTTTAAGAATAGTATTCTTATGCAAAGAAGGATGTATGTAGAAAAAAATGTGCCTTAGAACATTTTTTCCGTTGATTTATTAAACTTCTACGTATTGTCTACAAAAGGCTATGAGTTCCCATTGTCATTCGATAGCATCTTCCAACAAAATCAGAGAGGGAATAATTATCTAATTATATGAATAGGACGAATATTGTTGTAAATTTGTTGTGTTTATGCATGTTCCATGCATGTATAAAAATATTCGGTTAATGGGCATGCTAGAGATGTTGAAGAGAAACATAAAAAATAATAGTTAGTTGGGGATGCCCTAAGAATATAACAGATAGGAGTTGAATGAAAATATGTATGGAAACCATGAAACGTGTTTGAAAGTGAGTTGACGTCGATGTAATCAATGAAAGGTAGAATTATCCATACAAACGGCCTTGAAAATCCTACATATGGTGACAACAAGGACTTAACATTACAATTCTATAACAAATTTTATTAGATCAAATGTCTAAAATAAACATTAAAAAGAAGAGAAATACAGGAATCTATGGAAGATTTTAATGGAGGAAAGAAACTAAATACATTGTGTATTGGATGGAAGGAAACTTTTGAACTATCCCTTTAGGTTACGAGTAGAGTGGGGTGATATATTTTTCCTATTTGGTTTCGAGATTATTGGAGGGGGAGGGGGAGGGGGAAGAGGCTTCTTCCACTTCAAGATACTTTAGATCATTAAATGAATTGAGAAGTGTTCCTCATGAAATGGGCAATTTTGGAAAGAAATGTGTAATGCAACCACATATGAAGCATAATGAGATGAATAAATGGAAAGGAATTACAATCTCTGAGTTAAACATGTTCAACAAGAGCTTACAGTCCTTAAACATATAGAAAACTACAAGACCTTACAGTCTTTAAAACCTATACAAAACTATAAGGAAGGGGCATTTATTTATAGATTTTATGCCATGTCATTATGGAACAAAAATTAATATTTTTCTAAATCCAAACCCATGCATGCAATTGCATTGAATTTTTTTATTAATTCAATTAATCAATTATAATTATAAAAATGTGATGAGAATGAAAATCCCAAAACTAATACTTTGGATGAAATAACTTAATTTAATGCATAGTTGGCATTTGACATTTCAGGAACAATATAAATGTATAAGGATAAACTTCTTAAAGCTCCCAAATAGTCAAATATGGATTCAAAATAGCTCATTTATGTTAGGATCCCCTTTGGGGAAAATAGGCATTTACATGCACAAAGACATTAAGATTCGTGTTATGCACATTAATTCCATTAACAAATGTTCAATATATACATGAGAATTGAGACTTGGATTTCATATTCCAAGAGGTCTCTTGGACTCCCGAGTGACTCTTGGTCTCCCTTGCACATTAATATTTCTCATGCTGAGGATTAGGCTCCAACAAATCCCCCCTTAAACCGAAGGCTGTATATGAGTCCAAGAAAAATAAGAGAGTTTAATAACTAGAAGTGGACAACTACCACCTTCTAAACATTTCCATCTTGAAAATCCTTTACTAAGAATGCTAGCTAGAAGCTTGCACTGGCTTCTACTAAATACAAGTGCTCTATGAAGGGGTGGTTTTGGCTGACCACCAACCAAGGGGATAGAAGAAGATGAAATATTATACTATCTATGTGGTTTAAGGTTGACCACAAACTATGGAACTTGGTGATAACTCTCGCTCAAAGATTCTCTAGAAATTGGCACGAAGGCTTGGAGGTTTTGTCTGGAATAGTGGTTTTAGGCTGACCACAAACCAACTGGAGAGTTGAAAATAGGAAGTGAGAAGCTACCATTTGTTGAACATTTCGAGCTTGACATTATTCACACACTCGATTGTTTTGGCTCGCTTGTACTCATTCGCTTGTTACTGATGGTATTCATTTCCCCCTATGAGGAACAATGTGAGGAGCAGAGATTCCCATCGTGTCAAAACTAGACACGAAACACATGAGTACTCTATGTCATGGTTCTCTTATGTCTTTAGAATACATGGATCTCACAATCAGTCATCTCTGAATATGGTGGTCTCCCAAACTCAGTGTGGATCACGATCGGTTGATGTGACTTACCTGAGGAAGGTTATAAGTGTTTATTGTCAGAGAGGCAAGGCTTCGAAACTTGAAGCCTAACATCATGTCCCCCCCTATTAGGTACAAAGTAAGAAGCAATACAATGTTCTTCTACAAGTTTCAGTATTCCAGGTTTCTTAATTGATCTGAATAATGGTTGTGCTTCCCACAATACTGACAAGTATGAAGATCGAAACGTTGATCTTTCATATGGTGAGCTATGTCACAATGTTGGTATGTGGAACTCTTATCTTCTCACATGAATTTTTTTTTTTTTTTTTCATCTGGCAGCTAATAGGAATAATCTTCAAAGAAAGGGTTATTTTGAACAAGCACTAATTCAAAATGTTGATTCATGTGTTGTGCATCTTCCTCTTTTTCTTTCAAATTATGAAGTTAATTAATGATAGTTTGGAGTGTGTTTTTGTTGATTATGATTGATTCATTTACAACTATATGTACTAGAGTATTCAACAACTTTAATATTACTTCTGTATTAGACATATTGAGGGAAGTTTGAGGCCTACTTTTGCAAGTAGGACCAAGTACAAATACTCAATAAGCTTGAGGGATTCTTGCAACTCCTCCCTTTACAAGCAATATTTCATTTGATTAAAACTTAAAGGAGAAGGGTGTTGGTCTCAGCTGAAAATGCACCCACATACAATGTGCAATTCAACTTAACTTTAGAAACAAAACATAGTTGTAAGTTATACTAATTGTGATGAATTGAGAAATCTACTATACATGAATGATGTGGATCTAATTATGCAACTTTTCTTCTTACTTTCTCTTGCTTGGGTTCTTCAAATGGGCACAGCAAAACGATCTTGAATCTTCTCTAGAAGTTCAATACTGTCAGCTGGGTGCAATTTTCTTCATAATTCATGCAATTTAGTAGGGTTTGGGAAAACAAAAAGAGGTATATGTCTCTGCCATCAATTCAATAAGATTTTATTTCTGGGGATTGCATAATATTTCTGCAACAACAAGCTCCTCAGCCATCTTTACAAGCAATTCTATGCAACAGTTTATAAGACAGCCTCTCCGAATATGCAGGCTACACTACAGTAAATACACTCTTTGCAACACAATGAAGTCACTAAATGATCTACAATTAGTCACTATATGAATAGGACAAGCCACCTTGGATGCATATACCAATGTACTAGTAATCTTTAGCAATATCAACTCACCATAGGCAATGGGGCTGCACTTTTTCATGCCCACTTCCTTGTAAAATGGACCATCTTCCTTGTTTCTTCATTAAATTGCAGAAAACAGCTTGTGCATCATCAAAATCTATTGAAATGAAACTTACTTTCAATTCTTCACGTAGAGGAGAGCGATTGCGTCCTCATATTTCAACTCATAGGTCTCCACTCATATCAAATATCAAGAGAAACACTCGATCACGCATATAGGGTTTCGATAAGCCGCAACAACTCCAATGTAGATGTTCTCTACATAGGTGGTAGCTCCCTAAAGGTGAGAGAACGCACTTCTTGAAGCGAGAGAATGACGTTTAAAATCGTCAAGGGAGGAGCACGCACTTCTTGAAGCGAGAGAATGACGTTTAAAATCGTCCAGGGAGGAGCACGCACTTAGGTATTCAATGCAGAGTTGTTGTTCTGGTTATCAAGAAATGGAACAATGCAATAACAGTTCCTCAAAATCTGTAGTAGTTCTCAGTTTTTAAACTTTAGCACTCTGCAATCTCTGCAAAGGTGTACAAAACAATATTATCTCTTGACGAGAGCATTCAGCTTTAGTGAAATGTAGCTCCACTTCAGGAATAGAACTCAAAATTAGGGTTGAACAACTAAGCCATACCACAAGTCTCCACATAGGAGTCTCTTCAACGCAGCTCTTCAAAATGATCTTCATCTATAGTATTCACAGTGGAGAAATTGGAGTAGACTTGATAATGGAGAAATAGCAGCTCGCACCACATCTTCAATGCACCGACGCTTGAAATAAAAGAGGAGGAGCTAGGGTTCACCTCTTCGTAGCTTAAATTCTACTCTCATCACATCACATGATATTTGGACATGACACTTTGGTAGTAGTCGTCACGATTGCATGGATTCTTGGTTAAAAGCTCCCATGTGCATCTCTACTGAGATTCAAACAGAGGATGAACTGTGCAAATATGGGAAAGTTCATAGTAAAGCTATGAGCGAATACAAAGTTGAGCGCACAAAACACTTAATTGAATCTCCGGTTTACAACTTAGGTTGCAGCAGAACAATATTGCAGTCTTCTTAGTGGGAAGTCTCAAAGGATGTAATGTACTTCCTCATTTTCACAAGTAAGCTCCCGGAGAGAGCTCCACATAGCATAAATATCACTACACTTTACAGTTTACCGCACATGGGCTCAATCTTTATAATACTTTCTAACATACTCCAACTGTATTACAATCATGCATCTTCAATGGTTGATATTATCACGCTCCAAAGTGAGCGCGCATCTCTCTACACCTCAAGAGCAGCACTCGTGATCGTTGCAGCACCAGATGCAGTCACAGCCACCCAAAATATTCACCAACGGGCTCTTTATCAGTAGGCTCATGGTAGCATTGAAATGGTATTCACACATTCTTCTTCCAATAGTGTCAAGATGGGAGTACTTTATCTCCCACTTTGGTAACCAGTCTTTATTGCACAAACAAATCATCCAAATATATAATGTGGAGAAGATTGTAAGCCCAAGCCACACCGTGTGTCACCATGAATGCACAAGCAACTTCTTGCATGCAGCTCCACTCTACATAGGTCTCAATATATGTGCGCATGTTAAACTGCAACCATAAGTTACACCACCAATACTCCACGTAGAGAGAGGTACCACTCATTACAGCTCCACACGATACAATTTTCACAGAGGTGCACTAGGGTTTTAGGTAGGTCACACAACGTTCAACGCAACAATGTATAGTCTTACCCCTTAATACATGCAGAGACTGAGCTCACGAGCCCATGTAGTTCACCAAGAGAGCGTCCACAAAGAGTGATTACTGGTGTAGACCACAGACAACTCTATGCAAAAAAGGGAGAGGTTTCCACAACGTTCACAGCTAGCAGTCTCCAGTTATCATGATACCCATGTCCAAGATAGCTCAACATTGGAAGTGCTTCAATGAAAAAGGAAACGTCCGACTATTATATTGCATCATTGGCACGGGCTCTACATTACTTCTCTTAGAACCTCTAGGCCTGTCACTCCAAAAAATATCTAGCAAGCTTGTCAAAAACTCCAATCTAGTTATCCTCTTCGATGCTGATACTATGTTGGAGCTTGAAATCAATGTCCGTTTGTATCTAATGAGTGAAAAATCATCCACGATCTGTGCAAGTAGTTGATATCGTTGTCAATTTGAACCACGCATTCACCAATATTCATCGATAAAACCATGCCAACACTACTTTCTTTAATCTACAATAAAATTTTGATTTGGTCATGGTTGTGAGCTCTATGTCCTTGAAATTATCATGTGAAGCATCTCCTCAATAAACAAAATTCCAAGTAGTAGTCACTCTTCGAAGGAGAGGCTTCAAAAAATTATACATAATGGCTCAAAAAACAATGCAGAGATTAGGTTTTCCAGGTTTCTTGCAATAGTATCGTCGGAATGGAGCTTATCATCCCACACGCACTGAATGATACCACTACACAAAAGGTGAAGATAGGGTTTTTTGTGTTCCATTGGGTAGATGGTGGTTGTTATCGATTTTTCCATCTCGGTCCTCTTCGGCATTTTTGTGTAAAACCCTTCATTCCTGTAAGCCCTGGCGATGATCTCTCTCCATAAGTACAGCTGGTCTCTGCACATTGCCAATGCGTGCGACTGTCAAGTATGCCAAGGTGCCCTATTATTTGCCCGTCTTCGTGTGTTGTAGCTTCAGGCAATGCAACTTTCGAATGTATGAAGCGTTACCATACAAAATTAGGTTTTCTGTAGTATAACGTGTAAAGAAAAGAATAGCAATGCAATGTACAGTGCTGAGCACCACATCTGACATGTCACACAGTAGACTCGAGGAAATAACCGATAGCAACACCTCGGAGTCAACAATGGCTCTGATACTATTACGAGCCCCATTGGGGAAGATAGGCATTTGCATGCACAGAGATAGTAAAGATAGTAAGATAGGTGTTAAGCACATTAATTCCATTAACAAATGTTCAATATATACATGAGAATTGACCCTTGTGACTCTTGGTCTCCCTTTTTTTTTGTAAGTTCGAAGTTCGAATTTATATTAACATAACAAAAGAGAGTACATAAGCATTCAAGGTAGGTATGAAAAACTCAAAACAGAGATGTAGACCATGGTTCACTTCTGATCATCCTAGAGCTAGGGAGAGTGTCTTTGTTGTCCTCAAAACAAAACCCAACTGATCTACCACAGACCGGGGGTTATGAACTTAGAGACAAAAGAGTGTAAACTTGCAAGAAACCAGACCTAAGACCGACACCATACTGAACCAAGAGACTAAGGATGACATTGCTAAAGATATAGACCAAAATAAAGCCCAATTCATAACAATACCATAGGAAAGAGGCTACTCTAGAATCTCGGTGATGTCAATGTTGGTTCGAGGGGAAGAGGTTTCCGTAATAGTTGTCAAAGCTCAAGCCACCGTGTTCGGGTCTCGTCTGAAAACCAGTTGTTTTCCCACGAAACGCTTACCGACTAGCTCCTTAGCCAGCACATCTAGTCTGTTGTTTATGTTGTCATTCATGGAAGCATGGTTCTATCCCATACTCCACATGTTATCCTCTAGGCACGCCAAGCAACCATCAATCATTAAAGGGAATCTATCCATTTAGATGTGGTTGGCCAAGTAATCCTTGAAGGCTAGGGCTAGCATTGATTTCATGGCCCAGAATAAACCTAGTGTACGAGTATGCCTGGTTTCCTGAGCCCGTGGTGCTCCACTATCTTCTATAATTCCATCCAAAATATGTTTGAGTATCTCATGATTAGGATCGAGTTTTTCTCACTTTTAATGCCTCTCCTAGTGGTTAGTGCAGTCTCTATCCTATTGACTAAGCTTGGTCTCGAAGAATCCTTTAAGATTTTCCATATCCTTCTATGCACGAGGCACGTGTGAGCGGCGAGGGCCATTCAAAGTGTGTCGTTTGGTAACCTTGGTGCGGACCATAATGCCAATAAGCCCAGGAACCAGATTGCAAGAAGGAAGACTGGTGGGGAATGTGCTGTTTGCAGAGTGGGCATCGGGAGAGTAGAAACCAAGGTGTCCACAAGGCAGTTGATTGAAAATGCAATGCCTCTTTTGATCCCCATTAATATCATAAATCATTCACGTGCATCGTTGGATTGTGACATTATGAGAAGAGTTGTCGATGTGATTCATGATAGAATGTCTAGGGTAGAGCTCGAGCGACCATACCTCTGACTACAAATGATTGTGATGATTGCAAGTGAGGGAGGATTTGTAGTTAGTCATTTTTTCTCTAGGTGATCAGGGTGGTAAGGATGGGGCTACCCTCCTTTCCATATTGCATTAAATATTTCGCTCAGGGCACACATTTGTACGAAAATTGTTTCCCGTAGTTTGACACCCGTCGTGGGGGAGAAGTTCCTACTTAGCTCTGTTGGCACAATCCTATCGGCATTGTGGTGGGACATCGGCATTCCAGCCTTGGTTTCATGTCCCCAACTAAATTATTTTTAGATAAATAGTTAAGTTGGCCTACCCAATTCCTAAGGGTTATGTGGAACAACTAAAATATTGCCATTTAACCCCAAGGTCTATAGTTTCTCATGAAAATTCAATATTCTAAATTGATGGTGGAAAAATAGGCAAATAAATTATGGAATAAATGTTAAATGCTTTAAAATGAAGTGGCATTAGGTCCTAGTTGGACTTGAGGGGACATAAGTGGAAATGTGGGGTCCACATGAGAGAATATTCCCTGTTTAAACATGGAGCCATCCCCAAATTAGAGTTGGAAGGGAAGAGGTAACATTCATGAAGGAAGACTAAGTGTCATAGAGCTAAGAATAGGCAACGATAGATTCTATGACAATTATGACAAGCATTATGACACTTACGATAGATTCTATGACACATATGACACTTATGATAGATTCTATGACATCTATGACAATCTAAGAGCTAAAAATAGACCAAGAGGGTGAATGAGATGATTTACACATCTCCAAAGAATCCAAAAGATTCCCCAATTCAAATTCATGGAGGAGTTGGAGACAAAAGATGAGCCAAGTGTCATGTGGGGCCATTGAAGGGTCATAAACCCCACTAATACAATTTCATGAGTAATTAGTAGATAATTTCAGTTCTAAGTAGGTAAATGAGTCAAATAAAGTTATTAAAAGGAGTCCAATTCGAAATGGAGTAATTTTTGGTATTTTTTTATTTGCATCTTTGCAAGTTTGGAGAGCTTCAAGCTTGTCCTTGCACGGTGGATATTTATCCTCCCTGCCTTAGAATCAATTTCAAGGGTGGAAGATTCGGATACAATTTGGTTGACCGAAAGGCCATTCAGAACTCTCAACAGAGCTTCATGGAGATATTTTGATGCAGGTTCAACCCCCATCTGAGTTCGAGTTCATATTCTCTCATTCTTCTCTATTCTCATTCTACTATCTTTCTCTCAATGTTCATGTAAAGTGAGATAGCACACTCTTTGTTGCATATAGATAACGGAAGGCTATTGTTTCAACCTTATGAACTTGTTAATGGATGCATAAATATCTAATGGATAGATCATGATATCCACAACTCAAAATACTAATCACTTCATGTACTATTTCTCCAAGTAACATTGATATTCGAGCTAGTTTCCTCTTTCTCTCAATGTCATGTAAAAGTGTTATGGCGCACTTCTTGTTACATATAGCTAATGGAGGATTGGTATTTCAACCTTATGGACATGTTATTTTCTGCATAACTCTATAATAGACATATCATGAGAGCCACAGCTCTAAATACCAAGTGCTTCATGTGACATTTCCAATTAAAACATAGATTTGAGCCATTTCCCTCATAGTATTTTCATGGTGATTTGGGGATGATATTGCACATGTTTTATATCAGATATTTCTGATCTTTTTTTCTATGTTATGAGCTTCATATGGAGTTAAATTGATGTCCCAAATAACATATGTAGACCCCTAAAGTGTTACTATAGTTTGTGACATAAATTCAAGGCCCCTCGTCTACCATTTTCACCCAAATTATATACTCTAGAAGCTGTTGTCCTTTGGGAGACCTATTCAACCCTAAAATCTGATTTAATGTTGCACACATGTTTTACTTGATGTACAATAACAGATACAAGTTTCATACAGAATATTAGTCAATTCCGTACAATGTTTGGAAGGGAAAACAATGGCTGACCTAGGGGGGATTTCCACCAATCCAATTGACTAGTTTTGTCCTGAATCTTCTTTCCTTGTAAATTGCATACCATGGATGTGTATAGAATATGTTTGGGTCTCTAATGACTGTATTAAAGTTTCATATTCCATCCCAAGTCCCTCCTTCCACAATTTGAAACCATTTTGGGTCATTTGGGACAGTTTGGGGTTTCACTAGTCCAAGGTTCGAAAATTGGCCAAATCGAGTAAATTTTCAAATTGGGGGTATTACAGTGGTATCAAAGCATGGTCTTTGAACCTGTGCATTAATACCATCCATGTATTACTATTATGATGACTCCTACGAGTACAATTCTTATGACCAGTATGAAGATGTTTGTGAGCAATATGAAGAAGAATGTGAATGGTATGAGGAAGAGGTGGCATCATGCAGTACTTCTTACAATTTCATAAGGAATGAAGGTTATTCATATGACCCTATATCTGATGAATATGAATGTTTCATACCACCAAAGGCTAATGCTATGAATGAATTAGAAATATTGAGAGAAACATGTAAAACCTTGCCTCAACAATATCAATCATATCTTGCTTTGAAGGGAGATATACAAAAGGACATTCCTTTTGAAGACTATGTCGATTGGGTGTTTGTATATAGGCCCAAGAATTAAGATGTGGATTTATTAAAGAAAGTTCTATTCCCTACTTGTAAAATACCTTGGAGATCAAATCATATATGTTTGAGCGAAAAGGAGGAGACCCATGATCCACCTAGTTCTGAAATAGGTAAAGCAGAGGAAGCATTACATGAAGAGGGGAGAAAGTCACTCATTAGTGACTCTAAAAAAGATGAAGAAACATAAAATGAGTATAAAAAATATTCCATTGAAAATACTGAAGATCATTCTAAGAAACACTATACTTTGGACATGAATCAAAGAGCATATATTGATGGATGCTTGAACTGTGAAGGAGTACCTATTGATGGGTGCTCAAACCTCTATGTTGGTTACATAGAGATCACTTTTGAAATTTTTTATACAATCTAAAGTTCCATTGGCCATGGATATGATGACCTTGTAACATTTGAAGAAGAACCAAGATCAACTTCCCCATCACCACTTGAGCTTCATGAAGTTGGTCCAAGCAGAAAGGAAGAAGAGGAGTTTCATTTTCAAGAGCCTCATTTTCTTGTAGGGTACTTGAAGATGGATTAAAAGAAGATTCAAGAGGTCTTGAAAACTCTCCATGAAACACATGCATTGGTTTAGAAAAAAAATTGGTGTGTGGAGGAGAAATCTTCCCTTGAAGACATGGAGAAAATACAGAAGGCAATGTTGGACACCAAAGGTAATTTGTTGAATTTGATTTCTATTAGAGATTATTTAATTGATCTTGTTTCTTTGTATCATGGAATAACCTTGAAGGATACATAAGAGAATGACAAGCTCTCAAATGAGTTGGAGTCCACCCAAAATGCACTCCAAAACTCTATGGTGCAGATTGACCAACTTCAAGAGAGGTTGGAAAGGTCCTTTACACCCTCCTACATATCACACAATCATCCAATGGTTGAAAGGATTTATGTTAGAAAGGAGGTACCTCATGTGATTGTGGATCATGAATTACATGTTGATATGCAGGTGCTTGAAGAGGCTATATTCAAACAAGAAGATATCCAAGCACTTGTACTTGTTTAGAGGGATTAAGAGTTGCCTCATGGTGAGAGTTGCAGAGCCTTGGAGGAGGCACATGATCTCATAATAATTGGAACAACCAATTATGTAAAAGATGCATTCAAAATTTTGATGGGTAAGAGTTGAAAATAGGCAAGGTTGGTTCAAAATTCTTCATCCCCTACTTATTTTTCAGCCACATTAATTTGGGATGAAAATTGGGTGAAAGGTTTATTTCTGATGGTGCCCCATGAGGAGTATGAAAATCCTATATCTCATTTCTATGATGAAATTATTAGAATATTATTGTTTGCATTTGCAGCAGCATCATTGGTTACCTTATGATGATACATACATGGATGCACCTATTATGTTCACTTGATTCACTTGAAGACTCGTGATTTTCCTTGCTCCTTACCTGGTTCAGATTTTAGTGTAGGTTCTTCAATCACTTCTTGGATGAACGAACACATGGCCAATCATTTTGTTGCATCTTACATTCTTTTGGAGCAGCATGGACATATTTTATTGTGGGATTATTCCTACTAATTTGGTGATGAGACATGGGAATTTCTCCCTTGTCCTTTGAGCTTCAATGGTCTCACTCTTGATTCATGTGTGCATTTGGAACACGAGGACTATCTGGTTGATTGGGGGAGACTTGTTTGCATTCATATTCACTATGACGATATGTATTTCATGATGGAGAGTCTCTGTTGGTCTCGGCCTAACCTTGAAGAAGTTCATATTTTGATGCAGGGGCCCTTAAAGTTTCAATTGTGCACTGGATATGTTGAACTTCCAGTGTGGTGGTATGATATTTACATCCTTCATTGCATTTTTCATAGTGATGAATTTTTATTATTGTTACTGATGTTTGGAAAGATGCAGATGAGACAATGGGATCCTGGCATTCTTTCGAATGTTAGTTTTCCACATGTGACACTACCACTCAAAGATTTGAAACTAAGGCAGTGGGATGTGGGCAATATTTTTCCTAAAATTTTTTGTAGTAGAGCATGCTTGTATTTTGGAATGCAACATAGGCAATGGGATCCCAACATTTCTTGTTTTCAGTTCATTTTGAGCAGTACCTTGGTTGTTGGCTGGATGGAGAAAGCTAACCTTCATTTCATTGAGTTCATTTATGCAGAGTATTGTTTTAGTTTCTTTAGTTGGGTTCAGTTTTCATATGCTTCGTGTGTACGGAGTTCAATTGAAGATATTTATCACCATGCATGTATCATGATCATTTGGGACCCTGGGATCATTTTTGGTCTCATTGGTTTCAATTTTTGGGGGCATAAATCAGTACGGGGGATTGAGTCACCACTTGAGAAGGTGATTGTAATCAGAGTGGAGAAGCGAAAGCATGACCTTTCCTCTCATAAATCTTCTTGGAAACATGAAATTTTGTAATTTTTGGCAAATCAGTAGCAACTTCAAGAGGTTGTTCAGTCCGGGTATGAAGGTTCAAATTATTTTTGAAACAAGTTGGAAGCAAAGTTTAGAAGGAAGTGGGTTATTAAACATCCATGTTTGAAATTGCTTGAGGACAAGAAATATTGGGTGGGGAGGACTTTCATGTACCCAATTAAATGATTTTCATATAAATATTTATGTTGGCCTACACAATTCCTAAGGGTTATGTGGAAGAACTAAAATATTGACATTTAACCCCAAGGTCTATAGCTTCTCATGAAAATTTAGATATTCTAAATTGATGGTGGAAAAATAGGCCAATAAATTATGGAATAAATGTTAAATTCTCCAAAATGAAGTGGCATTAGGTCCTAGTTGGACTTGCGGGCGCATAAGTGGACATGTGGGGTCCACATGAGAGAATATTCCTCCTTTAAACATGGAGCCATCCCCAAATTTGAGTTGGAAGGGAAGAGGTAAAATTCATGAAGGAAGAGGAAGATTTATAGGGATAAAAATGGGCAATGGAAGATTCTATGACAACTATGACAAGCATTATGACACTTATGACAAATTCTATGACACCTATGACACTTACGACATATTTTATGACATCTATGACAATGTAAGAGATAAAAATAGAACAAGAGGACACTTGAGAGGATTTACACATATCCAAAGCATCCAAAATATTCCCCACTTTGAATTCATGGAGGAGTTGGAGATAAAATATGAGCCAAGTGTCATGTGGGACTAATGAAGGGTCATAACCCCCACTA
Source organism: Larix kaempferi (assembly GCA_027924585.1). Taxonomy (NCBI): domain Eukaryota; kingdom Viridiplantae; phylum Streptophyta; class Pinopsida; order Pinales; family Pinaceae; genus Larix; species Larix kaempferi. The sequence goes on along the minus strand of BSBM01000006.1, from coordinate 7,101,205 downwards.
ATTCGAATTTCATGGGTAATTAGGAGATAATTTGAGTTCTAAGGAGGTAAATGACTAAACTAAAGTTATTAAAATGAGGCCAAGTTGAAATGGATTATCTTTTGGTCATTTTTTATTTGCATCTTTGCAAGTTTGGAGAGCTTCAAGCTTGTCCTTGCACGATGGATGTTCATCCTCCCTGCCTTAGAACCAAATTCGAGGGTGCAGGATTACCATCCAAGTTGATTGATGGAGAGACCACTCAAACCTCCCAACAAAACTTCATGGATATTTTTTGATGCAGGTTCAACCCCCATCTAAGTTCGAGTTCATATTCTCTCATTCTTTATTCTTATTCTACTATCTTTCTCTCAATGTTCATGTAAAGTGATATAGTGCACTCTTTGTTGCATATAGATAATGGAAGGCTATTGTTTCGACATTATGGACTGGTTAATGGATGAATAAATATGTAATGGATAGATAATGAGAGCCACAGCTCGAAATACTAAGCACTTCATGTACTATTTCTCCAAGTAACATTGATATTTGAGCTAGTTTCCTATTTCTCTCATTGTCATGTAAAAGTGTGATGGCACACTTCTTTTGGAATCTAGCTAATGGAGGATTTATAATTAGACCTTATGGGAATGTTAGTTTCTACATAAATCTCTAATAGACATATCATGAGAGCCACAGCTCGAAATACCAAGTACTTCATGTGACATTTCCAATTAAAACTGAGATTCGAGCCATTTCCCTCATAGTATTTTCATGGTGATTTTGGGATGATATTGCACATGTTTTATATCATATCTTTATGGATTTTCATCTATGATATGATATGCATATGTATTTAAATTTATGTCCAAAATAATGTATGAAAAACCCTAAGTTTTACTATATTAGTTTGTGACATAAATTCAAGGCTCCTTGTCTACCATTTTCACCCAAATTATATACTCTAGAAGCTGGTGTTCTTTGGGAGACATATTCGACCCTAAAACATGATATAATACTGAACACATGTTGTCCTTGATGTCCTATAACATAGACAAGTTTGGAAGGAAAAACAATGGCTGACCTAGTTTTGTCCCGAATAATCTCTCCTTGTAAATTGCAGACCGTGGATGTGTATAGCATATGTTTGGGTGTCTAATGAATATATTAAAGTTTCCTATTCCCTCCCAAGTTCCTCCTTCCACAACTCAGAACCATGTGGGGCCATTTGGGACAGTTTGGGGTTTCACTAGTCCAAGGTTCGAAAATTGAACAAATTGAGTAAATTTTCAAATTGGGGATATTACACTTGGTCCATCTAATCATCCTAGTGGTCAATACCCCAATTGACCAACTTTTCTAACATATTGTTGGTGTCATGGTGAACGTTATAAGGAAGGAGCACCTGTGTTGGCTTGAGTTGGGCTACCAAGCTGTCCAATTTTTTTGCTAGTCTCCAACTTGGATTGATTTTTTGGACACTAGAAGCATAGGATTTGTGTCAGGATTTGGATCATGATCTTGGAATCCCCCTCCATAATGAGTTTATAAAATATCGTTTCTTCATCTAATTGGATTCCTTTCAACATTGTGAACAAATATGTTGTGTTGTTTCTTTATGTTCCAAGTGAGCCTGCAAAAAAATTTAGGATATTTCCTTGGTCATCCATAAAGCCCCTCCAAAACCCACATGGTTGGGGTTACCTCTCTTGGGACCGTCAAATTTTACCTTGAGAAACCCCACTTCTGGGGGAGACCAAGATGAGGGATTATTGTTTCTAATATATCTTATGGGGGTTGTATGAGGGGATTCTGTTGGATTGATGCCCCATGCTTAGAGGATTCTTTGGTCTTGAGTTTGAGAGCTCCAATATTCAGAAGGCCATTGAGAGACAATGAACGTTTCCATGATGTGGGATTGGATTCTCTTCCAGACGTAATATGTGGTTTGGCTTTGGTTTTTTAATATGCGTCTATTTTTCTCTTTCCAAACTTATCATAGGGTAAATCCTAGAAAAAGCTCCCAAAGTCTGTTAATAATATTGATCTCACTATTGTACCTGCTCCATTGGAAGATGGTCTTTCTTATGCAAGGGATATCATGATCGGACTTCCTGAAGATGTTGGCTCCCCTATCCCAAAGTTGCTGGGAAAATGGGCATTGACTGAGAATGTTTTATGTAGTTTCTTATGAAGTGTGACATAAGTGGTATATGGAGGATCTTTCAAATCCTCATTTGATGAGACGATCCCAGGTGAGGATTATGTTTGAGGAAACCAATGAGAGAAAGATGGCTACCTTCAACCATAAATTTTGAGTCCATATCTGAGACCATATGTCATCCTACGGTATTTGATTGTGATAAGTGAGGATAGTACATGCTTCCTTCAGGGTCAATCTTCCTTTACTGGTGTGTCCCCATCGCAAGATATCTTCTCCATCCTGAGCGATTATTCTGTGGGATTGGATATCCTTCGAGAAATTGATCCATTTTTATTTTGTGGGGTCTAGATTCCATTGATGCTTATCAATCTAGTCCCTACATTGGGATTTCCTCCCCCATGGGTTTAAAAAATGAGCCATGAGCATCCTATTGAAGTATATTGAAACTTTTCTTAGGAGCTGATTTGGGTCCAGGGAATTGAGTTTTATACATTATTTCCAAGAATCGTCCCAGAAAAGGGTAGTGTGCCCATTGCATATTTCCCAGAAGGCATGGTCTTGGATTAATCCCCTATTCTACCAAGTCACCTTCCAATTTATGGATCCTCCTATGGTTTCATGAATTTGGATCATATATTGATGACTCATGTCTGGGTCATACTTGTGCTGCCAAATTTGGGTCTAGAATGATTTGGGATATCTGATCTATCGCCACCAAAGTTTTGTAGACATGGATTGATTTTCTATTGCATGATCCCTTAGTCTAATACCACCTTTGACCTTGGGTTTCATTGATTATTCCAGGACACCAATCCCATTTATTTCCTTTTTCCTTCGTTCCTCCCCATAGAAACATCCGTTGGAGTGATATGATTTCATTCAACAACTTTTTTGAGGCAACAAAAATTGAGAAGAGATACGAACACATACCATGGAGGACTGAATTGAGGAGGACTAGTTGACTTGAAATGTTAAGTGAACGAAAGGTCCAGTTGGATAAAGTTAGCTCCATTTTGGCTATGAGCTTGGACCATGAGTTGTTTTGGGCTAGCGATGAGATCAAAGGGACACCAAAGTAGAAAGAGGGTAACACGCCTCTTTTGAAGGATAAAAGGAAGGATATTCACAGCTGGAGGCCTATGGCGGTGTTAAAAAATAAGATCTTTGATTTGTCATTATTGAGGGTCAAGCCTGAGGCATTCATGAAAATCGAGAGTAGGATTTTGAGGGTGTGAGCATCCCTCATGGTGTAAATGTCCAAAATCATGGTGTCATCCATAAATTGTAAGTGCGATACTTTGAGATTGTCACTACGTGGACTAAGGCCAGATAGGTGGTTGTTGTTGAGAGAGGCCTTCAAGGATCTTCCAAGTCCCTCCATTATCAGGATGAAGAGAAAGGGGGGGAGGGGCTCCCCGTGGGCTCCCCTTGACAAACGCCTCTTGATGATTTGAAAGTGAGGGAATGGTAACCATTCACCAAGATTGAAAATAAGGCTGAGGAGGTTAAGGCCATAATCCATTAGACCGATTGGGGATCAAAACCAAAGGCGAGTAGAGTTTTTTGCATGTATTTGTAGGAGATTTTTTCAAAGGCCGTAGATAGGTCCAATTTGATGATCATGCATGAATTCTTCTGGGTCTTAACAGAGTGGATTGTTTCATGAGCAGTTAGAATGGAATCCAAGATTTGTCGACACTCCACATAACTAGATTGTCCTTCTGATATGAGGTGAAGTAAAATGGGCTTCAGTCTATTAGCTATGATTTTAGTGATGATGTTGTAAATGATATTGCAAAGGGAGATAGGTCGAAATTTATTTGGTAGAACCGGTGAACCTTCTTTGGGTATGAGTGTGATGAAAGTGGCATTCATTGTTGGAAGAACATTTAACCAGTGTTTGGATTCCTCTACTACTTCCCAGATGTCTTATTTCACAATTTGCTAGTAATGATGATAGAGATATGTGGTGAAGACATCTAGGAAAGGGGCCTTACTTGCTGGCATCTCCTTGACGGAATTCGTGACTTCCTCCAAATTTATTGGTCTGAGAAGCTTCTCATTCTGCTTCGGACTCGCCAGGGAGGGGATGTGCTATAATATGGAGTCTATGACCCATTCTCGATTCTCGTTTTCTTCCTTGAGAATGTTGTTGTGGAAATCCACCATCTCCTTTGTAATCTCCTTCTGAGTGGCTATGCACTTCCTATGACCTGAGTGGAGGAGAGAGATCCTATTATGAGCACATCGTTGAATCATGGAGTCATGGAATAATTTTGAATTTCTTTCCCCTTCCTTCAACCATTGACTTCTAGTTTTTTGTTTCCAAAGTGTTTCCTCTTGATCCATTATGTGGTTGAGGGCCTCCTATATGCCCTTGTCTTCCTCCAACAACTAATCAGTGTATCCCTCCACTATAGCTTTATGTTGAAGCTCTGCCATCTCTTCCTCAAGGATTCTCTTGGATTGAGAGATGTTGCTGAAGACTTCTTTATTCCAAATTTTTTATCTCGCTTTGACCCATTTGATTTTTTGTTGAAGAATGTACATTTCCAATCCACCTTGTCTTAGTGCATTGTTCCACCATTGAGAGAGGGTTTCCATAAATTCAAGATAATCCATCCAAAAATTCTCAAACCTGACAGGTCTATTGCATGGCTCAGTGTTTTGCTCGATTTCTAGGCTTATGGGCCAATGATCTAAGCCAACACTCAGGAGAATGAAGGAGTCCATGGTTTCCCCTAAGCAAAGTAGGATGGATAAAAGGAGGAAGTGATATAAACGAGAGGCCAACTAATGGGAACCCCCTCTTTTGTTATTCTCAGTGTGGACCCTAGTATTTAGCTTGATGTATACCATGTCAAGAGTAGCAATAAGATGTCCAAACGCTCTGTTGGATGGGTCCAACCGAGTGGTTCCTCCTTTTCTTTCTATAGAAGAGGATATCTTGTTGAAATCTCCTCGCATGATCCATTCGCCTTCCATGGGTTTATCCCTCATTAGTGAGTCCAAGAATCCCTTCTTCATAGATGGGTTGGTTGGGCGATAGACGCTAGTTAGAGTGTCTAAGAACCCTGTGATTTTTAGAGAGAAGGAAGAGGATAGGGAGAAATTTGTTGAAAAAAAATTGGACATATGTATGAGGTTTGGATCCCATAGAATAGATATACCTCCTATGGCACCTATTGCATCGAGTGCCATCATGTTGCATCATTTCCAGCAGAAGGATTCACAGGCCTGCATTGCTTCCATTGTACATTTTTTTTTGCAATCATAATAATAATAGGATTTTCTTGATGGATCTTGGATCAGAGGTTTCCTTTCTTGCTTTTCCCTCCAAGACATCTAATGTTCCAATATATAACCTTCGTTGAAAAACTATTGGTGAGAAGCTAAGGATTGCAACCACTCAGATAGTGGCATGTAGTTACTTTATGCAATCAACTATTTTCCAAGGTCTAATATCCTTTGTTGGTTCATGTTCCTTCCTTTCTTACCGCCTCCAGGTTACTATTCCCTTGTTGAGAAGGAAGAATGGCCAAAAAGTTTCTACGTTGGTGTTGAGAGTCTAAAGCAGATGCGGTATTAGAGGTGGCTTCCAGAATGGCCCTCTGGATCAGTTTGATGTGGAGCATTGGGATTGTGGAGAGGTATCCCCTCTTACATACGTCAACATGTTTTTGTATCTTATGATTGGTTATGTCCACTTCCTTATGTTCATTGATGTTTCCTTGGTTTTCAACTTCTTCCATGGTAGTATCTTTGTTAGGGTCTATCTTCCTGCGCTTATGCTGATCTGAGTCAACATCTTCTTGATTTTATGTTTCTTTGGGTTTGTCTATGATAGTTTCTTCGAGCTCCATCTCCTCTGTCTCAAGGATGGTGAACATGTTGGAATTGTCAGTTTCCTTGGTTTGAGATTTGGCGTTGCCCGGGGCTTTACCCTTGGATCTGTGATTTACGGCAGTGAATTCTTTTAGATCTGGCTGGGATGAGGGGGGTGGGGTAGCTAGAGGGGATGAGGTTTGAATCTCTGAGAAGTATCTGTAGAGGTGGTCATATTCATGGTATTTGTGGCATCTGAAGGGGATGTGTTCGTAGTCTAGGGATTTCATCCATTCCTCATCTTGGAAGTTCAAGCGGATGGATTCCAGCAATGGTTTTGAGACATTCATATGGACACATATTCTGGAAAAGGAGGTGTATCATCCTCATTTAGTGATATCTGATATTTTGATGTAGGTTCCAATACTATTGCCTATGCTGAGTAGGGTTTCTTCCTCCTAGTATTCCTGAGGAGGGACATACATCCTTACCCAGACCGCTACCTCCGTGAAGTGTTCATGATCAGGGTGGTAGTTGTATTTCCAGTATCGCATGGATAGCCCCTCACTTTTGACAAAATGGGGACCCTACTCTACTATCCTTTTTCTTTCCTTCAGCTCTAAGAATATTACTGTAAAGAACCCTTTTGATCCTAGTCTTACATCAAATCCACCCTGTGGATTCCATTTTTTGTTGATCCATCCCTGGAGAGCTCTTTCTATGCACTAGAATCCCAAAAACTTGCAGATCAGGGCATGTTCTCTCATGTGTTATCTATACTCTGCCAATTTGTTTCGATGTGATCTCTAGGGTTTGGATATCGCATGTTTTCAAAAAACATTTGCTTTTGGGTATATCCTGGGCCCTCTTCTAAGTCGCGGGGCTTCTTCTTTCCCCCTTATGCTGTGGGTTCTCCCTTGAATGCGACCAAGTACTTGCATATTGGGTTTGGTTATCGCCTTCGTGCAATCGGTCTAGCGGTTTTTCCTAGTTTCGAATGATGTTGCAGTAGGAGGGCGCTCCCACCCCAATGTCTTTGCCATCATGCCCTCCCAGTTATGAACCTGCAAGAGAAGAAAACCATAATCGGGTTGCGAGCCCTAGATCTGAACCCTTACCTGTGCTGACAAAAGGAGCATAGTGCTCACCCGAGAAAGCCTTTGTATAAACAAATGTTAATCCAATTTCTCATATGTATTCATTCTATACTTTAAAAAATTATATATTAAGGTTTGAAGACAAACATAGAAGTTTTATTTTGAGCATAAACAACATTCAAAAAAGTGATATTATCTTCAATGTATACAAGAAACACAAATAAATGATAATGATGGTATGATTTTTTTTTACAACATAAATGATAATGATGATATGAGTTTTAAAAAACATAGTAACAACAAAGTAATTAGAGAAAAATGTAAAGGGGGTGCTAATTGAATCCAATTAAATTGCACAACTTGAAAATTGAAAACAATGTATACAACTTGAGAATTGAAATGAAAGAAAATATGAAGGGGTGGTGTAATATGATTATCAATTTAGATTTAAAGTTTTAAATAAAAAATAACATTATTAATATTATGAGTTTATTATCTTTACGAACTTTATCATAATTTAAATTTAATATAAAATAAATTTATTACAACTTATTATATTAATAACATTTAATTATTGTTTATTCCAATAATAAAGATAAATCAGAATTTGTTTTAAATATTTAATAACTATTCTTTAACCATTATCAATTACGTGTCTAAGCGAATATACAATTTTCTATATTTATTAGTTAGTAGGGCACTTAAGTGATTTGAATAGCATCAATAAAGGAACCCAAAAAAACAAATTTACTTCTTTATCATCTCCACAAGTTTAAGGTTGTCACTCCACTAGAATAGTACCTCAAATAATGATAGAATATTGCATCGTTCAAAGATCTTTTTACATCCCACCCCAATTTATTTGATTTGGGGTGGTCACGGGTCGAGGAAAGGAGTACCTCAAATAATGATAGAATATTGCACCGTTCAAAGATCTTTTTACATCCCACCATCTTAACCTCCATAGAATGTGATCATCTCCACAAGTTTAAGGTTGTCACTCCACTAGAATAGAGGATGGACAAATTATTAATGCAAGGAATTGACGTGGCAAAAGGCTCGAATAATAATATATTTGAGGAATTCACGTGACAAAGTAATAATACATTCAAAATTTAATTATCATCTCTTTCTTATGTAGTGAAGGTATTCTCTTCAATATATAAGCCCTTTCACAAAAATCCCAACCATCAATTTAGAAGTAACAAGTAATCTATGCAATCACATTAATTTTTGTAAGCTTACTAAAATATCTAGAGTAATTATCATAATTACTATTTTTAAAGTTTAATGTTTAATGTATATTCACATAATAGATATAATAAAAATATAGAAAAAATGTGTTGTCGGCATAATACATGTTGGAAAATAAAATTTTAGTATTAATATTTTGGGTGACACAATTGTGATTATAGATGATCCACAAAATTTAATACATTGTTGGCATAATAAAAATTATATAAAGATAAAAAAAATGCATTATTGACATAATATATGATGGAAATGAAAGTTTAAATATTACTATTTTTAGTGATATAATTGTGATTGTGGGTGGTCCACAAATATAATGCATTGTTAGCATAATAAAAACAATACAATATACATATAAACAATTGGACCATTTTCCATAATTGTTGCTTTAGTATGGTGATTGGTGTTAACTTATGGTGTCTTTAATATACATAATTTTAGCCAACAAGTAGATGGAAATGACACAATAATCAATAATCCTACAACTATACAAGGGGATGGAAATGAAACAATAAGAAATAATTCCTAACTTATGATTTATTACACTAACTTTTACTAAGATTATTTTGTTTAATCAATCTCAAACACATATTATATTTTTGAGACCAAATTTAATATCATAAAAATCAAAGATCATAAAACTAAATACTAAACATTATTAAGATTAATAAGATCAAAGAAATGAAGATTAATAAAGGTGATGTTTTCATCAAAAGTACCTTCTACACTATACAAGGCATTTTACATGAATCCAAATCAACTATAAACTAATTTTACATAAATCTAAATCAACTATAAACTAATTTGGAAGTAACGAGTAATGTAAACAAAATAATTCAATGTAATTATCATAATGACCAAAACCGATCAAAATAAAAATTGACTACTAATATTTTCGGTGACATAGATGTAGCTTTGTGGTCACCAAATTAATATGAATATAGAAGGATAACCTTCTAAATAAGTAACCAAGTGCCTTTGCAATCCTTTCTTTAATTAGCATTTTAGTTTGATATATAATTATTTTAGTTGTTTTGTTTTTAGTAAACATCATTTTAGTTATGCAAATGGATAAAAATGATATAATAACAACTAGTCCTTAATTTAAGGTGTACACTACCTTTTAATATATTTAGACTATTTTGTTTAATGAGTATTAAACACATATATTATATATTTAAGACCAAATTTAATAGTATAAGTAGTAAATATCAATCGACTAAATATTAATAACATTAATAGTTTTGTTTATATGGAATTTTTTTCATAATAAAGACTTGTATAATGTAAATAGTTTCAATTATGGAAGACAAGGCGTCTTGGAGACTCCTCCACTAGATCTCTTGGAATCAGACGTCCAATGAAGAAGTATCTGAATAACTTGATTAGATTACTAAGAATGAAATGTATTTATACATGCAAATAGGCCCAACAAACAGCTAATAATAGCTGGGGCTGTTGAGTTCCTAGGTGAGCTTACCTCACACAAGCTGGCAGTGTTGGAAATACCAACTCCAACACCCCCCCATAAGCGAAACATAGGGAGGAAAACAAAAAAAAAACAAAGATGGGTCCCAACAACTAGGCCTGATGAGGTACCCATGTACAAACTACTCTCCAAACCGGAGAAAAGGAGAAAACCGCATGGGAAAAAACTCCTCCCCAAAAGAGAGAACACAACAAAAAATGAAGGTAGGAGGACTCAAGATGACCCCCCAAGGACAACTTCCTTCACCCCAAGAATCGAACGGAGCTGAAGAAACCGAGGAGATGCAAGAGGTTTAGTAAAGATGTCTGCCACTTGTGCTTCAGTAAGCAAGTACTCCAAGTTGAGAACACCATCCTGGATGAGCTGCCGAAAGAAGTGCATGTGGATCTCAATGTGCTTGGTCCTTTGATGCTCAACTGGGTTGTGAGAGATATGTATGGCACTCTGGTTATAACACCAAAGAGTAGTAGGATGATCCTATGGAATTCCAAACTCTGTCAATAGCTATCGAAGCCAAAGGACTTCTTGACTGGCAAGAACTGCAGTACGGTACTCAGCCTTAGCAGAAGACAATGCAATTGCTAATTGTTTCTTACAGGACCAAGCAATAGTAGCAGAACCAATGCGGTAGACAAATTCTGATGTGGACTTCCGATCATCAATGGAGCCTTCCCAATCAGAATCAGTGAAACCCTCAAGCTGAGAAGAACCAGCTATGTACTGAATGCCGAATTTGGAAGTGCCTTGAAGATACTTAAGAATGTGCTTAGCTTCCTTCCAATGACTCTCATGAGGATCCTGAGAGAACCAATATACAAGATCGACTGCAAAGGAGATGTCTGGTCTTGTATGAGTCAAATACAACAAACTCCCAACCAATTGTCGATACAAGGATGGATCAACACGAGGTGATGAGCATCTAGCAGTAAGTGTAACGCCTGACTGAAAAGGAGTGGGTGCTGACTTACAATCAAACATGCCAAATCTTTGAAGTAGGTCAAGTGCATACTTTTGCTGAAAAATGAAGATCCCTTCTGAAGACTGAAGAACCTGCAGGCCAAGAAAATAGTGCAAAAGGCCAAGATCATTCATATCAAATTGTTCCATTAATTCCCGTTGAACATTCTGAATCAAGGATGAAGAACTCCCTGTGACAATTAAGTCATCGACATACAAAACTAGAATCAAGAGATCAGTGCCCTGTCTTCTAGTATAAATAGTAGGATCAGAATGACAACGCTGGAATCCTTAAGAGATAAAAAAACTATCCATCTTCTCATACCAAGCTTGAGGAGCTTGTTTCAGACCATACAATGAATGTCGAAGCCTACATACTAGAGAGGAGTCTTGCACAAAAAAAGGAGGTTGCTCCATGTAGATCTCTTCCTGCAAATCTTCATGCAAAAAAGCACTCTTCACATCCATCTGATACACTGACTAGTGTTGTGAGGTAGCAAGAGACAACACAAGGCATATGGATTTCATCTTGGCAATAGGGGCAAAAGTATCAAAGTAATCAATACCTTTGACCTGTGAAAAACCCTTGGCTACTAGTCGTGCCTTACACTTGTCAACAAAACCATCTGTAGCATACTTGGTCCTATAAACCCATTTGCAACGAACTAGTTTTCATCCCTTTGGAAGAGAAACAAGATCCCATGTATGATTCTTCATCAAAGAAGAATACTCCTTGGTCATGGAAGCCTCCCATTCAGGTATCCCAATAGCATTTGGAAATTTTTTAGGATCCTCTGAAATGGCATGACTGATAAAGGATATACCAACTATTTTTGGATGATTATTGCTGAGAGTGGAAGCAAAATAACTAAAATCAGATGCACCATAGCCAAACCTTTCAAGCGCCTTCCTTTTACAGAGGCTTCTCCTTTCCTGTTCTTGAGCAGGTTGTTCAACTGCAGGAGGCGGATGTACTTCTAGTTGATTTCCATCTTTAAGAGGGGAATTCTCATCATCCTCTTGGTCTTCAAAAAACAAACTATCAGCATGATTAGCATGAACATGCCAATCTATGGAGAGATAAAGGTCAGATGAATGTTTGAAGTGCTCATTAAAACGAACATCCCTGCGAAACAAGACATCCTTAGTGACATGATCAAATAAACGATATCCTTTCATGTCTTCACAATAGCCAACAAAAATGAGTGGTTCACTCTTCTTCTCCATATCTTTACATTTTTCATGCGGAATGATTGCCCATGTTGCATAGCCAAATACTCTGAAAATAGAGACATCGGGCTTGACATGACTCCAAGCTTCCTCTGGAGTCATATGTAACACTTCTTTGTGAGGCATCCGATTCTGAATGTAATTTGCACAGTTCACTGCTTCGGCCCAAAAGGAGGATGACATGTTCTTGGAATGAATCATGCAATTCACCATTTCTTTCAATGTCCTATTCTTTCTTTCAACAACGCCATTTTGCTAAGGAGTGTAGGGAACAGAGTGTTGATGCAAAATACCTTGTTCTCTACAAAAGTATTTGAATTCCTGATTGACATACTCCCCCCATTATCTGTGCGCAGATTCTTGATAGAATGAGAAGATTGCTTCTCAACAAAATCCTAGAAAGTCTTGAAAGTGGCGAAGACTTCACTTTTGTACTTAAGAAAGTACACCCAAGATCGGCATGAGAAATCATCAATAAAGGTGAGTGCATACTTAGCACCGGAAAAAGAATGAGTTGGAAAGATCATGATATCACTATGCACCAACTCAAGAGGTACAATAGCACACAACGCTTTTCCTTTCGGAAAAGGATCTTGATGTTGTTTTCCAAGAACACATCCTGGACAAACTCCATCTGTGCATGAAACCTTAGGAATCCCAAGAACAAGTTTTTGTGAATTCATTTGTTGCAGATACCTATAATTAAGGTGTCCAAATATTTCATGCCAAAGCCTACTTAATGAATCAACATGAGCAATGAAAGATTTACCATAAGAAGACTCAAAACTAGCAAATTTGTATAAGCAAGATCTGTGATCAGCCTGTCCATATGCAACAACATTTTCTGCATTGTGTAGTTCATGAATGACCACATCAATGGGAGAAAATGTAACTGTTTTCCCATCACCAGAATGGAAGATCTGATAAATGGAGAGCAAATTGGCAGAGATGTCAGGTACAAGCAAAACATTGTTGATACAACCAGCATCTAACTGCACAGTTCCTGATCCTTGAACATCAAGCTATGAAGAATCTCCCACGGAAATTTGGGAAATGCTACAATCAGATGGAGATGGAAGCAACTCATTAGAATACGTCATATGATGAGATGCTCCTGAGTCAAATATCCAGTTGTCATAGGATGCATGTGAAGCTCGAGCAGATAAGGCAATCCCTTTACTAGATGAGGAGGGTTTGGACACTGAAATATTATGCTTCTTCATAGCTTCATTCAATGCCTCAAGTTTCTTGAAGAACTTGGTTTATGAATGCCCTTCTTTTCCACAAAAGCTGCAAGTTTCATTTGATCTCTTCTTCCATGTCTTGTAGGAAGACCTATTTGACTTAGAAGTGCGTTGAGAAGACTTTGGCTTCTGCTGAGGCTTGACGGGAGGATCACTATCCTGAGCAAAATTATTCTTCTTTTAAAAACGAGCTTTGGATTTACCTTTTGAGGTATGTGCTACAAGTGCCTGAGAGCTAGAGAGTGCATCTAGCTGCTGAAGCTTAGATTTTTCTCTTGTTAGACGTTCACAAAATAACTCGAAAGTAGGCATTTTAAAATTGTCATCAAGTGCATCCATTGTAGAATAAAATGAGGAAGAGAATACCTGATACAGACCCTTCAGCTTGGGTAGAATCAGGAAGATGCATTCACTATCTGTTTTAGTCTTGCCACATGCTTTCAATTGTACAACTAGTGACTTGAATTTGGTAAGATAGTATTCAATATAAGTATGTTCATCAGGTATAAGAGATGACAACTTCGTCTCTAATTCCAAAGCCCAAAATTCATTGACTTTCCCAAATAGGGAGGCCAAGTTGTCCCAACTTGCCTTTAGTGTTTTACAGGCATCAAGGTGAAACAATAGGCTATCAGAAACATGAAGCCCGATCAATCCCATTGCCTCATCCAGCTTATTTTGATAGGCAAATTTTTCAATCTCTTTGGTGAATATTGGCTGCTCCTCAGCCAACATCTACCATAAGCCTTTTGATTGCAACAGTTGTTGCATCTTTAGCTTCCAAGTGTGGTAATTATGGGGTGTGAGGAGGTCAATAGCCCTCGACTCCGCCATATTAACAATACAGCAACTGAAAATCACAAACTGGAAAAAAAAGAAAGATAATTTCCAGGAAGCAAATAAAACGAGAGCATAACCTGCTCTACATATGCTCTACATACCAGATCTGCTGAAGATGTAGTGAAACCTGCAAGCGCTAAACATATACCAGATCCGCTGAAGATGAAGAAGTAAGCAGATCCAAGCTTAAATCGCCATAGACAAGGATTCCCAAGACTAGCAAGAGGAGATCCACAATCATAAAATGAGAGAGCGGCTGTCACTGAGAGCTTGAAAATAAAAAATATAGAGAGGACAATGCCTCATGAAATAAGGGCATCCAACCAAAAACACCGATCTCACAGGAAACAAAGCCATCGATCTATCAATCTCGATCTCTCTTAGGCCACCAATGGCAAGCACAGATCCGAAAGCAAACCGTATGGCCCGTCGAAATTTTCCTCAGCAGCAATTTTGGCCATACTCCGGATCAAAATTTTTATCTTTGACAAATCTGTTGGCGAGATTGCAAGGCATCTAACAAGAGAAGATATGCGCCCATGGAGCTAAGGAATTGAGCAATGCTCCAGCTCGGAGGAATAGTGATAGAGGCCATGGATCCAAGCCAAAACCGAGCCACGCTAAGTGCTGAGATATGAGAATTATGGCCCCACAACAGCACTCATAGCCAATGGCCAAAACGGATATTATATTCCTCCAAATCCCAAATCTAAGACATACCCGATACAAGACCTCCAACGATTCTAGAATTGGTCAAAGTTCGGAAAATCTAAAGATCTAAGAGCTGACACTATATAAAAGGACGAAGATCTAAGAAGCTACGACTTCTACAATCTTCTTTTCTCCAAATGTTTTCTGCGGGAATCTTTGGATCACAAAAATAGTGGTCTGATAGCGTTTAGAAAATAGAGATCCACCATAGGTGACGCTCAAATTTGAAATAGTTTCCCGCTACCAGAGAAAAGAGCTCCAAATTCTTGGGCATTGGCTTAAAGTTGAGCAGCACAATAATCCAACACCAAAACTGTCGGTAGCTCACAACGATCCCACAGATTTCTCAAGAAAATGAGCTAAAGATCCACACAACCAATATTCCACCAAACAGAACCATATTATAGAACTGAAAAGCTCACTAAGAAAAGCACAGGGTAGGGTCACATCCCCTCTCGTGAGAGAGTTAGGGCTGTACCGGCTTTGATACCATGAAGAAGTATCCGAATAACTTGATTAGATTACTAAGAATGAAATGTATTTATACATGCAAATAGGCCCAACAAACAGCTAAGAATAGCTGGGGCTGTTGAGCTCCTAGGTGAGCCTACCTCACACAAGCTGGCAGTGTTGGTTGGAAATACCAACGCCAACATCCAAGAGTCACCTAGTTAATGTATAAATAAACATTTTGATTGATGAATTAATTTAATAAGGGAGTTATACTTGTCAATTACATGTTTACATGACAGCATTGTTTCAAAGTTTAAGAATGTATGTTTGTGTATAACATGGTAATAGTTTGCATGCAAATTTTGAATTTATAGATTCATAACATTATATGTTTGTATCATATCAAGGTTTTGGTTGTGCTATTTGAAGATGCATTTTGAGACTTCACAAGTTTAGATAGCATTATTACAATTGCATGTTATAAATTTTAAAGATGCATATTTTAACATAACATCAAGGTTGTAAAATTTTACTATGTATGCTTAGACTTAACAAGTTCATATAACTTTAACGCTTTGAGTTGTAAATTTGAAAATTGCATATTTTAACTTAACTATAAGGTTGTGAAGCTTGGAATTTCATATGTAGACTAACTAGTATGCACACTGTTAAAGTTATGGTTTTTTCATAAAATTCAATAATGCATATATACATTTAATAAGTTTACATGACATCTAGGTTCCAAAAGTTTAAGGATCCATATTTGAATTCCACAAAATTTCATAACATCATTAACATTATAAGTTTTCATATTACAAAGATTGTAAAGTTTAAGAATATGCATGTTTCTAAACTACAAATCTGTGTAAAACATCAATGTTTATGTAAATGACAAAAATGACTATTTTGACCTCAAACTTTACGTTAAGATAATCAATTAATTCTTATACATTTACTCATTTAATATATATAAAAAAGCAATATTATAAATAATATTATATTATTTTGTTTGTTATATAATTTAAGTGTATTTTTACAATTTGACAACATTGCTACTTATATTCTTTTTCAAATATAATTACATTTAAATTTCATTGTAGATACATTGCACAAGAAAAGAAATGTATAATTATAATTCTTTTAAGAATATAATTCTGTATTTTACAAATGAATGTAATTACTTTAATTTCAATCTAAGTATATTGCACCTAAAGAGATTCATATTATAGTTCTTTTAAGAATATAATCATACTATTTACAATGGAAATAACTACTTTCAAATTTTAATCTAATTACATTGTACAATATAATCCTAGTATATTATTTTAGATTTTTATCAATATCAAGATTTTCATAGTTGTGAACGGGCATTATTACTTCTGCAAAATTAGCAATTAACAGAAACAATCTAACCACCATGATAATCAATATAAAGTAGCTTTGATTATATAACATCTAATTTTAATTTTAGAGCTTGGAAAAATATTCTAAGAAACACATTTAACCACCTTGACAATCAATAATATAAAGTAGTTTCTAATTTTTATTTTAAACTTTGAAAAATATTTTAAGATGATATTTGTACACTTAGGTGTTTATATTTTAGAATTTGGAGTAAAATACAACTATACATACATTGTAAGAATATGAGATAAGTGTACATATTGATTTTATTGGTTAGTTGTTCGAAATAAACAATTATAAAAAAAAATAATATAAAAATTAATTGGTATTCAATGTATAGATAACTAATATAACAGGTAGCTAGCTCAAGCATAGACATTAGGTAATTACAACTAAGCATGAAAAAAAAAACAACCAATAAACTTGTTCATAATACTTAACTTGTGTCCTGTAGATATTCATTATGGATGTTCACTAACCACAAATTAAGTGACTATACTTGTATATTTTATACTTTATAAAATAAATTTAAAAAAAATGAGCATATCAGTTGAGACAATGTACTCATCTCAATTTCTTTAGCAGAGACAAAGGACTCATCTCAATTTCTTTAGCAGCTTAAATTTATCAGTAGCTTTCAAACTATCGAGAGTTGGGACAATGGGCTCATCTCAATTTATTTGCAAAGCTTAAATTTATCTGCAGCTTTCAAACTGCAATTCCATGTGCTTTCTTTAGCAGCTTAAATTTATCAGTAGCTTTCAAACTATCGAGAGTTGGGACAATGGGCTCATCTCAATTTATTTGCTAAGCTTAAATTTATCTGCAGCTTTCAAACTGCAATTCCATGTGCTTTCTCAGTTATTTTGTCATCTCAATTTATTTGCGAAGCTTAAATTTATCTGCAGCTTTCAAACTGCAATTCCATGTGCTTTCTCAGTTATTTTGTCCTCTCAATTTATTTGCTAAGCTTAAATTTATCTGCAGCTTTCAAACTGCAATTCCATGTGCTTTCTCAGTTATTTTGTCAGCAATTCATGTGCGCTCTCACAATTATTTGGATTCCAAAATACTATAAAAGCAATGATAAAGAAACTTTGCACAGTATGTGCCGGGACATTTTTGGAGTATTAGTAAAACCAAAGTCTTTTGGAGTATAGCTGACACTAAGGGACGAAATATTTTAGTAGAGTTTCAAAATGGCAGTTGTAACGTAAACTCTGTCATGTTGTCGATATGCAAAATAGACACTAAACACGGCCAAGTCTGCTAGCATGCCGTAATCATATTATATTTCATCAGGGGAGATCTTTCGATGAACGAAATTCCATGACGATTTTTCCAATAACATTTCCTCTAATCCTTTCTGGTATCCTATAAATACGATCCCTATGGAAGTATGTTCTACCAACATAGCAGCTCTCTTCTCACACTACTCTCAAAGATTGATGCTCAATTCATTTGCAGATTATTGCTGGTTATGATTGTTGGCTGCATTTGTGAAACAAATACTTTAGCTTCCAGATAAAATAGATTTCTTCCGCCATCTCACATTGCATCTGCAGTCCATTATAAGCAGCTCGCTCCACCCAAACCGCTATCGACGGCCCCAGTAGTGGAGAAAATACCGCCCGTGCTTAGAAAACCTTGCAAGGATGTGTAAGTTTCTCCCTCATACAAGCACAAATATACACTTCCTATCAAGGACCGCGTGCTTGTTTCACTACCAGTTCCTCTTCCTACAATTCCTATTCCTCCAACTGCTCTTCCTGAACTTCCTATTCCTCTGATTTCTATTCCAACAATTCCTGTTCCTCCAACTGCTCTTCCTGAACTTCCTATTCCTCTGATTTCTATTCCAATAATTCTTGTTCCTCCAACTGCTCTTACTATAATTCCTATTCCTCCCATTGGTCTTCCCCCAATTCCTATTCCTCCATCCAAGTAGAAATCTCCACCTCCTACCTAGGTGGAGATTTCACAGCCAAAACCAACTTATATAACAAGCCTCCACCAACTCCAAATCCCATTCCTCCTCCTCCACTAGTAAAATCTACTCTTCCTCCCTATCAGAAACCTTCTCCGGTGTCTAAACCAGCAAAATCTACTCCATCCCCACCACTAGAAAAACCATACAGATACGAATCGACTCCTCTCCCAACCCTATGTTCTACTCCCCAAAAACAGTACCTGCTTTCCTTCCTGTCCATCCCAAACCCCTCGTATACCACTCACCACCTGCACATCACTACTCTTAGTGCAAGCCTCCTCCTCATTATTAGTTTCTTACGATACAACTTCAGAATTATATGCCACTATTAAGGTAAGTTGTTTATTGGAAATACAATGTTATTGATAGTTTACCTTTTTGTTTGTCTGCATTAAATGATCGATTATATTCTTGGAAAACATGCTTATGATATTTACAAGAGATTGCCTCTTTTGATCTCCATTAATAGCATAAATCCTTCACATGCATCGCCGGACTATGACATTATGAGAAGAGTTTCTGTCATGATTCATGGTAGAATGTCTAGGGTAGAGCTGGAGATACCGTACCTCCGACTACAAATCATTGTGATGATTGCAAGTGCGGGAGGATTTGTAGTTAGTCCTTTTTTTTCTAGGTGAGCATGGTGGTAAGGCTGGGGCTACTCTCCTTTCCATATTGCATTAAATCTTTTGCTCGAGGCACAAATTTGTACGAAAATTGTTTCTCGCAGTTTGACACCCGTCGTGGGGGAGAATATCCTACTAAGATGTGTTGGCACAATGTTGTCGGAATTGTGGTGGGACATCGGCTTCCAGTCTTGGTTTCATGTTCCCAATTAAATGATTTTCAGATAAATACTTAAGTTGGCCTACCCAATTCCTAAGGGTTATGTGGAAGAACTAAAATATTGACATTTAACCCCAAGGTCTATAGTTTCTCATGAAAATTCAATATTCTAAATTGATGGTGGAAAAATAGGCCAATAAATTATGGAATAAAATTTAAATGCTCCAAAATGAAGTGGCATTAGTTCTTAGTTGGACTTGGGGCCACATAAGTGGACATGTGGGGTCCACATGAGAGAATATTCCTCGTTTAAACATGGAGCCATCCCAAAGTTATAGTTGGAAGGGAAGAGGTAACCTTCATGAAGGAAGAGTAAGAGTCATAGGGATAAAAATAGGCAATGACAGATTCTATGACAATTATGACAAGAATTATGACACTTACGACATATTCTATGACACCTATGACACTTATGACAGATTCTATGACATCTATGACAACGTAAGAGATAAAAATAGACCAAGAGGGCACATGAGATGAGTTACACATATCCAAAGAATCCAAAAGATTCCCCAACTCGAATTCATGGATGATTTGGAGACAAACGATGAGCCAAGTTTTCTTGTGGGGCCATTGAAGGGTCATAAACCCCACTAATACGATTTCATGAGTAATTAGGAGATAATTTGAGTTCTAAGGATGTAAATGAGTCAAATAAAGTTATTAAAAGGAGTCCTAGTCGAAATGGAGTCATTTTTGGTATTTTTTTATTTCCATCTTTGCAATTTAGGAGAGCTTCAAGCTTGTCCTTGCACAGTGGATGTTAATCCTCCCTACCTTAGAACCAATTTCGAGGGTGGAAGATTCCCATCCAATTTGGTTGATAGAGAGGCCATTGAGACCTCTCAACAGATATCCATGGATATCTTTTGATACATGTTCAACCCCCATCTGAGTTCGCTTTCATATTCTCTCATTCTTCTCTATTCTCATTCTACTATCTTTCTCTCAATGTTCATGTAAACTGAGATAGTGCACTCTTTGTTGCATATAGATAATGGAAGCCTATTGTTTCAACCTTATGAACTTGTTAACGGATGCATAAATATTTAAAGGATAGATCATGAGAGCGATAGCTCGAAATACTAATCACTTCATGTACTATTTCTCCAAGTAACATTGATATCTGAGCTAGTTTCCTTTGTCTCTCAATGTCATGTAAAAGTGATATGGCACACTGCTTGTTGCATATAGCTAGTGGAGGATTGGTATTTCGACCTGATGGACATGTTAATTTCTACATAACGTTTTAATAGACATATCATGAGAGTTGCAGCTCTAAATACCAAGTACTTCATGTGATATTTCCAATTAAAACTTAGATTCAAGCCATTTCCCTCATAGTATTTTCATGCTGATTTGGGGATGATATTGCACCTGTTTTATATCAAATATTTATGAGATTTGTGTCTATTTTATGAGCTTGATATGGATTTAAATTGATCACCCAAATAATGTATGCATACCCCTAAATTGTTTCTATAGTTTGTGACATAAATTCAAGTCCCCATATCTACCATTTTCACCCAAATTATATACTCTAGAAGCTGTTGTCCTTGGGAAACCTATTCAACACTAAAACCTTATATAATGCTGCAAAAATGTTGCACTTGATGTACTATAATAGAGACAAGTTTCATAAAGAATTCTAGTGAATTCCGTACAATGTTTGGAAGGGAAAATAGTGGCTGACCTAGGGGGGATTTCCACCAATCCAATTGACTAGTTTTGTCCTGAATATTCTCTCCTTCGGGATTTGGATCATGATCTTGGAATCCCCCTCCATAACGAGTTTATGAAATATCATTTATTCGGCTAATTGGATTCCTTTCAACATTGCGAACAAATATGTTGTGTTGTTTCTTTATGTTCCAAGTGAGCCTGCAAAAACTTTTAGGATATTTCCTTGGTCGTCCATAAAGGCCCCTCCATGTTAAATTTTCAGAATTGACTTCAATTTGATCTAGGATCTTAACTGAGAGAACAACATGTACAGCAAATCTACAGCATATCAATCATGGACACAATAATGCAAGCACACAAGAGACACGGAGTTTACTTGGGGAAAACCATAAAGGTGAAAAACCCCAATAACTTCCTCAGAGATAGATAGAGCAATGATACAACCAGAATACAAGAGATAGTCTTCTCCTAGCAGCAGAGCCTCCTCCTCCACAAGTGCACCACTCTCCAAAGTGTGAGTGAGAAAATAGAATGTATAAAATGAGAGAGACACACTCTCTATTTATACACTAACTTGACTTGACCTTTACTCAACTAGGTCGACCTCAACTTAACCACTTAACATAATGCTGACTGGGCCGACCCCCACTAGGGTGGTCTAATAACCCTTTGACCCACATGACTTATACAAGGCCGACCCCAACAAGATGGTCTAATAACCCATCAAGTATAAGTTACGACACTTACAATATAAATGATGACACTTCTGTATAGAGGAATAATAACATCTCTATAGGAATACAACCACTTCCATATAGAGGCATAATAACATCTCTATAGGAATACAATATACATATATGTGAAATACATTCCGAAGTTACATATACATCAACACTCCAAAACCCGCAGGGTCAGGGTTACCTCTCTTGGCACCGTCAAAGTTTAGCTTGAAAAACCCCACCTCCGGTGGAGACCAAGATGAGGGACTATTGTTTCTAATATTTTTTCTAGGGGTTGTCTAAGGAGATTCTAATGGATTGATGCCCCATGCTTAGAGGATTCTTTGGTCTTGATTTTGACGGATCTAGTATTCAGAAGACCATTAAGAGATAATGAACATTTCCATGATGTGGGATTCGATTCTCTTCCAGACGTAATATGTGGTTTGGATTTTGTTTTTGAATATGCGTCTATTTTTCTCTTTCCAAACTTATCATAGGGTGAGTCCTAGAAAAAGTTCTCAGAGTTTGTTAACAATATCGATCTCACTAATGTACCTCTTCCATTGGGAGATGGTCTTTCTTATGCAAGAGCTATCATGATCGGACTTCCTGATTATGATTTCTCCCTTGTCCCAAATTTGCTAGGAAAATGGGCATTGACTGAGAATGTGTTTTGCAGTTTATTCTTAAGTGTGACATAAGTAGCATATGGAGGGTCCTTCAAATCCTTGTTTGATGAGACGATTCCATGTGAGGATTATGTTTGAGGCAACCAACGAGATAAAGATGGAGACTTTCAACCATAAATTTTGACTCCATATATGATACCATATGTCATCCTATGGTATTTGATTGTCCTAAGTGAGGATAGTACATGCTTCCTTTACTGGTGTGTCGTAATCACAAGATATCTTCTCCATCTTGAGCGATTATTCTATGGGATTGGATATACTTCCAGGAAATGATCCATTTTTATTCTGTGGGATCTAGATGCCATTGATTCCTATCAATCTAGTCCCTACATTGTGATTTCCTTTCCTGCGGGTTCAAAAAATGAGCCACGACCATCCTATTGGAGTCTATTGAAAATTGTCTTAGGATCTGATTCTCGTTGAGGGAATTGAGTTTGATGCGTTATTTCCAAGAATCGTCCCAGAAGAGGGTAGTTTGCCCATTGTAGATTTCCCAGAAGACAGGGTCTTGGATTAATACCCTATTTTACTAAGTCACCTTCCAAATTATGGATCCTCCTATGGTTTCATGAATTTTGATCATATCTTGATGACTCATGTCTAGGGCATACTTGTGCTGCCAAATTTGGGCCTAGAATGATTTGGGAGATGTGATCCATCGCCACCAAAGGTTTGCAGACATGGCTTGATTTTCTATTGCATGATCCCTTAGTCTAAGACCACCTTTGACCTTGGGTTTGCATAGCTTGTCCCAGGAGACCAATCCCATTTATTCCCTTTTTCCTTTGTTCCTCCCCATAGAAACGTCCATTGGATTTATATGATTTCATTCAAAATAAATTTCGGGGCAGAAAAAATTGAGACGAGATACGAACACATGCCATGGAGGACTGAATTGAGGACGACTAGTTGACTTGAAATGTTAAGTGAACGAAATGTCCAATTGGATAAAATTAGCTCCATTTTAGCTATGAAATTGGACCAGGAGTTTGTTTGGCTTTCTAATGAGATCAAAGGGACACCAAAGTAGAAAGAGGGTAACACACCTCTTTTGAAGGATAAAATGCAGGAGATTCACAGCTGGAGGCTTATGGCGGTGTTAAAAAAAAAGGTCTCTCATTTGTCATTATTGAGGGTTATGCCTAAGGAATTCATGAAAGTCGAAAGTAGGATTCTGAGGGTGTGGGAATCCATCACGGTGGAAACTTCTGAAATCATGATGTCATCCAAAAATTATAAGTGCGATACTTTGAGATTGTCACTACGTGGACTAAGGCCAGATAGGTGGTTGTTGTTGAGAGAAGCCTTCAGCGACCTTCCAAGTCCCTCCATCATTAGGATGAAGAGAAAGGGGGAGAGTGGGTCCCATTGACAAATGCCTCTTGACAATTCAAAGTGAGGGAAGGAGAACCATTCACCAAGATTGAAAATAAGGCTGAGGAGGTGAATGCCATAATCCATTAGATCCATCAGGGATCAAAACCAAAGGCGAGTAGATTTTGTTGGATGTATTTCTAGGATATTTTTTCAAAGGCCTTAGATAGGTCCAATTTCATGATCACGCCTGACTTCTTCTAGGTCTTAAGAGAGTGGATTGTTTCATGAGCAGTTAGAATGGCATCCGGGATTTGTCAACACTCCACATAACTAGATTTTCCTTTTGATGTGAGGTGAATTAAAATGGGCTTCAGTCTATTATCTATGATTTTGGTGATGATCTTGTAAATGATATTTCAAAGGGAGATAGGTCTAAATTTATCTGGTAGCACCGGAAAACCTTCTTTGGGTATGAGTGTCATTAAAGGTGCATTCATTGCTGGAAGAACATTTAACCAGTGTCTGGATTCCTCTACTACTTCCCAGATGTCCTATTTAACAATTTTCTATTAATGATGATATAAATATGTGGTGAAGCCATCTAGGAAAGGGGAATTACTTGCTGGCATATACTTGATGGAATCCATGACTTCCTCCAAATTTATTGGTCGGAGAAGCTTCTCATTCTGTTTCGGAGTTTCCAGGGAGGGGATGTGCTATAATATGTAGTATGTGACCCATTCTCGATTCTCATTTTCTTCCTTGAGAATGTTGTTGTGGAAATCCACCATCTCCTTTGTAATCTCCTTCTGAGTGGCTATGCACTTCCTATGACCTGAGTGGAGGAGAGAGATCCTATTATGAGCACATAGTTGAATCAAGGAGTCATGGAAGAATTTTGAATTTATTTCTCCTTCCTTCAACCATTGAATTCTAGATTTGTGTTTCCAAATTGTCTCCTCTTGATCCATTATGTGTTTGGGGGCCTCCTAGATCCGTTTGTCTTCCTCCAGCAGCTACTCAGTGTAGCCCTCCACTAGAGATTTCTGTTGAAGCTCTTCCATCTCTTTGTTAGGAACCTATGCCAACTCTTCTCTTTACTTTGTTAGTATATTGTTGTTGGACACATATGCTTTGTAGGCCGTCCCATAGTATTTTTTGATCCATAATTTGTATTAGCCCATGCTATTGACCCATAGTATTGGTCACATATGCATTGTAGGTCATCCCGTAATATTATATGTCCCATGGTATTGATCCATAGTATTGGGAATAGACTTAGTATATAAGTGTGTGTTGAGGCCAATGAAGGTACCATCAAGTTATTTGTATTGAGGTTGATCAAAGGAGGTTTCCCCCTCGAAATGGCCTATAATCAATAAAAGCGATTTTGAGTTTGTTTATTTCTGCTATCTCGTATATTCTCATTAATTAATTGTTGCAGTTTCTTCACATCTGGTGTCAGAGCACTTTCTTGGGTTCGTTGGGTGGAATTTCTGCCAATTTTTTTTTTGCATCTGTTGCAAGATCAGATCTGGGAATAATCCCAATTCGCTTAACTGTGGGAAGTACTTGGGCATAAGCCCTAAAACTCATTGTGAGGAGTATCACAGGAACCCCAAAGTAGCTAGCCCATTGAGAGGACCTGCCAACAAAAAGGGCAACGACTCCTACCTGATTGACTAGTTCCCACCCATGAGGTAAACCAAGAGCTGTCGTTTGTGGCAAAGCGGTTATCAGTTTTACCTGAGATGTGGAGTGAGGGGTACTGCCCCAATACGCAATCCGTTAGACAACATTACTGGCCGAGTGAAACCCTTGAACTGTTAGGAAGCCGAACATACCTGGGTTCCATATCTATTTTTAGGTGAACTATTGCTGATCACATCCACTCCGTTTGAGATCCATTCCGAGTTGTTTCAGATCCAACCATTTCAGATCCAGCCATTTTCGATCCATTCGGCACTGTGTCAGATCCATCTGTTGCCGATCACTTCCACATCGTTGCAGATCCATCTATTTCTTATCCCTTCTGCGCCGTAGCAAATCCATTCTGAAAAAGAAAAAAAAGAAAAAAAAAAAAGAAAAAAACAAAAACAACGTTTTTTTGCCATATCTCCCTTGTTGTAACTCTGTTTCCCTTGAAACTTCCCAGACACCCCTGCAACCCCATTCTGCATATTTCATTCTTGTGGACACTATCCCAAATTCTACTTCCCAAAGCCAGAAATTTCACATTTGTCTATTTTTAGGGTTTTCCATAACTTCTTCAATTTTCACCCACTCGCCTCCAAATTTTGCCACTGTGTTCATTCCCTATTTCTGCTTCTTTGTCCCTCTTTGACAAATTTTCGCATTCTTTTACCCCGCTTCTGAAATCTTCATTTTCTGCTCCCCTATCCATTCGAAAGTGTCCAAAACCTAGTCAAACCCTAATTACCCATCAGAGTTTTTCCCAAATCCAAATTTTCCTTTACTAAATATTCTTAGTTTTGTGTTTTTCTACCCATTCCTATTAAGTTTAAACCAAATAGACTAGCAAGATCACTGAAAGAAACATAATCACAAGATAGACACAGAATTTACCCTGGGAAACCCTCATGGGGTAGAAAACCCAGCAAAGCTTTCCTCAATAAGATGATCAACCAAAATACAAGATATGCTCCAAGACTTGTCCTTCTTCTCTACCTCACATGCAGACCTCCCAGACACAAGTTCGCTACTTTCTGAGTTGTGGAAGTGTGTCAAATGAGGAGCTCTCCTCCTCTATTTATACTAGTTCCCAACTAACCAAAAATCCCTAATGGGGCTGACCTCTTCTATAGAAGTCTAATAACCCCTAAAATATAAACCTAGGGCCAACCCCCACATGGTGGGTCTAATAACCCTAGTTCCCACAAACCATCGGAGGAATAAACATCTCCGGATACATAATTGAATCACCTCGGAGGAATGAAGCATCTCCGGAATAATAATGTACAAATATAATATTCTTAGAAGTTACAATATTCAACACTCCCCCTTAACGAGAAGGATATTATAACCACGTCTGCAGGAGCAAGGAGTCATCGATTACATCACACATGATACATCTGTATATCATCGGAAGCTTTCTTCATTACATTATCATCAGTAACTCAACCAGTTACTAGAACATCAACATCATCGTTGCGATCATCGGCATCGTCATCACACGATCATCAGCAGGATGCTCAATCTCGATCTCTTTAGGACCTAGGTCCATGGATGATACAATCCAAATCACGTATCTTTTGAACCAAGGTCCAGGGACGATACAGTCCTATCAACTATAGTGATCCTTCCTTTCAAAATTATGGGAGCCATGACAATCATGTTTAAGACTATCCTTCCTTTTGGAATTACGAGATTTACGGTCTAAGAATGATTAATCCCACTCAATATCTTTTAAGAAAATCCTTCCTTTTGGAATTACGGGATTTATGGTCTAAGGATGATTAGTCCCACTTAATCTCTTTTAAGACAATCCTTCCTTTTGGAATTACGGGATTTACGGTCTAAGGATGATTAGTCCCACTCAATCTCTTTTAAGACAATCCTTCCTTTCGGAATTACGGGATTTATAGTCTAAGGATGATTAGTCCCACTCAATCTCTTTTAATACAATCCTTCCTTTTGGAATTACGAGATTTACGGTCTAAGGATGATTAGTCCCACTCAATCTCTTTTAAGACAATCCTTCCTTTCGTAATTAGGGATTTACGGTCTAAGGATGATTAGTCCCACTAAATCTCTTTTAAGACAATCCTTCCTTTCAGAATTACAGGATTTACGGTCTAAGGATGATTAGACCCACTCAATCTCTTTTAAGACAATCCTTCCTTTCAGAATTATGGGATTTACTATCTAAGGATGATTAGTCCCACTCAATCTCTTTTAACACTATCCTTCCTTTCAGAATTACAGGATTTATGGTCTGAGGATGATTAGTCCCACTCAATCTCTTTTAAGACAATCATTCCTTTCGGAATTACGGTATTTATGGTCTAAGGATGATTAGTCCCACATGTCCACTAAATACTTCATTCTTAGAGACCATACGTCTACGGATCAATTCAAGGGACTGAAGTCTGGGGACGATACAATCCCCACCTGTCCAATAAGGACTTCATTTTTGGAGACCATACGTCTACAAATCAATTCAAGGGACTGAAGTCCGGGGACGATACAATCCCCACCTTTCCAATAAGGACTTCATTTTCAGAGACCATACGTTTATGGATCAATTCAAGGGACTGAAGTCCAGGGACGATACAATCCCCACCTATCCAATAAGGAATTCATTTTCAGAGACCATATGTCTACAGATCAATTCAAGGGACCGAAGTCCGGGGACGATACAATCCCCACCTGTCCAATAACGACTTCATTTTCAGAGACCATACGTCTATCGATCAATTCAACGGACTGAAGTCCGGGGATGATACAATCCCCACCTGTCCAATAAGGACTTCATTTTCGGAGACCATACGTCTACGGATCAATTCAAGGGACCGAAGTCTGAGGACGATACAATCCCCACCTGTCCAATAAGGACTTCATTTTCGGAGACAATACATCTACGGATCAATTCAAGGGACCGAAGTTTGGGGACGATACAATCCCCACCTATCCAATAAGGACTTCATTTTCGGAGACCATACGTCTACGGATCAATTGAAGGGACAGAAGTCCAGGGACGATACAATCCCCACCTATCCAATAAGTACTTCATTTTCGGAGACCATACATCTACGGATCAATTCAAGGGACCGAAGTCCGGGGACGATACAATCCCCACCTGTCCAATAAGGACTTCATTTTCGGAGACCATACACCTACGGATCAATTCAAGGGACCAAAGTCCGGGGACGATACAATCCCCACCTATATCCTCATCAATACAGACACCGTTAGTACATCACTAGTACAAGTACATACAAGTATCCTCATCGATACATGTTTACATGTTGTCGAACCATGTATCCTCAACAATACATCAGAAATATAGAAACATGTATTCTTATCAATACATCAACATTTATCCTTATCAATACATCAATATAAAACATGTATCCTCATCAATACATCAAAAATATAGAAACATGTATTCTCATCAATACATCAATATAAAACATGTATCCTCATCAATACATCAATATAAAACATGTATCCTCATCAATACATCAGAAATATATAAACATGTATTCTCATCAATACATAAGTATAAAACATGTATCCTCATCAATACATCAGAAATATAGAAACATGTATTCTCATCAATACATCAATATAAAAACATGTATCCTCATCAATACATCAATATAAAACATGTATCCTCATCAATACATTAAAAACAAGTAATATAAGTATTCTAAGTATAAGAGTCCTAAATCTAAGCACATATAAATATCTAGGTTTAATAAACAGGTATCCTTATCATTGACCTTAGCTATCGATGAGGGAAATTTCATCATCAGTGATTATATCACTCCCCCTTTCGAGGATGGTCCTTTGAACTACACCAAGCTTGTCTCGAAAATATTCAAATTTTACTCGAGACAAAGGTTTGGTTAATATGTCAGCAATTTGTTCCTCAGTACTCACCTACTCGAGTTTAATAGCTCCTCTTTGCACCATATCTCGTATGTAGAAATATCGGATCTCTATGTGTTTTGACTTATCATGGAACACTGGATTTTCTATCATCTTGATACAGCTTTGATTGTCACACATGATCACGATGGGATCCAATTCTAAGTCAAACACTCCAGATAATAGCTTCCGAAGCCACACTGCTTCACAACTGGCAGAGCAGGTAGCTATATATTCTGCTTCAGCAGTACTGATAGCCACACTAGATTGTTTCTTACTGAACCATGAGATCATGGCAGATCCAAGACCATAGCATCCACCTAATGTACTCTTTCTATGTGAGACACTTCCTGCCCAATCAAAATCTGAATAACCATGTAATTTGAGTTCATGGTTTCCAAGATAATATAGACCAAAATCTAATGTACCCTTTAGGTACCTCATTACATGCTTTGCAGCTATTAAGTGAACCTTTCTAGGTTCTACTCGATACTGACTCAAGGTATTTACAGCAAAGCATATATCTGGCCTAGTATTTGTTAAATACGTCAATGACCCAATGATTTGTCTATATAGAGTTATGTCCACTAATTCTGATGAGTCATTAACTAATAACTTCAAGTTGGAGTCCATGGGAGTGGCCATGGCTTTACACTCCAACATATCAAATCTTTTTAAAATCTCCACAGCATACTTACCTTGATTTAGAAAGATTCCTTTTGGTTCTTGCCATACTTCTAGACCTAAGAAGTAGTGCATTAATCTGAGATCTTTCATCTCGAATTCTGAAGAAAGCTTCTTCTTGCATTCAATAATTTGTTTCTCATTTCCGGTTAGAAATAGATCATCTACATATAACAACAGTATAATTGGTTCATCATCCATCACCTTGAGATAAAGATTGGGGTTAGCTTTACTCTTGGTAAAGCCCATGCTTGTTAAGAAACTATCAATCCTTCCGTACCAAGCTCTGAGAGCTTGCTTCAATCCATATAATGCCTTCTTCAGTTTCCTCAAATCCTTGTGGTTGTTCTATGTACACTTCTTCTTCAATGACACCATTCAGGAAGGTTGTTTTAACATCGATCTGGTGTAGTTTCCACTTCATCATAGATGCAAGTGCCATGATAGTTCTTATTGATGTGTACCTAGCAACTAGTGCAAATGTTTCTTCATAGTCTATTCCCTCCTTTTGAGAGAATCCTCTGGCTACAAATCTTGCCTTATATTTTTCAATGCTACCATCTGCAGCATGTTTTATCTTGAATATCCATTTGGAAGAAACGACACTTTTATCCTTTGGTTTGGGAACTATATGCCAAACATCATTTTTCATTATTGACTGGTACTCTTCTGTCATAGCTTCTACCCATTCTTTCTTTTGAGCTACCTCCTCATAGCTGGTGGGTTGTTGATCCACAAGATCACATATCAGGGCCACATAATTGGATACTAACTTGGGTTTCTTCCTTTCTCTATTGGAACCTTCAGGATCTCCATATTTTTCAACTCCTTGAATAATGTCTTTTTCCCAAGCTGGCCTTCTTTTTCTAGATAGATTTTCAATGGGGGGTTCTTGAGGTTCTATCATGTCATGGTCTTCTGGTGCATCATTTTCAGGGATGGGAATAGCTTCTGTGACTTTAGGAGGTGTATCTTCTTCATAGATTTCTTCAAGTTGGCACTTCCTAGATTTCTTGATAGCTACTTCTTCATCAAATGTTACATCTCTACTTATCTCCATATGATGAAAACTAGGTATGTAAATTCTGAAAGCTTTGGATGTTTCACAATATCCAACAAATATTCCTTTCTTACCAAAGGGATCTAACTTGGTTCTCTTTTCTTTTGGAATGTGAATATACACAGGACATCCAAATATTTTGAGGTGACTTACCTCAGGCTTCTTTCCTGTGAACACTTCTTTTGGAGTCTTAAATTCAAGAGCACTATGAGAAAGTCTATTATGTACATAGACAGTTGTCCTGGCTGCTTCAGCCCATAGATACATGGGAAGAACTTGATCATGTATCATAGTCTTTACAGCTTCCATGATAGTTCTATTCTTTCTTTCAGCAACCCCATTTTGTTGGGGATTGTAGGGAGTGGTTAATTACCTCTTGATTCTAGCTTCCTTACAAAAGTCTTCAAAGTCCTTTAAAGTATATTCGCTGCCATTATCTGTTCTAAGAATCTTGATTTTCTTTTCTGAGAGATTTTCTATTAAGGCCTTGAATTCTTTGAATTTTCCAAATACTTCATTCTTTCCTTTTAGAAAGTATATCCAAGTCTTCCTTGAATAGTCATCAATGAATGTGAGCTAGTATTCAAATCCTTTTAGGGATGTGGTGGGCATTGGTCCACATACATCTAAGTGAATTAACTCTAAAATGTTCTTAGTCTTTGTTTCACTCTTTGGAAAGGGGTTCTTGACATTCTTCCCCTTTTCACATCCTTTGCATGAGCCATTATGATCAATCTTTAAGTCTCATAGACCTATGACCACCTTTCTCACATAGGGTAGGGCCTTGTAATTAATGTGGGCGAGCCTTCTATGCCATAGTTCACTGGGGATAGTGGTTTCATGGACAAGGGAAGCTTCTGGATAACCCTTGAGTTTGTAAAGTCCTCCTTCTTCTTCACCAATAACAATTGCATCATCAATTGACTTTCCTTTGGTCCACATGAGCACTTGTCCATCAATAAATGCAATTCTAAATCCTTTCTTATCTAGTGCTGAGATAGAAAGTAGGTTCTTCTTCAAACCTGGTATATACAAAATTTCTTTAATTTTCAAAGGTGTTCCAGAATCAAGATTGTAATTTGCTTCACCAATTCCCTTGATGGGATATTGATAATCGTCACCTAAAGATACCTTTTGTGGAGAAGACTTTTCTTCAAGTCTTGAGAGAGTTTTCTTTTGGCCTGTCATGTGCTTTGAAGCACCACTATCAATGAGCCATGTATCTTCTCGAGGAGACATAGATCTAGACAGTGCAGAAAATAGAACATATTCCTCTGCATCTTCTTCTTCATTCCTTCTAGATCTTTTCCTAGGAAGGGGCCTCTCTTCTTCTTCTTCATCTCTTTTGGATCTTTTTCTATGAGGCCTTACTTTCTCCTCTTCTTCTTCTTCACTATCGTCTTCTGCAAGATGTGCTTGATGTCTTTTATAATGAAGATTTTTATTCTTCTTTGAAGGACAAAATCTAGCAATGAGACCTTCCTTATGACAATGGAAACATTGGAAAGAAGAGACCTTTCCTTTTCCTTTCTTCTGAAATTTTTGAGGAGAATGAGGTTCCTTTTGATTGAACTTCTTGAAGTGAGATTGATTCTTCCTTCTCTTATTGTGTGTGGCCAAGGCTTGGTCATATTCTTTGAGAAGGGCTTCTCTGTTGGCTACCCTAGCTTCTTCTTGAACACAATCCTCCCAAACTACATCAAACTTCATAGTTTTCTTTCTAGCAAACATAGTTTGTATAAATGACTCCCAAGGTCTAGTGAGACCATTTAGAGCAGTTATCACAAGTTTATCTTCATCAAGAGTATCACCAGTGGCATCTAGTTTCTCCTTGATTTGGGAGACACTTGAGAATTAGTCTTGAATGGATTCTCCTTTGTGCATCTTGGTACTCTTCAACTGAGTTCTTAGGTTCATCTTCCTATTGATGTTCTTTCCTTCATACATTATTCCTAGAGCATCATACATTTCCTTTGAAGTTTTCTTGGAAGCCACTTGGGGAATCAAGTGGTCTTTAATAGAATCAGCTATGATTCTCTTTGCCCTAGTCAAATCCTTCATATGATTCTCTTTGGATCCATCTCCTTCAGGTTCTGCAACTTCATCCTTGATATAATAAGTAAGATCATTCTCTTCAAGAATGAGACCAATTCTGTATTTCCATGCCCGAAAATTCTCTATACCTTCTAGTTTGTCTTCAAGCGTAGTGCTTGGAGAAATCTTCTCTTGGGGGAGTCCAAGAGATAAAAGATAGAGTAATACTTACCCGGAAACTTTAACTTTTTACTTTTCTGGATCTGCAACAAAATTTCTGGTTTATTGCACTTTTGGTAAAACTAGGGTTTGACTTTCCCGGATTTCTACCCAACCAAAAACCTCGATCCAAGGCTCAAAAGATAGATCTTTAGAAGAGCTACTGAGCCATGCAACCAGAAACAAAAAATACTAACTTTTGTAGAAACCCTAATTTCGGGAGAGAGAGAGAAATATAATTTCACCTTATGAAAGATGTTCTATTCAGGCTAGCTTTGATACCATGTTAAGTTTAAACCAAATAGACTAGCAAGATCACTGAAAGAAACATAATCACAAGATAGACACAGAATTTACCCTAGGAAACCCTCATGGCGTAGAAAACCCAGCAAAGCTTTCTTCAATAAGATGATCAACCAAAATACAAGATATGCTCCAAGACTTGTCCTTCTTCTCTACCTCACATGCAGACCTCCTAGACACAAGTGTTCTACTTTCTAATTTGTGGAAGTGTGTCAAATGAGGAGCTCTCCTCTATTTATACCAGTTCCTGACTGACCAAAAATCCCTAATGGGGCCGACCTCTTCTAGAGAAGTCTAATAACCCCTAAAATATAAACCCAGGGCCGACCCCCACATGGTGTATCTAATAACCCTAGTTCCCACAAACCATCGGAGGAATAAACATCTCTGGATACATAATAGAATCACCTCAGAGGAATGAAACATATCTGGAATAATAATGTACAAATATTATATTCTTAGAAGCTACAATATTCAACAATTCCCCCTCCCCCCAAAACAAAAACTATTGGTTATGGTTGTCACCTGCAGGAGAAAAAACCATGGAGGAAGCACTTGCAACCATCCAAACCAAACTCTAGGATCTGGATGAAAAATTTCTCAACCTACATCTTCAGCATTCAACCATGAACAATAACAGATAGCTAGAATCTATTGCAGCCATTGGGTTTTCTTCTTCCAACAATTTTTGTGGGCCGAATCTTGATTTTCCTCGCTTCAATGGTATTGATCCGACTAGATGGATATACCGACCATAACAATATTTAATTCTGCATAATACTTTTGATGTCCAGAAAGTTCCACTTGCATCCTTTCATTTGGAACAGGAATCCCTTCAATGGTACCATTGGTACATCAAAGCTCATCACGAGCCAAACTGGACAGATTTTTGCCAAGTCCTTTTGAAACGTTTTGGTCCTAGTGCTTTTGGTGACTTCTCAGGATCACTCACTAAACTTCACCAAATTGGCACAGTGAGAGAATATTAGACAGAATTTGAGAAACTGGCCAATCACACAGAAGGATTGTCTGATGAATTCTACATGGCTTGTTTTATCAGTGGTCTCAAGGATGACATCCGTTCAAAGGTCAAAATGTTCTGTCCCAACACAATGATGGAAGTCCTAGGGTTGGCTACTTTGGAAGAGGACAAGATCGTAGCCCAACAACGCTCCAAACCCAACTTTGTTCCCTTCAGAAATATGGGTTCCCAACGACCTCCCTTCACGCCAGCTCCTTGACCAACTCCTATCTAGCATTTGTTTGAACCAGAGATGCGGGCACACTGAGAAAAAGGGCTTTGTTATAATTGTGATGAGAAATTCACTCAGGGGCATAGATGTGTTGAGCAAAAGCTCTATCTTTTAGATGTGGATTCTCCGCTTGCCTCTGAACTTGGTGAAGAATCTCATGATACAATAGATGATCAGGTAGAAATTCAACACCCGCCTGTTGACCCCCCATCTCAGGACGACCCACCAGCGATATCTCTCCATGCTGTAACCGACGTCACCACCCCACAAACAATGCAGGTCAGGGGTTACTTCAAGAAGCTCCCTCCTACCATACTCATTGATTCTTGTAGCACTCATAACTTCATTGACCCTTGGATTTCCAAACAGGCTGATTGTTTCATCCATCCTTGCTTTAACTTTGAAGTCATGGTTGCCAATGGGGGCACCTTACCTTGCAAGGGGAAGTGTCACAATGTGCCTATCTCTATGGAAGATTATAACCTATGCTCTGACATGTTTTCCTTGACCTTGGGTGAATGTGATGTGTTTTTGGGCGTTCAATGGTTAGGCACTCTTGGCCCCATTTTATGGGATTTTGCTGAACTTTGGATGCAGTTTTCAGTCAATGGGAAACAACACAATATTATGGGCTTACAACTAGGGTCTCTTTGCATCATCAGTTCACATCGCCTAGAAAAGACCGTTAAGAAGACATCACATGGTGTGATGATCGCTCAGCTTCATTCCATTCAGATGCACCCATCAATGGTCTCTACTACTTCCTTGGATAGATATGCAAGTGTCTTTGCTGAACCAGTGGGCTTGCCACCTTCAAGAGACTTTTCCTTCAGAATTTAGCCACATCTAAATCTCAGAAGGAATTGCTGGCTATTTTGCATGCAGTCCAGAAATGGAAGCCATCCCTATTAGGGAATTATTTATGCATCAAGATTGATCTCTAGAGTCTAGAAAATTTCCTGGAATGATGGGTCTCATCCCCAGTACACCTGAAATGGGTTATCCAACTCATGGGTTCTACCTATGCGATCACTTACAAGAAGGATAAGGATAATCTAGTGACAAATGCTCATTCTCGCACACTTGATGACCTAGTTTGTCTTACAACTATTTCTCTGCCTGTTCCAAATTGGTTGCAATCTTATCAATGGGGCTCTTCCTTCTATGAACTCCATGCTTCTCCATCAGCAGGGCACTCTAGGTTCCTCAAAATGTATGATCGGGAACAATGTAACTTCTTTTGGAAATGACTAAAAATGACAATTCAACATATGGTGGCTGACTGTGATACTTTCCAGGTTACCAAGGGTGAAACGACACTCCTTTCGGGATTGCTCGAACCCTTGCTCATCCCTACAAAGATTTGGACAGTTCTTTCTATGGATTTCCTTAAAGCACTCTGGTTGTACAATACCACATCTAAAATGACACCATATGAAGTAATCTATGGATAGGCATCGCCAGTTCTTCTTCCATACACCCTCAGTACTTCCTCATTTTAGGAAATTGACTCAGTTCTTTGAAACCGCGATCGCATTCTTCTCATTCTGCAGGACAATCTTCACATGGAAAGAATTTGACTGAAACAACACGTCGATCAACACCATTTTGAGCGCCATTTTCATGTAATCGATATGGTTCTTCTTCATCTACAACCTTCCAAGCAATCCTCCCTGAAACTCAAAATCCTTCATCTTCTCTCTCACTCTATCACGGAGGCATTAATTCAGTGGCATGGAATGCAACCCGAGGATGCTACAAGGGAACCACTCCTTCAGATTCTGCATCAATTTCCACATCTAAAGCTTTGAGGACAAATCTCTTTCTAAGCTTTAAGATAATCTTTTTCTACATGAGTTGTTTTATCAGTGGTCTCAAGGATAACATCCACTCAGAGGTCAAAATTTTCTATCCCAACACAATGATGCAACTCCTAGGGTTCGTTAAGTTGGAAGAGGACAAGATCGCATCCCAACAACACTCCAAACCCACTTTTGTTCCCTTCAAAAATATGGGTTCCCAATGAACTCCCATCACGCCAGCTCTTCGACCAACTCCTATCAAGCATTTCTTTGAACCAGAGATGCGGGCATGCCGAGTAAAAGGGCCTTGTTATAATTGTGATGAGAAATTCACTCGAGGGAATAGATGTGTTGAGCAAAAGATCTATCTTTTGGATGTGGATTCTCCGCTTGCCTATGAAGTTGGTGAAGAAGCTCTGGATACAATAGATGAATAGGTCAACATTCAACACCCTCCTATTGACCCCCCATCTCAGGACGACCCACCGGCGATATCTCTGCATGCTATAACCGGCGTCACCACCCCACAAACAATGCAGGTCAGGGGTTTCTTCAAGAAGCTCCCTCTTCCCATACTCATTGATTCTGGTAGCACTCATAACTTCATTGACCCTCGGATTGCCAAACATGATGATTGTTTTGTCCATCCTTGCTCCAACTTTGATGTCATGGTTTCCAATGGGGGCACCTTACCTTGCAAGGGGAAGTGTCACATTATGCATATCTCTCTGGAAGATTATAACATGCGCTCTGACATGTTTTCCTTATCCTTAGGTGGATGTGATGTGGTTTGGGGCATTCAATGGTTACGTACTCTTGGCCCCATTTTATGGTATTTTGCTAAAATTTGGATGCAATTTTCAGTCAATGGGAAACAACACAAATTTATGGGCTTACAACCAAGGTCTCTTCGCATCGTCATTTCACATCGCCTGGAAAAGATCCTTAAGAAGAAATCACATGGTGTGATCGCTCAACTCCATTCTATTCAGAAGCACCCATCAACGGTCTCTACTACTTCCTTGGATAGATATGCAGGTGTCTTTGCTGAACCAGTGGGCTTACCGCCTTCAAGAGACTTTTCCGGTCATAATTTAGCCACTTCTACATCTCAAAGGGAACCGATGGCTATTTTGCATGCAGTCTAGAAGTGGAAACCATCCCTATTAGGGAATTATTTATGCATCAAGACTGATCTCAAGAGTCTGGAAAATTTCCTGGAACAATGGGTCTCCTCCCTAGTACACCTGAAATGGGTTATCCAACTCATGGGTTCTTCCAATGCAATCACTTACAAAAAGGATAAGGACAATCTGGTGGTAGATGCTCCTTCTTGCACACTTGATAACCCAGTTTCTCTTACATCTATTTCTCTCCTTGTTCCAAATTGGTTGCAATATGATCAACAGGGCTCTTCCTTTTATGAACTCCATGCCTCTCCATCGGCAGGGCACTCTAGGTTCTTCAAAACGTATGACCGGGAACAATGTAACTTCTTTTGTGTCACGTCCCCTCCCATCAATCCGATGCAAGGGAGGCAACATGACCAACATACTGGGCTTATTTGGTAAACTCAGCCCTGAACATTACTCATAAATTCATAACAATTAAAAACTTTTGTGTGCATATTCAAAATCAATATAAACACAATGGAATTAAAACACATTTGCACACACATAAATAGTAATGCATCAACATATCTATCCCAAGCAGATGATGAATCAACAAACAGAGAATCAATCACATTCTTATGCTATGCACAAGCTTCATTTCAACCATATGAAGCTATTCATTTCATCTCATTAACATGAATAATTGACATTGATAATTAACACATTGCAAAACACAAAATGCATATAATTTAAACACAGAGAACACTTATCTTTGATATGAAGTTGTCCAAACAACTGGCTATGGGAGAACAACGTTCCACCCAACCATAGGTCTCTATCCAGCCTGTATTCTTTCAGCTGAGAGACCACCCGTGAGATGGATTGTGTATCCACTAAGGAGGAACTCGATGGACTCACTCACAGCCATGGTTTCACTCAAACAATCATGCTAAGCCAACACATAGTTGGGTTTATCAAGAATGCAATAAGCAAACGGCAGAGAATGCTAATTCAGTGAGCTCAACCACAGAGATACAAACATCTCAACTAAATTCAAGCAATCCAATCCTTTGTTCAAACATTCACACTTAGATTTCTCACAATTCTGTCATCACATAACTCAATCCCGTCACTGGATTTATGGGCTATAAAAATTGGGGTTTCCAATAGATTTCGAGGTATCTAATACTCTCAATTTCGCCCCAAGGTCCATATCTATGGATCCCCCATTAGATTTCACTGTCAAATACCAATTCTGGGCATTTATGGCTCTTCAAAATGTGGGTTCTTGCAAAGTTGCGATTTCTGGTTTTTCTCACTGCTAGGAATTCATAATGGATGAAAAATCATGCCGGGATGTTCAACAATGGAATAGGAATGAAAAAGAACCAATTCCCATGAGGTAGAGTGACTTGCGGGTCAAGAAAATAGATCCCATACTCTTCCATAATTTCTGGGCTACCCATGCTCCATTGAAGCCTTGAACTGATTTCTTCAACAACTTTGTTACATAGAATTAAATGCCAGCAAAAAAGGTCAAATGGGTTCTTACAATGACATTTGGCAGCATCAGGTTCATCCCCACAACCCCCTCACCACTCCCTAGTGAATACACATGGCCCCTTCTCATTAGTTGCTTCCATAGTTAGTTTTGGTATTTTATTGCATGATGTTTATTTATGTCATTTTTACAATGTTCCATGGCTAAAAAGCACATGGGTAACATAATATATAATACTTGCCTTTTGAATAAAATTCGAGCTTCCACTAGCGGGGCCTTGGCATTGAGCTCCACCTAGGAAAACATACATCACATGTATACAATATTTACATTAAAAGCTAATATATTCTAAGGGTCAAAATGGGGTATTACAATTTGGCAGGGACTGAAAATGACAATTCAACAGATGGTGACTGACTGTGATACTTTCCATGTCACCAAGGGTGAAACGACACTCCTTTCGCGACTGCTCAAACCCTTGCTCATCCCGACACATATTTGGACAGCTATTTCTATGGATTTCCTTGAAGTGCTCTGGTGGTATACCACATCTAAAATGACACCATATGATGCAATCTATGGACAGGCACTATCAACTCTTCTTCCATACACCCTCAACAGTTCCTCAGTTTAGGCAATTGACTCGGTTCTTCGAAACCGCGATCAGATTCTTTTCATTCTGCAGGATAATCTTCACATGGCAAGAATTTGACTAAAACAACATGCCGATCAGCACCGTTCTGAGCGCCATTTTCTCACAGCTTATATGGTTCTTCTTCATCTACATCCTTCCAAGCAATCCTCCCTAAAACTCAAAATCCATCAGCTTCTCTCTCAGTCTATCACAGAGGCATTGATTCAGTGGCACGGAATGCAACCCGAGGATGCTACAAGGGAACCACTCCTTCATATTCTGCATCAATTTCCACATCTAAAGCTTTGAGGACAAATCTTTTTCTAAGGGAAAGGGGATTTTAGGAACCCATGTCAACCCTTCTCTTTACTTTGTTAGTACATTGTTGTTGGATGCATATGCTTTGCAAGTTGTCCCGTAGTATTTGTTGATACATAGTTTGTATTAGCCCATGGTATTGACCCATAGTATTGGACGCATATGCTTTGTAAGTTGTCCCGTAGTATTTATAATGTCCCATGGTATTGACCCATAGTATTGGGCATAGACTTAGTATATAAGTGTATGTTCAGAGAAATGAAGGTACCGTGAATTTATTTGTATTGAGCTTGCTCAAAGGAGGTTTCCCCCTCTAAGTGGCCTGCGATCAATAAAAGCGATTTGAGTTCTGTTATTTCTATTATCTCGTATATTTTCATTAATTAATTGTTGGAGGTTCTTCACACTCTTCCTCAAGGATTCTCTTGGATTCAAAGATGTTGCTGAAGATTTATTTATTCCATATTTTTAATTTCCCTTTGACCTATTTGATTTTCTGCTGAAGAATGTACATTTTTTATCCACCTTGTCTTAGTGCATTGTGCCACCATTGAGAGAGGGTTTCCATGAAGTCAATATAATCCATCCAAAAATTCTCTAACCTAAAAGGTCTATTGCATGGCTCAGTGTTTTGGTCGATTTCTAGGCTTATGGGCTAGTGATCTAAGCCAACACTCGGGAGAATGAAGGATTAGCTTTCCCCTAAGCAAAGCAGGATGGCTAAAAGGAGGAAGTGATCTAGATGAGAGGCCAGCTGATGGGCACCTCCTCTTTTGTTATTCTGAGTGTGGAAACCAATTTTTGGCTTGATTTCTACCATGTCAAGAGTAGCAATAAGATGGGTCCAGCTAAGAAGGTCCTCCTTTTCTTTCTATATAGGAGGATATCATGTTGAAATCCCCTCGCATGATCCATTTTCCTTCCATGGTTTTTATCCTCACTAGTGAGTTGAAGAAGCCTTGCTTCAGGGATGGGTTGGCTAGGCCATAGACTCTAGTTAGAGTGCTCGAGAACCTTGTGATTTTGACAACAAAGGAAGAGGATAGGGAGAACTTTGTTGAAAAAATAGTGGACAGATGTATGATTTTTGGATCCCATAGATTAGGTATACCTCATGTGGCACCTATTGCATCGAGTGCCATCATGTTGCATCCTTTCCAGCAGAAGGAATCCTAGGAATGCATTGCTTCCATTGTACATTTTGTTTTTTGAATCACAATAACAATAGGATTTTCTTGATGGATCTTGGATCAGAGGGTTTTTCTCTTTCTTTTCCCTCCGAGACATCTAATGTTCCAAGATATAAACTTCATTGAAAAACTATTGGTGAGAAGGTAAGGATTGCAACTACTCAGACAGTGGCATGTAGTTACTTTATGCAATCAACTATTTTCCAAGGCCTGATATCCTTTGTTGGTTCATGTTCCTTCCTTTCTTACCGCCTCCAGGTTACTATTCCCTTACCAAGAAGGAAGAATGCCAAGGGAGTTTCTATGCTGGTGTTGAGAGTCTAAGGGAGATGCAATATTGGAGGTGGCTGCTAGAATGGCCCTCTGGATTAGTTTGATGCGGAGCATTGGGATTGTGGAGAGGTATCCCCTCTTACATACCTCAACAATTTTATGTATCTCATGATTTGTTATGTCCACTTGAGTCTATCGTTCTACGCTTATGCTAATCTCAGTCAGCATCTTATTGATTTTATTTTTCTTTGGGTTTGTCTATGATAGTTTCTTCGAACTCCATCTCCTTTGTCTCAAGGATGGCGAACAGGTTGGAATTGTCAGTTTCCTTGGTTTGAGGCTTGGCATTTCTCGATGCTTTACCCTTGGATCTATGATTTACGGTGGTGAATTATTGTAGATCCAGCTGGGATGAGGAGGGTGGGGTGGCTAGAGGGGATGGGGTTTGAATATCTGAGAAGTATCTGTGGAGGTGGTCATATTCATGGAATTTGTGGCATCTGAAGGGGATGTGCTCCTAGTCTAGGGCTTTGATCCATTCCTCATCTTGGAAGTTCAAGTGGATGGATTCCAACAACGGTTTTGAGACATTCATATGGACACATATTCTAGAAAAGGAGGTGTGCCATCCTCATTTAGTGATATCTGATATTTTGATGTAGGTTCTGATACTGTTGCCTATGCCGACCAAGGTTTCTTCCTCCTAGTATTCATGAGGAGGAGAGTACATCCTTTCCCAGACCGATACCTCCGTGAAGTCTTTCCGATCATGGTTGTAGTTTCCTTTCCAGTATCGCATGGATAGCCCCGCACTTTTGATGAAATGGGGACCCAAATCCACTATCCTCTCGCTTTCCTTCATCTCTGAGAATATTACTGTAAAGAGCCCTTCTGATCCTAGTTGCGCCGAAAGGCACTCTATATCCCAGTATGAGGGAGATCTTGTAACGTGTGTCAAGTGTTTGTTGAGTGTTTGTCGATATTGTTGGCCATAAACAAAAAAGAATAATACAAAGTAAAAAGTAAGTATGAGGGAGATCTTGTAACGTTTGTCGAGTTTGTTGATATTGTCAGCCTTAAACAAAAAGAATAATACAAAGTAAAAAGTAATAAATATTATGTCGACCATAAACAGAAAAGAATAATACAAAGTAAAAAGTAAATATGAGGGAGATCTTGTAACGTTTGTCGATTTTGTCGATATTGTCATCCATAAACAAAAAAGAATATATTACAAAGTAAGAAGTAAAAATGATAAAGAATAAAAAAATATTAGAAATATAAGAAGTAAAAAAAATTATAGCTAACATAAAAAGTAGAAACATATGAATTAAAAGAAAGAAGTAAAAAATATATTATAGTAGCCATAAGAAGTAGAAACAAAAGAGGTAAAATAAATACTATAGCCGACATAAGAAATAGAAAAAATAGAAGGTATTTGAACCTTAATAAAAAAAACATGGTTGCATTGATTTCAATAATAACTCCTTGAGTGCAATACCTGAGAAGAGGTTTGCACCTCGAGAGATTTGATTCCTCTCGATGCTTAATAGAGCTTAGGATTTAGATCTAGACTGGTCTTACATCAAGCCCACCCTGTTCCTTCCATTTGTGGTTGAACCATCGTTGGAGAGCTCTTTCTATGCGCCAAAATCCCATAAAATTCCATATCAAAGCATGTTCTCTCATGTGTTGTCTTTACTCTGCCAATTTTTTTTTATGTGATCTCTAGGGTTTGGATATCGCCTGTCTTCAGAAAACATTTGCTTTTGGGTATATCCTAGATCCTCGCCTAAGGCATAGGCTCGCTTCTTTCCCCCTTATGCTACGGGTTCTCCCTTGAATGCTACCAAGTACTTTCATATTGGGTTTGGTTACCTCCTTCCTACAATTGACCGAGCAGTTTTTCCTAGTTTTGAACGGCGTTGCGGTAGGAGGGGGCTCCCACCCCAATGTCTTTGCCACCATGCCCTCCCAGCTATGAACCTGCAAGAGAAGAAAACTGTAACAAGATTGCGAGCCCTAGATCTAAACCCTCGCTTGTGCTGACAGAAGGAGCATAGTGCTCACTCGAGAAATCCTTTGCATAAACAAATGTTAATTCGATTTCTCATATGTATTCATTCTAAACTTCAAAAAATTATATATTAAGGTTTGAAGACAAACATAAAATTTGTATTTTGAGCATAAACAACATTCAAAAAAGTGATATTGTCTTCAATGTATACAAGAAAAACAAATAAATGATAATGATGGTATGAGTTTTTTTTAAAACATAAATGATAATGATGATATGAGTTTTAAAAAAAATAGTAACAACAAAGTAATTAGAGAAAAATGTAAAAGGGGTGCTAATTGAATCCAATTAAAACGCACAGTTTGAATATTGAAAACAATGTATACAACTTGAGAATTGAAATGAAAGAAAATATGAAGGGGTTGTGTAATATGACTATCAATTTAGATTTAAAGGTTTAAATAAAAAATGGCATTATTAATATGATGAATTTATTATCTTTACGAATTTTATTATAATTTAAATTTAATATAAAATAAATTTATTACAACTTATGATATTAATAAAATTTAATTATTTTTTATTCCAAAAATAAAGATAAATCAGAATTTGTTTTAAATATTTAATAACTATTCTTTAACTATTATCAATTACGTGTGGGAATATACAATTTTCTATATTTATTAGTTACTAGGGCAATTGAGTCATTTGAAT
Source organism: Larix kaempferi (assembly GCA_027924585.1). NCBI lineage: Eukaryota > Viridiplantae > Streptophyta > Pinopsida > Pinales > Pinaceae > Larix > Larix kaempferi. Next base: position 7,056,581 of record BSBM01000006.1, on the reverse strand, counting down.
AGCATCAATAAAGGAACCCAAAAAACAAATTTACTTATTTATCAAAAACTACAAACTACACAATGCCCATTTATTTGATTTGGGGGTGGTCACGAGGCGAGGAATTGAGTACGTCAAATAATGATAGAATATTGCATCGTTCAAAGATCTTATTGCATCCCACCATCTTAACCTCCATAGAATATGATCATCTCCACAAGTTTAAGATTGTCACTCCACTAGCATAGAGGACAAATTATTAATGCAAGGAATTGACGTGGCAAAAGGCTCGAATAATAATATATTTGAAGAATTCACGTGACAAAGTAATAATACATTCAAAATTTAATTATCATCTCTTTCTTATGTAGTAAAGATATTTTCGTCGAAATATAAGCCATTTCACAAAAATCCCAACCATGAATTTAGAAGTAACAAGTCATCTATGCAATCACATTAATTTTTTGTAGGGTTACTAAAATATCTAAAGTAATTATCATAATTACTATTTTTTAAAGTTTAAAGTATTATTGACATAATAAAAATAATAAAAGTATAGAAAAAAATGTGTTGTTGGCATAATACAGGATGGAAAATAAAATTTTAATATTAATATTTTGGGTGATATAATTGTGATTGTGATTATAGATGATGCATTGTTGGCATAATAAAAATTATATAAAGATGAAACAAAATATGCATTATTGACATAATATATGATGGAAATGAAAGTTTAAATATTAATATTTTTGATGACATAATTGTGATTGTGGGTGGTCCACAAATATAATGCATTGTTGACATGATAGGAACAATACAATATACATATAAATACAATATACATATAGACAATTGGATCATTTTCCATAATTGTTGCTTTAGTATGGTGATTGATGTTGACTTATGCTGTTTTTTATATACATCATTTTAGCCAACAAGTAGATGGAAATGACACAATAATCAACCATCCTTCAGCGATACAAGTGGATGGGAATGAAACAATAACAAATAATTCCTACCTTATGATTTATTACACTATCTTTTACTAAGATTATTTTGTTTAATCAATTTCAAACACATATTATATTTTTGAGACCAAATTTATTATCATAAAGATTAAAGATCATAAAACTAAATACTAAACATTATTAAGATTAATAAGATCAAAGAACTAAAGATTAATAAAGATGATGTTTTAATCAAAAGTACCTTCTACACTGTACAAGGCATTTTACATGAATCCAAATCAACTACAAACTAATTTTACATGAATCCAAATCAACTATAAACTAATTTGGAGATAACAAGTAATCTATACAAAATAATCCATTGTAATTATCATAATTATAAAAAAATATCCCAATAAAAGTCTCACTACTAATATTTTTGGTGATATAGGTGTGGCTTTGTGGTCACTAAATTAATATGAATATAGAAGGATAACATTCTAAATAAGTAACCAAGTACCTTTGCAATCATTTCTTTAGTTAGCATTTTAGTTTGATATATAATTATTTTAGTTGTTTTGCTTTTAGTGTACATCATTTTAATTATGTTAATGGATAAAAATGGTATAATAACAATTAGTCTTTAATTTATGGTGTACACTACTTTTTAAGATATTTAGACTATTTTGTTTAATGAATATTAAACACATATATTATATATTTAAGACCAAATTTAATAGTATAAGTAGTAAATATCAATCAACTAAATATTAATAACATTAATAGTTTTGTTTAGATCGAAATTTTTTCACAATAAAGACTTGTATAATGTAAATAGTTTCAATTATGGAAGACCAGGAGTCTTGGAGACTTCACCAAATTTCTTGGAATAGGACGTCCAAAGGTCACCTAGATAATGTATAAAGAAACATTTTGATTGATGAATTAATTTAATAAGGGAGTTATACTTGTCAATTACATGTTTGCATGACATCATTGTTTCAAACTTTAAGAATGCATGTTTTGTCAATTACAAGTTTGCATGACATCATTGTTTCAAATTTTAAGAATGTATGTTTAGGTGTTATAAGTTTGTATAACATGGCAATAGTGTGCATGCAAATTTTGAATTTATAGATTCATAACATTATACGTTTGTATCATATCAAGGTTTTGGTTGTGTTATTTGAAGATGCATTTTGAGACTTCACAAGTTTAAATTTTAGATAGCATTATTAAAATTGCATGTCATAAATTTTCAAGATGCAGATTTTAACATAATATCAAGGTTGTAAAATTTCACTATACATGCTTAGACTTAACAAGTTCATATAACTTTAACCCTTTGATTTGTAAATTTGAAAATTGCATATTTTAATTTAACTATAAGGTTGTAAAGCTTGAAATTTCATATGTAGATTAATAAGTATGCACAATGTTAAAGTTATGGATTTTTCATAAAATTCAATAATACATATATACATTTAATAAGTTTACATGACATCTAGGTTCCAAAAGTTTAAGGATCCATATTTGAATTCCACAAAATTTCATAACATTATTAACATTATAAGTTTTCATATTACAAAGATTGTAAAATTTAAGAATATGCATGTTTCTAAACTACAAATATGTGTACCATCATCAAGTTTGTATAAAACATCAATGTTTATGTAAATGACAAAAATGACTATTTTGACAACAAACTTTAAGTTAAGTTGATAAATTAATTCTTATACATTTACTCATTTAATATATATAAAAAAATATTATAAATAATATTATATTATTTTGTTTGTTATATAATTTAAGTGTTTTTTTACAATTTGACATCATTGTTAGTTATATTCTTTTTCAAATATAATTACATTTAAATTCTAGTGCATAAGAAAAGAAATGTATTTAATTATAATTCTTTTAACAATATAATTGTATCTTTTACAAATGAATTTAATTACTTTAATTTCAATTTAAGTATATTGCACATAAAGAGATGTATATTATAGTTCTTTTAAGAATATAGTCGTACTATTTATAATGGAAATAACTACTTTCAAAATTTAATCTAATTACATTGCATCATATAGTAATAGTATATTACTTCAGATTTTTATCAATACCAAGATTTTCATAGTTATGAACGGGCATTATTACTTCTGCAAAATTAACAATTAATAAAAACAGTCTAACCACCATGATAATCAATATAAAGTAGTTTTGATTATATAACATCTAATTTTAATTTTAGAGCTTGGAAAAAGATTTTAAGAACAGGTTTAACCACTTTGACAATCAATAATATAAGGTAGTTTTTAATTTTATTTTAAAGTTTGAAAAAATATTTTAAGATGATATTTGTATACTTAGGTGTTTATGTTTTATAATTTGGAGTAAAGTACAAGTTTGGATAACTAATATAACAGCTAGCTAACTCAAGTATAAAAAGTGGGTAATTACAACTAAGCATGAAAAACAAACAATCAATAAACTTGTTCATGATACTTAATTTGTACTCTATGAATGTTCACTAACCATAAATTAACCAGAAATTAAGTAACTATACTAACATATTTTATACTTTAAAAATTAACCACAAATTAAGTGACTATATTAATATATTTTATACTTTAAAAAAATAAATTTAAGAAAAAATGGTATGTATATATTTTATACTTTACAAAATAAATTTAAGAAAAAATGGGCACACCAGTTAAGAAAATGGGCTCTCTCAATTTCTTTGCCCAGCTTAAATTTATCTGCAGCTTTCAAACTGCAATTCCATGTGCTCTCTCAGTTATTTTGTCAGCAATTCATGTGCGCTCTCACAGTTATTTGGCTTCCAAAATCCAGGACATTTTTGGAGTATTAGTAAAACCAAAGTCTTTTGGAGTATAGCTGACACTAAGCGACGAAATATTTTAGTAGAGTTTCAAAATGACAGCTGTAACGTAAACTCTGTCATATTGTCTATATGCAAAATAGACACTAAACACGACCAAGGTCGCTGGCATTCCGTAATCATATTATATTTCATCAGGGGAGATCTTTGGATGAACGAAATTCCATGACGATTTTGCTAATAACACTTCCTCTAAGCCTTTCTGGTATCCTATAAATACGAGCCCTATGGCAGTATGTTCTACCAACATAGCAGCTCTCTTCTCACAATACTCTCAAAGATGGATGCTCAATTCATTTGCAGATTATTGCTGGTTATGATTGTTGGCTGCATTTGTGAAACAAATCCTTCAGCTGCTAGATTTCTTCGGCCATCTCACATTGCATCTGCAGTGCATTATAAGCAGCTCGCTCCACCCAAACCGCTATCGACAGCTCCAGTAGTGGAGAAACTTCAGCCCGTGCATAGCAAACCTCTCCAGGCTGTGTCAGTTTCTCCGTCATACAAGCACAAATCTCCACTTCCTATCAAGGACCGCGTGCTTGTTTCACTACCAGTTCCTCTTCCTACAATTCCTATTCCTCCATCTGCTCTTCCTAAACTTCCTATTCCTCCGATTTCTATTCCAACAATTCCTGTTCCTCCAACTGCTCTTCCTGAACTTCCTATTTCTCAACTTCCTATTCCTCAACTTCCTATTCCTGAACTTCCCGAACTTCCTATTCCCGAACTTCCTATTCCTCCGATTTCTATTCCAACAATTCCTGTTCCTCCAACTGCTCTTCCTAAACTTCCTATTCCTCCGATTTCTATTCCAACAATTCCTGTTCCTCCAACTGCTATTCCTGAACTTCCTAGTCCAACAATTCCTGTCCCTCCAACTCCTATTCCTCAACTTCCTATTCCTCCATCCAAGTAGAAATCTCCACCTCCTACCTAGTGGAGATTTCACAGCCAAAACCAACTTATATGCCAAGCCTCCACCAGTTCAAAAGCCCATTCCTCCTCCTCCACCAGTAAAAGCTACTCTTCCTCCCTGTCAGAAACCTTCTCCGGTGTCTAAACCAGCAAAAGCTATTCCATCCCCACCACTAGAAAAACCATACAGATACGACTCGACTCCTCCCCCAACCCTAAGTTCTACTCCCCAAAAACACCACCTACATTCCTCCCTGTCCATCCCAAACCCCTCGTATACCACTCACCACCTGCACATCACTACTCCTACTCCAAGTCTCCTCCTCCTTATTAGTTTCTTACGATACAACTTCAGAATTATATGTCACTAGTAAGGTAATTTTTTTATTGGAAATAAAATATTATTGATAGTTTACTTTTTTGTTTGTTTGCTTTAAATGATCGATTATATTCTTGGAAAACATGCTTATGATATGTACAAGAGAGCTCTCTCATTCTTCGGTTTATTATATTCGCAGTAAACTGCTTCATTTGCATCGGTCTTTTTCTATCAGGTTCGCCAGTGCACTTACCAGGAACACACTCATTACATCATATATGCTGTTTGAAGTGAAGGCTTCTGGAAGAGACTGGAGTGAATGATGATGGAGATGACGATAAAGATATGTTATATCTGTAGTAATCTATTATTCGTAGAAGTGCCCAAATAAGTAACCAGCTCTCATTCATTGTGCAGATTTCTTAATCGTAATATGATTGTACTATTTACATTACAATAAAGGAGAGCTATGTTGTGCTACTTGCTTTGTTTAGTAAGCTGAAAACTATGATGATTAGCTGAAATTAAAACAATGTTGTGTTAATGTGATTTGTCTATGTGACAATCTAATGCCATCTCATATTCAAAAATCGCTGAATACAATTTATCAAAATAACTATAATGATAGCTTCAAGATCTATTCATTAAATCTAAATTCAATGAATCTCATACAAATATTCTCAGATTGCACAAAATATAACCATATAAATTGCTCACGGTAATTGATTCATAGTTTTTTTAATTATTATCAATTTATTAGATTTCATTTTATTTTATTATTTCAATATTTATGTTGATAGGCTTATCTATTTCAACAATTAATATTTATGTTGATAGGCTTATCTATTTCAACAATTGGGTGGGACAGGTATTTAGGATAAGATTAAAAAAAACAATATTCTTCGTGGCGTTCAATAATAAAGGGTTCAAATTTATGGAGAGCATGTTTAGGTTAACTGAATCGTGACTTAAAAGTAGATGTTAATTGAGTAGTGTCGGCGTCTAGCGACCAATGAGCCCCAGCCAGAAATGTACCATGAACCCCCAGCGAATGGTAGGTTTCTTTTAACGTTTGTGACAGTGTTGCATTCAAGTCTCAAAGGCCATGAGGTATAATTTCATGGGTTCTTTCAAACATTTTTTGCTTAATTTCGTTCAATGTTGCACCGTGTGTTAGCTGTAATGTTCTCGGTTCAATGCTGCACCATTTGCTGGCTAGAATGTTCTCGGGAGTCTTAGTTTGGAATTGCGCAAGCCAAGAGTTTGAGGATTCTATCATTCATCTATTTTAACGGTGCATCAGGCCGTTTATCATAATGTATGTTTCTGGGCCTAAACATTACAATTTATAGATTTCAACCATATCTTTGAGATCGGTCTCTTAACTTGGTTTTGCTGAGTTTTAACAACATATGATTCGCAACATCCATGTCAAGTTGTCGAGATAATGGATCAAATGAAAGAAATGTCCGAATTCATAAATGTTAATGTACCTATGAGTATATTGTTGTTACGATTTATATACTTGGAGCTTACGTGGAGCTTACTAGAAGTAACAATTATTAGCGATTTTTCTTGAATCAATCAGATCTTATATTCTGGGTTGTTCACTATTGAGAACTGGTGGTACCATTCACTCGTTAAATTTGTATGCTTATATTCAGAACTGGTGGTACCATTCACTCTCTAAAGTTTTATGCATATACTCAGAACTGACGGTATTTCATTGAATGGTTAAATATCACTGGGGTTTGATAGCATTATTTTCATTTAAACAATTTTTACATGAAACTGAAGAATGCTATATCTCTGGGATACAATTGACTTATGAAATTCCTTTGCTTGAAATTCTAATTCAATCAATAAGATTGAGTTATGTTCCGAATTCTAAAAAACTCGTATTTCCAATACTGTTGATCGGATTCCTTAAATTTTAAAAGATTTCAATTAGGTACAACCTGCTCTTCAAAGCCTTTAAACTCATCGCTGCGCTCACCATTGGCCGGCGGTCTATGTGTTTGCATCTTTTACTAAGTTCGCAAGATTGATCAAATACAAGTCTCGCGAACTGTTGAAAATATAAATAATATAAACAATGGAAAATATGCTTTTGGAACGGGTCAAATATAAATAATAAAATATAAAGGATGGGACATTCGGACAAGCATGGTATATAACGTATCTCCATTTCGGTATATATATATATATATGATTGTATCAACTTATCTTTCTTTGGTTGCAGGGTGAAGACCTTCTAGTTCTAGTTGTGATTCATATCTCACGTAACTAGTGTTGGAATATTGTAATTAATGAGCTGATAGCTTATGTGATATGCGTCCGTTGTGTCACACACCAATGTCACATGTTGTGTCACACATCTATGGGTTGGCCGTGTCACAAGTTGGTTGTGTCACACACCAATGTCAGATGTTAGTTAGTCAATCTTGCTCACCGCAAGTTAGCATTTAAGTAGCAGTGTTTGTATTTCGTAGACCCAAAACTTCTTAGGTATAAATTTATTACAGTTTTTAATGAAGCCTTGTAACTTCGAGGAGATGCCAAACCTAAGTTTGTGTATAAATGAAAATCACTCTTAGAAGATTAAAGAAGAGATGTGTAAGGAGCCCAAGCTGTGTAAGAGATAGAGATGTATGTGAGGGAAGAAGAAGTGAAAACCCGTGAAGTGTATGAAGAGCTCAAGCTCTGTGTAAAATTGTGAAAGATTGAAGTAAAACTCATCTCTCTATAAATGCAGCAAAGTAAGTCTATAGTTTTATGTATTCATTCTCAAGAATGTTTTTTTAATCATCCCTCACATCTACTTAATATTGACATGCATAAATGTTGTTTACATTTACGGTCTGTAAATCAAATCAAGATTACCAAGTATTTCGTAGTTGTAAAAGACCTAGTTTAACTGCTGAGTAACTTCTACATATGTTTCGATTCTTACGTTTTAGCATAAAATATCTTTATACAAAGTTTGTTTAAGTTTGGGTTGTGTGGAGCTAAAGAGGTATGCTAAGTTAACTTTTATGCATTTAATCTTGGTAAAGTTAAAGAAGTTTACAAAAAGTAATTTGTATGAAGTGCAAAGCTCATGCAAAGTAAAGTATTCCGCAAAGTATTTTGTGAAGTTAATAATTTCTGGGAGGGTAGAGAATTGAGTTCACCTGCTTAGTAGAAAGTGGAAATGCGCAGGTAATACTATGCAGTAAGAAGTAGAAATGCACACTTAACCTGTGCGCAATAAAATGGTGAATTTTGCACGTAATTTGTGAAGAAAAGTGTTCGAAAAAATATTTAGAGCAAAGTATTTGCTAAGTGAAGCGCAACTCTAAAGCAAAAGGAAAGAAAAATATTATTGTGCAGGGTGTTTCCCCTTTTCTCTTCATTTGTATCAAAGCTTGGTTTACTGAAAGTAAGAATTGTATTTGCAAAAGGGAAAAGTGATTAAGAATGGCTTCCACTTCGCGTAATTTTCAAACTCGAATATTTTGTGGTAAAAATTATAAATGTTGGTCTCTAACTATGAAATCTTTGTTTAAAGGTCAAGATGTATGGGAAATAGTCCATCATGGCTATGCAGAACGAGCATATCTAGCAGCATACAACAATCTCACACAAGCTAAGACAGATGTCTTGAAGGAACATAGGAAGAAATATGGAAATGCGTTGTTCCACATGCATCAAGTAACACATGAATCCATACTCCCAAGAGTAGAAACAACACAGTGAGCTAAGGAAGCATGGGACACATTGGAAACTTCCTATCAAGGCTTAAACAAGGTAAAGACTGCGAAACTTCAAATTCTTAGAAGAGATTTTGAATATCTGTCAATGAAAAATACAGAGTCAGTAGAATCATTCTATACTCATGTTATTGGTCTCATTAATCAAATAAAGTCTCATGGATAAACTCTAGGTGATCAAAGAGTTGTTGTAGTGAACGTATCCGTTCACTAAGTTAAAAAGTGAATCCGTCTTCCATATTTGAGATAAAATGATAATATTGTATTGATAGATGATGATAAAGTTACAATAAGCTCATCTTTATAGGGCTTGAGCAAGAATAGTAAAGGGTTACCTCCTTTCGCTTATTAACCTAATAATCTATTTAATATATAAATAATAATATTAATTAAATATTCACAGCATTGCCTTCCCCTTTTGGAAAGCTTTGCCCTCAAAGCTTGAGTATTTTCCTAATGTCGTCTTTGATTCAGATTTAGTGCCAGTATTAGAATCGGACACAATTTCTTGTGTAGAGACTTGCACTTCCTTCCCATTGATGATTTTGCACTGTATTGTTTGATTGTTCCTACATTTATGGCCTAGGGTCCAATCATCACCACATCAATGACATATGTTTTTCTTCTTTTTTCTATTATCAGAGTAACTGTTAGATAACTTTGATCTATTTTCCATTTCATAGGCATATGGTTGAGGTTTGTGACATTGATGGCTGGGTGACCAAGTATCTTCACAGTACCTACATTGTGTCTCTTTTTCTTGTCGATAATGGTTATCGCCTCTTGTTTTTATTCCTTCCAGTTTTCGTTCTGCGGCTTTTGCTTTATGTTTTGCTACCTCTACATTAGGCATGTCGTGCAACTTTAACTCTTTTTGGAGGTACGATTTAAGACCTCCTAAATAGGTTTCGGTTCTTTGTTTGTCCGACAACCCAAATACTCGTGTCAATAAGGATTCCCATTGATGTGTGAATTCCTCCACGCTTCCAACCTGTTGTAATCTGGTAAGTTTACTAAAAAATTCATCTTCTTGGATTCCTTGAAACCTATTAAAAAAACATTTTTTAACAAGTTCTAGGTGTATGCAAAATTGTCTCTCTTCCACCATAAGTACCAATTATAGGCGTACCTTTCCATATGCATTGCTGCATATTTCACCTTCTCCTCGTCAGATTGAATATTGTAAATGTCGAAGTATTCTTCCACTTTGTTTAGCCAAGCAACGCATTGGTCTTCACTTCCACTGTATTTCGACAACTTTGTTTTTGCCTCAGGTGGGTACACTATATAAGGATGAAATTGACTACCTTTTGCTTATGGTTTGATGATGGATCATAAATACTGGACGATGTAAATGACATATTTGAACTGCTTCGTTGTTGGTGATGATTTTTAGTTTTTTTATTCTCTACTATCTTACTGATATCTTCTATTTTGTTGTTTAATCGTTCCTCCATATTTGGCAGTACTTTTCTTTCTATCTCTTGCTTAAGCATCGCATTGTTACTTTTTATTTCTTTTTGAAATTCTTCTTGATTCTTGGCAAGTGCTTTTTGTGTGAAAATATGAAATGAGGCATCTAGCATGTTTGGACTGCTCCCTTGGTCTGTCTTAGGCGTTAGTCTTTGTAACACCTCTATTAATGTATTATGGTTCTACGTCATGGTGCTCAAGTTCTGGGTTATGATGTTTATGTTTTGAGTCATAGCACTCATTTTTTCATCCAAGTCTTTTTGTTTTTCGTTCAGAGTGTCAAATTTTTCACTCAACCTTCTTTCTAGTACCAGAACAACTTCATCTTTGATTTCTTTTTTAAGCTTTGCATTAAAATTTTTTATTTCTTCCTTTAAATCTTCTTGAAACACTTTGTCAAGTTTGTCCATTCCGGAGTTTAGAACTTCGAGGATTTTTAAATCTCTAATTTGGTCATTTTCTAATTTTTCTAGTTGATCTCATAACTCGGCCATGGTTCTTGACCTAGTGTGGGGAGGTGAATATTTGGAATCGATTTTGGTAGGACTAAATTAGTTAATAAGAATTATTATAAAGACAATAATTATTATATTTAAATATTATATATATATATATATATATATATATATATATATAATTTGGAAATGTAATTTTTAATAAAATTAAATATTAATCTAATAATATTAATATAGTATTTAATTTTTTCTAAAAATTAGGGTTACGAAATGGGGCGTAGAATGGTGGGTTGCAGAATGGTGGTGAATCGTGACGAAGAGGAGTTGAGAGATGGGTGAAGGGAGGAAGAGCGGAAGTGTGGAGTTGGACGGAGGAGGGTGGCACGAAGGGATGGCTTGGCGTGGAGTGGTGGTGATGGGGGACGAGGGGAACGCAGAGTGGGGGGTGGAGTTGGGGGTAGAGGGGAACGCAAAGCGCGGGGGGAACCTGCGCAGGGGGCTGCGTGGGAAGGTCGTGAGGGAGGGAGGGAAGGCAGAGCGGAGGAGGGAGGGAGAAGAGTACGCGGAGTGGAGGAGGGAGGGAAGATATGGGTAGCAGTTCATGTGGAGGAGGAGGGAAGGTGGAGATGGGGAAGGTGCTGGGCGGTGGAGTGTTGCAGTATGGGTAGGAGTGGTATGTTGGGAGAGCAAGAGTGGTATGCTGTGCGAGCAGGAGTGGAGTGGAGATGGAAATGGCTGGAGGAGATCGTTGGTGTGGAATGGAGAACCCTGGAATAGATTTATGCCTAGAGAACTTCACCCAATGAGTACTGGAGCGAAAACGTGTCGAGAGCCGAAACCGATCTCAGAGGAGCGAGACTGCCGCAACTGTATGTGGTTGGATTTGAAGGGAGAGCCGAAACCGATCTCTGATACCAAATGTAGTGAACGTATCTGTTCACTAAGTTAATAAGCGAATATGTATTCCATATTTGAGATAAAATGATAATATTGTATTGATAGATGATGATAAAGTTACAATAAGCTCGCCTTTATAGGGCTTGAGCAAGAATAGCGAAGGGTTACACCCTTTCACTTATTAACCTAATAATCTATTTAATATATAAATAATAATATTAATTAAATATTCAGAGGAGTTGTTCAAAAAGTTCGTAGAATTCTACCAAAGAAATTTGAATCGTTAGTTGTGACCCTGGAGGAAAACAAAGATCTGTCACAATTTACTATTGATGAGTTGAAAGCCTCATTACTCAATCATGAACATAGAATTAATGGTTCAAAAACATCACTGGAAGGTGCATTCGCAACACAGTCATACATAAGTCGTGGAAGAGGCAGAGGAAGATCAAACTGTAGAGGCAAAGGATGAAGTTCTTTCAGAGGAGGTCGCAGCAGCATCCTTGTGCATGTCGCTGGTAGAGGTCAGAATCAGACCCTGAGTCAACCAAGTTGACAAAGGTATGATAAATCAAAAATTCAATTTCATTACTGTAAGAAGTATGGACACTTCTCATATGAATGCAGGAAGAAGAAATATGAACAAGGAAAGCAAGGTGAAGCTCATTCAAGCAACAACAACACTCCAAACAGCTCACTGTTCTTAACATGTGCATCTCCACTTGAATGCAAGGCTATCCAAGAAAGTCCAAATGACATATGGTACTTAGACTCAGGCTGTATCAATCACATGACTCGTAATTTAAATCTATTTTCTAGTCTAAATAAATCAGTTCAAACTGATGTCACACTTGGAAACAATATTCAAGTTACTATTTTGGGGAAGGGTACTGTTGATATTCTAACCAAATAGGGGGAGCAGAAATATATGCCTGATGTTTATTATGTTCAAGGTTTGAAGCATAATTTGATGAGCATAAGAACGTTGATGGAAAAATGATATAGAATTCACATGATAGGAAAGCATTGTTTGATCAAAGATATATATCCAAACATTCAGTTAATTACTAAAGTGCAGATGACAAGCAATCGCTTGTTTCATTTGGGGATAAGGCCAATCATAAGAGGAAAAAAAACCCAAGTTGTTCATGAAAAAGAGAATGAAAAGTATGGATCTGCGTTCAAAGCAGAAAGCAAAGAAGTAGAAATTCACTACGCAGTTGAAGAAAAAGAGAGCGAAATGCAAGCAGCGTTTCAAACAGAAATAAAGGATGAATCCTGGTTATGGCACTTCAGATTTGGACATTTGAATTTTGGTGGGTTGAAGCTACTGCACATGAAGGACATGGTGAAAGGATTGCCACTGATTGAAAAGCCAAAGAGAATTTGTGAAGTTGGCTGTATTTTTTGCAAACAACACAGAGAAACTTTTCCAGTCGGAAAGTCATACAAAGCTCGCACACCACTTTAAATTGTGCACTCTGATATTTGTGGACCAATGCAAACACCATCCATGGGAGGACGCACTTATCTTCTCACATTTATTGATGATCTCACAAGGAAAACATGGTTCTATTTTCTAAAACATAAATTTGATGCGTTTAGTTGTTTTCAGTAGTTCAAGGCACTCGTGGAGACGCAGAGTGGCTATAGCATCAAGATATTAAGAACAGATAGAGGTGGTGAGTATGTTTCAAATGATTTCTTAAACTTTTGCAAAAATCATGGCATATAGAAGCAATTCATTGCGCGGTATACACCACAGCAGAATGGTATTGCAGAGAGGAAGAACGAAACCATTATGGAGATGGCACGCAGTATGTTGGAAGCCATGCATCTTTCAAATGAATACTGGGCTGAAGAAGTGACAACTGCTGATTACATCATGAATCAATGTCCGACAAAGAGTGTGAAGAACAAAGTTCCATAGGAAGCATGGACAGGTATGAAACATAGTGTTTCACATTTAATTTTTTTTTGTTGTGTAGCATACGCACATGTTCCAAATGAACTAAGAAGGAAATTAGACAACAAATGACATAAATGTATTTTTATTGGGTATTCTAAAGACACAAAAGCATACATGTTGTATGATCCTGTTGCAAGAAAAGTTATTATCAGTCAAGATGTTCAGTTTGTAGAAAATGAAGCATGGGATGGAACTGTAGAAAAGAATGTGAAAATCATGTCGCATGTTGAACATGATGACAGCGCAGAAGATGTGGTTGAGACTTCGCATGTAAATCAGAACTGCACAGCTCCGTCTAATCCCAGGACTGAGCAAGATGTTCCAGCACAAGTAAATCCGACACAAGTCACAGCTCAATCTACTCCGACAAGCACACCAAGTGTGCAGCAAACGCCATCAAGCAGTACGTGCAGCTTGCACAGTTCAACACCAGCAACTCTGACAAGGACAAGAACTCTGCATGAGATATATGAGACTGGTACACCTATTTCATTCTATGTTTTTGCATTATTTTCTCAAGTCAATGATCCTCTAACATTTGAAGAAGTTGTTGAAGATAAATTTTGGGAATAAGCCATGGATGAAGAAATAGAATGCATTGAAAAGAATCAAACATGGGAATTAGTTAATGTTCCTAAGGACAAGGATGTGATAAGCGTGGAATGGATTTATAAGACCAAGCAAGATGTTGATGGAAATGTGTAGAAGCACAAGGAAAGGTTGGTAGCAAGAGGATTCACATAGCATCCTGGCATAGACTTCAATGAAACCTTTGCACCTGTAGCTCGAATGAACACTATCAGAACAATTTTGGCCATTGCAACACAAAAGAAATGGCCTGTTTATCAAATGGATGTTAAGTCTGCATTTTTAAATGGTTATTTGGAGGAAGAAGTATATGTTGAGAAGCCACAAGGCTATGAAGTTCCAGGAATAGGACATAGAGTATACAAGTTGAAGAAGGCACCCTATGGTTTGAAGCAAGCTCCTAGAGCTTGGTACAATCGCATTGACTCATACCTCATTTATAATGGATTTCACAGAAGTGAATGTGAGCCAACATTGTACACAAAAATCAACAAGCAAGGTAATAAGCTAATCGTCTTCTTGTATGTAGATAATTTAATATTTACTGGTGATTTTGGCATAGAAGAATTTAGATCAGTCATGGAAAGTGAATTTGAAATGACTAATTTGGGGCATATGAAGTATTTTCTGGGGATAGAAGTCCAACAGACTGAAAAAGGGATATTTATATCTCAGTCAAAGTATACAAGTGATGTCTTGAATGGATTTAAGATGTTAAACTATAAAACAACCCCAACACTAGTAATAACAGGTTTGAAATTGAGCAAGGATGATGATGGATCCAATGTAGATCCTACACTCTTTTAAAGGCTTGTTGGCAGCCTTATGTATCTTATAGCAACAAGACCAGACATCATGTATGGAGTCAGCTTAATCTCAAGATTCATGGAGTCACCAAAAGAATCTCATTGGCAAGCAGGTAAAAAAATTCTAAGGTATGTAAGTGGAACAAAAGACTTGGTATTTTGTACTCAACCTCAAAAAATTTCAAACTCATTGGATACACTGATAGCGATAATGGAGGTAGCGTAGATGACAGAAAAATCACATTTGGGAATACATTTCATGTAGGAATAGGTGTTGTATCATGGGATCCAAAGAAACATCCTATAGTAACTCTTTCTTCAGCAGAAGCAGAGTATGTTGCAACCACAAGCGTTGCATGTCAAGTCGTTTGGATGCGGAGGATGTTAAGTGATCTGTCGTAGGTTTAGTAAGAACCCACAGTCATTTACTGCGACAACAATTCAGCTATCGCACTGTCAAAGAATCATGTGTTCCACAAGAGAACCAAGCACATCGACACAAGATATCATTGTATCAGAGAATTGACAAACAACAAAGAAATTTGTTTAGAATTTTGCAGGTCTGAAGATCAGGTAGCAGACATATTTACAAAACCAATGGCAAGGGACACATTTCAATATCTGCGAAGTTGTATGGGAGTGACAAGTTCTGCATAGTGAACTATGTCATGAACAGAGCATGTTTCAGCTCTGAAATATTTTGTAATATTTTATTTTTGTTTGATGATCCTCATCTGCTCATAATTAAGGGGGAGTGTTGGAATATTGTAATTAATGAGTTGATAGCGAATTTGATATGCGTTAGATCTTTCAGACACTTAGTCATTCTGCAATGTCAGGTGTTAGTTGGTCAGTTTGTAGCCAATCCGGCTCACGACAAGTTAGTATTTAAGTAGCCGCGTTTTTATTTCGTAGGCCCAAAACTTCTTAGGTAGAAATTTATTACAACCTTTAATGAAACCTTGTATCTTCGAGGAGAAGCCAAATCTAAGTTTGTGTATAAATGAAAGTCACTCTCAGAAGATTAAAGAAGAGATGTGTAAGGAGCCCAAGCTCTGTAATAGATAGAGATGTATGTGAGGGAAGAAGAAGTGAAAACCCGTGAAGTGTATGATTTCTCAAGCTCTGTGTAAAATTGTGAAAGATTGAAGTAAAACTCATATCTTTGTAAGCGCGAAAAAGTTGCTATGTTTTACAGTAGTAATATATATAAGTCTTTAGTTTTATGTATTCATTCTCAATAATGTTGTTTTATTCATCCCGTACATCTACTTCATATTGACCTGCGTAAATGTTGTTTACATTTACGGTCTGTAAATCAAATCAAGATTACCAAGTATTTCCCAGTGGTAAAAGACCTAGTTTAATTGCGCAGTAACTTCTACATATGTTTCGGTTCTTATATTTTAGCATAAATTATCTTTATACAAAGTTTGTTTAATTTTGTGTTGTGCGCAGCTAAATAGGTATGCTAAGTTAACTTGTGCACATTTAATCTTGGTAAAGTTAAAGAAGTTTGCAAAAAGTAATTTGTATGAAGTGCGAAGCTCATGCAAAGTAAAGTATTCCGCAAAGTATTTGGTGAAGTTAAGAATTTCTGCGAGGGTAGAGAAATGCGTAGCAAAGTTCACCTGCGTAGTAGAAAGTCTAAATGCACGGGTAATCACCGCATAGTAAGAAGTAGAAATGCATAGTTAACCTGTGCACAGTAAAAGGGTGAATTGCGCAGGTAATTTGTGAAGAAAAGTGTTCAGAAAAATATTTAGAGCAAAGTATTTTCTAAGTGAGGCACAACTCTAAATCAAAAGAAAATAAATATATTATTTACTATGCAGGTCAAATATTTTGACTGTGCGTAGGGTGTTTTCCCTTTTCCCTTGAATTTGGTGTTGCTTCCCTCCATTTTAATTCTACTAATGATTCAATTCAATTCTGATATCGATATCTATTTAGATCGTTTAATTCAACTAGATGAGCATACATATTTTCCATTTAACTTTGGTTAATGTGGACTAACCATAAGCTCTTAGGACAGAGTTGAAAGTCTGCTCATTAACATAATGGAAATGGAGGCACGGACACCTAGCCGGCAACACCATTCCCTAGTTCTTTATAGAACCTTGACATCATTTTATTAGGGTCCATCATATATGAACATAAATTCTTATTATATCAACCCTTGCTATATCCAACTTATGTATAATCTCCATTAATAATAGTCCCAAGGTGTGCACAACTTTTGAAGCCTATGCTGATACCTTGGGGACCTTTATTTATGCCCACATGTACCTATAACATAGTTTGTTGTTCCAAAGTTTTAGTTTTAAGTTTCATAAGAGTGAATCTATGAGGATGGGTAACTTTTTTTTGCCAAAAAGTGACTGTGAAGATTCGATTTTTTACCGATGTATTAAATCAAAGCTCTCAAAACTCATATATGCTTTGTGAATTCCAACATGTAACAAAAAAACAAATTGTACGAATTATGTTATCTTTTCAACTATATTTTTTTAAAACCATCATATCTCTATCTTAAAAGTTAAAACCGGTTCTATCAACCACCCATACTAGCTTGTAGAGCACCTCACTCCTCTCCGTGCAAAAGTAATAATATTATTTAATATGCTAAAATTACATTTAATAATTTGTTTGCTCTTGTAAATTTTATGAAAAGTTAACAAGTGGTTTGCTTGCATGTAAACTAAATTAGTGATAAATGCATCATTTCTAGAAAAAGAAATATGAACATGTTCTACACAAAATGTAGAACGGACATATTTTTTTTAATTTTTTTGAAAAAATATATTTTTAATCAATTTTTGAAACTCGCCATTGAAAATTTTAATCGCATTTTGTACATGTGTGTGTATGTAATATTTTTTTTACTGGTTACGAAAATAAAAAAATACAAAATAGTATTTTGAAGACTAAGCATTGATGTGGGGCATATATATTTTTCGAAATTTTTTTGTTGTGTACTTTTTTGCTGTTGAATTTTCTTTGTGTTGATTTGAAGTTGTTAACATGGTTTTTAAATGTAAGTTTGAAAAGAAAATAAAAAAAAATTATCATATGAACTCAAAAAAAATTAAATTATATGCCAATGGATAGACGATTCATTGACGAATCCATTTGTATGAAATCCACCACCTAAGGTGCATCTCATGACATGGTTTAGGCCTGACAAATATGTCGATAAAATAAATTTACAGAAATGGGGACTAAAAGTATATTTTTAAAGTCCTGAATGAAGCTATGAGCTCGATCGAGGTTTGTAAAACCCTTGATCAAGCATTTAAGCACATTTTTAAATGCCACGGTTGGGCATTTATGTGAGGTTAGACAAAATCTCAATCAAGGTAGAATCTTGATCGAGCTATGAGCTCGATCAAGGTTCATAAAAACTTCGATCAAGCGTTTACACCCATTTTTAAATACCTCGATTGAATGTTTATGTGAGGTTAAATAGAAGCTTGATCGAGTTAGAATCTTGATCAAGCTTGTAGCTCGATCCATATTTTAAATACTTAAATTAAAAAAAGTTTGAATGCCCATATTCGTTTTCACACATGAATATGGGCACCTGAAATTGTTTTAATCTAAATTTTTAAGAGCTTGTATCAATCGAATAGATATTTTTAAAATTAAATTAAAATCAAACATATAATTTTATAAGATAATTAAATTTAGTAAAACACAATGTCGACAAGAAAATGATACTTGTGGGTAATAGTAAACACCTTGAAGAAGAATGAGGTAAAACCGTTAGGACCGCCAATTCCTCTAGATTTCATGGAGTAACTAGAGTTACAAATGTGACTAAATTCTACATGAAAAATGTGTTTAAGGGTCCCTTATTCATATTTTCCATGATTTAAGTCACATCTATAAACACCAATCACTCATCTTTATATCTATAACCCCTCTCCACTAGTCTTTGATTGAGTGAATTCTATGCAGAAGACACAGTGAAAGAATTCGTGGTCTGTTGCTCATTTATACACATAACTGTTGTAGATGCTTGATCAAGGCTTATAAACCACTCATTCAAGCTTCTAAGCTCAATTGAGCTCTAGAAATACAATGAATCGATTGATTTAATCATGCTTTATCGAGGGTTTTCCTAACACTCGAACAATCTAAATAGCTCAATGGTGGGTTTTATTAACCCTTGATTGAGTGTTTTAAAATAGCTCGATCGAGCACTTATTTAAGCCCTCGATCAAGTTTTTAAAACCTTAATCAAGGGCTTGAAAAAGGCTTGAATGAGGTCTATTTTTAATATAATCATAGCCTTCGCTTGGAAAAAAGTATTACCCATGTTCCAAGGAACACCCATAACCTAGGATATTTACCTTGCAAAGGATTTGGCGTGTCGACATGGTGAACCTACTATGTATTATGTGCAATTCACGAGGGATTCACTAGCAAGGAAATATCATATCACGTCCATTCATATTGGGGGTTTGAATACTCCTAAAAAACAAAAAATATATTTCCTTGTATCAAGGGGTCAAGGGGGTTTTTAATTTGACATAGTAATATAAATATTGGGGTTATTATATTTGGGTCGCATAAGGAATAACATCCAATTCATGGGATGGATTAATACCTCCAAATCAGGGCGCAATTCATACCTCCAATTTATTAATATTATAGAAAACATGAGCTCTATATGGCTATACTTGTATTTACATGATATAAAATTGGTAGATTGGCAAGCTGTGGTGTGAAACGTCTGGAATTCTCATCTTTTCTAAGCATTTCACTAACTATTGGACTATCAGTCTTTTACATTCTTTGTTACATTGATCTCTTGATTGGGTTTCCTTTTACACATTTTTCCTTCCCGATTAATATTTCGTTGGGTATTCCACTATCCAACGCTACAAAATGATCAGTTGCCCTACAATCTTGGTGGGATCATTATTAGCATTATATTATTATTTTATTTGGCATCTTGTTTGCTTATACTAAGATGCATTCGGGACACTCCTATTTGTTACAACTTGATAATATGATATAAAGGGGGTATTAAAAATGGGTTGATAAAAATGGATACCTACAATATATGGTGAAACTAGGGGTTTTCTTAATTCGAAAGGTATATTGGGAGGGGGGTTCAATAATACAATTTTAGGAGACATTTTCCAATATCTAGTGAAATTAAAGATATTCTTTAATATCCTATGAACAATCGTGCTATGTAACAATTTCACTAAGTGAATCCCCTGTGGTGCAATTCAAGCATGCAAATATCTTCCAAAGTGGGATATTCTCTAGATTATTTGCACTATCGAGATCCAAGCCCCCTCACCGCGTTTGGCTCTAGACGTTTTACTCAGAAATTATGGGCCCCGTCTAGACCCATCTACTCTCTTCCTCCTTTGGTTGACAAGGTCATGGGCACATAACCTCATAGCTAATTGTGAGGCACCTGCAACAATTAATTAACAAGAATACGTGAAATAGCAGAAATGACAGAACTCAGAATCACTTTTGTATTGATCATAGGCCACTTCGATGGGGCAAGCTCAATACAAATAACTTCACCGTGCCTTCATAGGTCTCAACACACACTTATATACTAATTCTAGGCGCCAATACTATGGGTCGAAACCATGGGCCGTTACAAACTATGGATCAACAATACTACGGGCGACTTACAAAGCATATGCGCCAACAACAATAACACAAACTATTGATCAACAAATACTACGGGACGACTTACAAAGCATATGCATCCAACAACAACCTACTAACAAAGTAAAGACATGGGTTCCTAACATCCCCTCCCCCTTAAAAAAAGCTTTGTTTTCAAAGCTTTAGATGTGGAAATTGTTGTTGAATCTGAAGGAGTGGTTCCCATGTAGCATCCTCGGGTTGCATGCCGTGCCACTGAATTAAGACCTATGTGATAGAGCGAGAGCGAAGCTGACGCGTGCGCCGATTGAGGATGGCCTCTGGCTCCAAAAGGATGGATCCTTCATTATCCAGTTGGGGTAAAATCGTTTGGCCGCTGATGTTGGTGCCAAGAACTTTCTTCAGACAAGAGACATGAAAGACTGGATGAATGCGGGAAGAAGGAGGAAGTTCCAATTTATAAGCAACAAACCCAATCTGCTGAAGAATCCGATATGGCCCATAGAACTTTGGAGCGAGCTTATGACGCCCTTTGATTTTCAAGGAGGATTGTTTGTACGGCTGGAGACGAAGAAAAACCATATCACTGACTTGAAAATTGCGCTCCGAATGGTGCTAATCATCTTGTTGCTTCATGCGATTTCTTGCCATGTGAAGATTGTCCCGCAAAATGCGAAGAATATGATCGCGGTTGCGAAGGACCGTGTCAACTTCCTGAACTGGTGAACTGGTGGGGGTGTATGGGAGAAGAGATGGAGGTGCCTGACCATAGACTGCTTCATATGGGGTCATTTTAGAGGCAGTGTGGTAAGAGGTATTGTACCACCATTCAGCGAGAGGGAGCCACTTTTCCCACTGATGTTGTTGTTCCGAGGTGAAGCAACGAAGATAAGTTTCCAAGCATTTATTGACAATTTCAGTCTGACCATCTGTTTGTGGGTGATACCCTGAACTCATCTTCAGTTTGGTGCCAGTGTGGAGAAATAGTTCTGTCCAAAAATGACTAGTGAAAGTCGCATCACGATCCGAGACAATGGAAGAAGGGATGCCATGAAGACGAAAGATCTAGTCCATACAAATTTGAGCGACGGAGGAGGCTGTATAGGGATGGCTGAGAGCACAAAAATGACTATATTTGGAGAGATGATCAACCACAACGAGAATCACTGTCTTCCCACCAGATTTAGGGAGCCCGTCAATGAAATCCATAGAATTATCTGTCCAAATCCGTGTAGGTATGGGCAAGGGTTCAAGCAATCCTGGAAGGAGTGTTGTTTCACCCTTATTGCGTTGGCAGGTATCACATTCGGCCACCATCTGTTGAATTGTCCTTTTCATGCCCTGCCAAAAGAAGTTACGCCGTGCTCGTTCATATGTTTTGAGGAACCCAAAGTGCCCGACCGATGGAGAAGCATGGAGTTCATAGAAGACATCCTGTTGAAGATCTGTGCTCTAGGGAAGCACCAGACGACCCTTGTATCGCAGAGAAGCACCATCCCAAGAGTAACGTGGGACAGGAGAAGGATTGTTGGTCAAGCGTTGGATGATCTGAGATAAGGAAGAGTCATTGACATAACCCTGTTGAACAGATTGCAACCAATTTGGAACAGGCATAGAAATAGCTGAAAGAGAACCTTGGGCATCAAATGTGCGAGAAAGAGCATCTGCCAGAATATTGTCTTTACCCTTCTTGTAAGTGATCTCATAGTCATAACCCATGAGTTTGCTAACCCATTTCTGTTGTGCCGAGGAGGAGACACGTTGGTCCAAGAAATATTTCAGACTCTGGTGATCAGTCTTGATGCAGAAATGATTCCCTAATAGGTATGGACGCCACTTCTGTACTGCATGCAAAATAGCCATCATTTCCTTCTCATAGGTAGAGGCAGCTAAATTCTTACCTGAAAGGGCTTTGCTGGTGAATGCAATGGGGTGTTCATCTTGAAGGAGAACAACACCAAGTCCATTGCCGCAAGCATCACTCTCAATAGTGAAGGACTTGGAAAAATCAGGCATAGCTAGCACCGGTGTAGTACACATAGCTTGTTTTAGTTTGTCAAATGCACACTGAGCAGCAGGTGTCCATGTAAAAGCATCTTTTTTCAATAGAGCAGTTAATGGAGCTGCAATCTTCCCATAATCCTTGACAAACTTGCGGTAGTAGCCAGTCAACCCCAAAAAACCACAAAGGCTCTTGAGTGTCTGAGGATGTGGCCAATTGTTCATGGCCTCGATTTTGGCAGGATCCACGCGAACCCCTTGTGATGAGATAATGTGCCCGAGATACTCAACTTCCTTTTGTCCAAAAACACATTTAGACTGCTTGGCATGGAGATGATGGTCAGAGAAAAGTTGCATGAAAAGATCCAGATGCTGGAGATGTTCATCCCATGTTTTACTGTAGATGAGGATATCATCAAAGAATACCAAAATGAATTTCCGCAAGTAGGGTCGAAATATTTTATTCATTAAGGCCTGGAATGTGGAAGGAGCATTAGTGAGGCCAAAGGGCATGACCAAAAACTCATAATGGCCATCATGTGTGCAGAAAGCTGTTTTAGGAATATCATCCTCATGAACCCGAATTTGATGATACCCAGAACGAAGATCCAACCTGGAGAAAAAGTGAGCCCCATGAAGCTCATCAAGAAGCTCATCAACAACAGGAATTGGAAACTTATCCTTGATGGTGAGGTGATTAAGTGCTCGGAAGTCAATGCAGAGGCGCCATGACCCATCTTTTTTGCGGACAAGAATAACTGGAGAAGAAAAGGAACTAGTGCTTGGGCGAATAATACCTTGCTTCAATAAGTCCCGAACGAGCATTTCAATCTCCGTTTTTTGGTGAAATGGGTAGCGATAGGGCCTGATGTTGGGAGGAACGCTGCCAG
Organism: Larix kaempferi; assembly: GCA_027924585.1. Taxonomy (NCBI): domain Eukaryota; kingdom Viridiplantae; phylum Streptophyta; class Pinopsida; order Pinales; family Pinaceae; genus Larix; species Larix kaempferi. The sequence goes on along the minus strand of BSBM01000006.1, from coordinate 7,033,045 downwards.
GAAGGAGCTGAATACGATGGTCTTCTGGCCTGGAAGGTGGTAATCCCACTGGTTCAGCAAAGACACCTGTATACCGATCCAAAATTTGTTGTAGATCCAAAGGAGTAGTGGAGATCGCTGATGGTTGCATCTGGATGGAATGGATCTGAGCGATGACACCATGTGAATTCTTCTTGAGGAGTTTTTCCATGCGATGTGAACTGATGATGCTGAGAGAACCTGGTTGTAATCCTGTCAATGTGTGTTTGTGTCCATTCTCGGAAAACTGCATCCAAAGTTCAGAAAAATCCCATAAGATAGGGCCGAGTGTGCGTAGCCATTGAGCGCCCAAAACCACATCATATCCGCCTAAGGGAAAGGCAAACATGTCAGAGCGCAAGGTATAATCTCCCATAGAGATATGCACATTTCGACACTTCCCTTTGCAAGGTAAGGTGCCCCCATTGGCAATCATGACTTCAGAGTTGGAGCAAGGATGGATAAAACAATCAGCTTGTTTGGCGATCCGAGGGTCATTGAAATTATGCATGCTACCAGAATCAATGAGGATTGTAAGAGGAAGCTTCTTGAAGTAACCCCTGACCCGCATTGTTTGGGGGGTGGTGATTGCAGCTAAAGCATGGAGAGATATCTCTGGATGGTCATCCTGAGACGGAGGGTCACTAGGCGGTTCCTGAATGTCGACGGGAGCATCCAGTGTTTCTAGATCTTCGTCACCCATTTTAGAGGCAGGCGGAGACTCCACATCGAGGAGATAGAGCGTTTGCTGAACAAATCTATGTCCTCGAGTGAATTTCTCATCACAATTATAGAAAAGCCCCTTTTCTCTGCGTGCTTGCATCTCTGTTTCAAACAAACGCTTGATAGGAGTCGGTCGAGGAGCCTGCTGTATAGGTGGTCACTGAGAACCCATATTTCGGAAGGGAACAAAAGTGGGCTTGGAGCGTTGTTGTGCTGCAATCTTGTCTTCTGCCAACTTAGCCAACCTGAGTGCTTCCATCATTGTGTTGGGACAGAACATTTTGACCTCAGAGCGAATGGCATCCTTTAGACCACTGATAAAACAACTCCGGTAAAATTCATCAGACAATCCTTCGGTGTGGTTGGCTAGATTCTCAAATTCGGTTTGATACTCTCTCACAGTGCCAGTTTGGCGAAGTTTAGTGAGGGATCCTGTGAAGTCATCAAAAGCACTAGGACCAAATCGTTGCAAAAGGAGCTGGCAAAAGTCTGGCCAGTTGGGCTCTGGATGAGCCTTGATGTACCAATGATACCATTGAAGAGCTTCCTGTTCCAAATGAAAGGATGCCAACGGAACTTTGTTGACATCAAAAGTATTATGCAGAATGAAGTACTGTTCTGCATGATAGATCCATCCAGTTGGATTGGTACCATTGAAGCGAGGAAAATCAAGCTCCGGACCACGGAAATTGCTGGAAGAAGAGAACCCATTGTCTACTGAAGACTCGGACTGCCGTTTGTTGTTCATAGCTGAATGTTCAAGATGGAGACCGAGAAATTTTTCATCCAGATCCTGGAGTTTGGCTTGGATGGCTGCAAGTGCTTCCTCCATGGTTTTTGCTCCTGCACGAGTGACAACCATAACCAGAAGATTTTATTTTATTTTATTGTTTATTTTATTTTTTATTTATTATTTATTTATTTATTTTTATTTTTTTTAAATTTTTTATTTAATTTTAATTTTAATTTTAATTTTAATTTTAATTTTAATTTTTTTTTGACTGGGTAGGAAAACAAAAACAGGAACTACTTCAGTAAGGGAAAATTTGGATTTGGGAAAAAATCAGAAGGGTAATTGGGGTTTGACTAGGTTTTGGACACTGTTGGATAGACAGGGAAGCAAAAATGAGGATTTCAGAAACGGGGTAAAAGAATGGGAAAATTTGGCAGAGGGGAACAAAGAAGCAGAATTCAGAAAGGAACTCTGTGGTAAAATTTGAAGGTGATTGGGTGAAATCTGAGGAAGTTATGGCAAACCCTAAAAATAGACAAATGTGGGATTTCGGGCTTCGGGAAGGGGAATTGCGGATAGGGTCCTCAGGACTGAAATATGCAGAATGGGATGATAGGGGTTCCCCAAAAATTTCAAGGAAAACAGAGTGAAAATAAGGGAGATATGGAGAGAAAACTGAATTTTATACTCGTTTTATTTTTATTTATTTATTTATTTATTTATTTTTATTTTATTTTTATTTTTTATTTTATTTTTATTTTTTTTCAGTTCAGACTGGAGCGACTACGGCTCGAAAGAGATCTGGAAAAGCGTCGAATGGATTGAAAACGATTGAATCTGGAACGGCTTGCAAAATAGATCTGAAACAGCGCTGCAGTGATCGACAATAGTTCAGCTGAAAGTAGATATGGACCCCAGGTATGTGCGGCTTCCTAACAGTTCATGGGTTTCACTCGGCCACCAATGCTGTCTGACGGCTTGCGTATTGGGGCAATACCCCTCACTCCATGGCTCAGGTAAAACTGATAACCGCTTTGCCACAAACGACAGCTCTTGGTTTACCTCACGGGTGGGAACTAGTCAATCAGGTAGGGGTCGTTGCCCTTTTCGCTGGCAGGTCCTCTCAATGGGCCAGCTACTTCGAGGTTCTTGTGGTACTCCTCACAATGAGTTTTAGGGCTTGTGCCCAAGTACTTCCCACAGTTAAGCGGATAGGGATTATTCCCAAATCCGAACCTGCAACAGATGCGAAAAAAAATTGGCAGAAATTTCACCTAGCGAGCCCAAGAAAGTGCTCTGATACCAGATGTGAGGCACCTGCAACAATTAATTAACAAGAATACGTGAAATAACAGAAATGACAGAACTCAGAATCACTTTTGTATTGATCACAGGCCACTTCGAGGGGGCAACCTCCTTTGAGAAAGCTCAATACAAATAACTTCACCGTGCCTTCATAGGTCTCAACACACACTTATATACTAATTCTAGGCGCCAATACTATGGGTCGAAACCATGGGCCGTTACAAACTATGGATCAACAATACTACGGGCGACTTACAAAGCATATGCGCCAACAACAATAACACAAACTATTGATCAACAAATACTACGGGACGACTTACAAAGCATATGCGTCCAACAACAACCAACTAACAAAGTAAAGACATGGGTTCCTAACACTAATGCACGTTAATGCATGAGAAAGGTTTTCTGCACATCGGATAGAAGTTCTTGGACCCATGCTTCACACTGCAATTTAGCAATGTAATTCTAAACAAGTTAGCAATATAATTCTAAAATTTATATTAAAACACACATTTTTTAGCCATGGATTATTTGTTTGATCACTGTATTTTCACTTAAAATTGTTTAATGAATAATTTTGGTGCCTTATTTATCTGTATCTATATGAATACATGGGTTGCATTCTAAGAAGTCAGGGAACTTCAAGACTAGTAGCTAAGCCTTATGTTTAAAAACTTGTGCATGCTAATCACAACCCTGAAATCTTCTTGTCTCAATATTTTAGTAATCCTCAGTTTAAGATGAGATTTATTCTCATGGGACAAGTTTGGAATTGTTTCTATTATTGTGAATCCATAACTAACATTACCATGGGTCAAATGGATGTAACTAAGGATTTCCCCAACCGTTTGATACTTGAAAAGAAAAACGGTGATTGCAATGAAATTCTATGGGAAGAATTTTTATGATAGTATTAGTTGGTAGCATGTTGTGTCATAGCAATGGAACCCAAATCAATTTTCACCCATGCGAGCTGTGTGGAATTTTCATAAAATAGTGAGATATCAATTAAGGATGTGACATATAATATGTAATACATAATAGAGTCTCCACAAGTTTTATGTTAAGCAGAGTGAATGATAAAGAAAAAAGGTAAAACTTCAATTGTTTGTCATAGCATGGCAAGATGAATGATCATTGGATACCATAACAATATTTATCTATATATCTTGTGAATTATGGGACAAGATCAACTGCTAGGGGTATAGGGAGTCATTTTATTTCCAACGATCTCTCTTTGCAGCCAATTGAAAGGGATAACAGAATATAAGAATCATTTCCACTCTTCTATAGATGATTTAGGGTGAGTCTATGTCCAATAAAATACAAGAATGGGAGATGCACTCAAGGAGAGGTCAATCAAGGAACACAAGAATAAGAAACTGGTTATGTTAACTAGAGGTTTGAATTTATTGATGTTCTAATGAGTAAAGAGATCTAATGTCTAGACATGGCGCATGCTAATTATATCCCATCCAAACTTTTTCCCACTTTTATCCTTGAAGTTCTGCCATTCAATTTAGAGTTTGAGAGGTTGCTTTATTTGGAGAAATCATTGTTATTGCTTTATTTGAAGCATTCAAGGGGTTTCTATGATTGGTTTCTAATGGCCTAAGGAAATCACATGTGTATGAACTTGCCCTCCCTTAAAAGAAATGATATGCAAACTATTGTGTTGGTGAAGTTGATCTACTTGAACATCAACTTTGTTTTCCACAAAAGTCTCATCCAAACATCAAGGTGACCCACAACTAGAACACATGCAGAGTCTTTCTAGTTTGGTATGGTTTTCTTTCCTTATTCGACATGCAATTAGGGTCCTCTTTCCTTTCTCTGTAATTGTATTTTCTTGTTGTGCAATTATTGTTATGTACCATTCTATGCAATTTTCTCAGCAAACCCATATTTGAACATCCATCTTCACCCTAATTGTATACCCATCTCTGAGTACACATACACACTTAGTTGAAAGCATGCCCTTCTGCGTGTTTCTATCCATGGTTAACTATGTCAATGAGATTTCTTCTTTGAGTATCCATCCATGGTCTATCTATACTAATGGAAGAGCTTTCATGTCACAAAATGTTTCTTAGTATCCATCCACAGTATTCCCATATGTGATTATCCATCATTGATCTTACATCATACCCAACTATGGATTTCCATCCTTTGTCCACAAAATCCCCAACTCCTAATGCATATTTACCCATATCTGACTATCCGTTATTTCTATAATTGAATTGTTGGATTCTTATTTATATATATCCATCCTTAGTCGTGTACCATACTATATGGGAACATCTATCCATATCATTTCATGGGTGGACACATTATATGGGTTTCCCAAAAAGGATTTTAATGGATACTCCCCCCTAATAAATTCCTTAGGTTGTTGCACTATACCCATCTGTGATAATATATATTTTGTATAATAGCATGCTTATATGTGTTGTTCTTCTGCATGATGTCACTGGTCATGAAGGTGGTTTAGTGAAACCCAAAGTTTGGTGTGGAATATTGTAGGCTTGGTTTTCAATTTATTTCATACTTGAATTTCAAACTTGCAAGTTCTTCCTGGTAGTCCTACTCCTCTTTATGTATCGGGCCTTTTATCAAGCAAATATGACCTTTGATTTATGCTTTGGTTTTATAAATATTACATCTCAAATTTGGGATTTGAATATCCTTTTACTGTAATTTATGTTTATGAAGAAGGCACAATGGCAAGGATGATGATTTAATTGATAGGCTTGATGACTCTATAATGTTGTCACATGAAAGCAATCAAGCACTCTCTGAGCCACAATAATATTAACATAAAAGGCATATCAAAGGGATGGCAGAGTAAAATGAATGTTAAGAGCTACAGTAAGATATAGATGTTGAATCTCATTTTTTTGATAAGACATGACATAGCTTAAATCATTAATCAGTTTTATTTTCTTGAGTGATGCTTCATATGTTCACAAATTACAAAAAAAACAAATTAGCTTTCTTGCACAATCGAAACCATCTATGAAGGGTAATTCCATGGCCATGCCTTGATGGGTTTGGAAAATTTATTTTAAATTGAAGATACTAATTTCTGCTTAATGTACATCAAGAAATCTATATGACCAACAACATTTCAAGTTATATGTTTCTCAATGTTTGTACATTGGTCAATGTCAAGGAACCAATTACTTCACAAAACTTGATCAAGGTAAGGTATTGTTGCTGTCCCTTTTTTGAAATTTTATGTGTGCTAGCATGTGCTTATGTTCTGAAGTGCACTAACCAGTGTTGAACACTTGAGGATCCGCACTCATGGGACTTACACTTGAATTCCTACACCTAATCAACATTGGCCAGCCTAGTACACTACACTATCTAAATACTGTTACCACACATCAACTTAATGAGATCAAATTTCTCAAAAACTAAAAGCATCAAAAGTATATTCTCAAAATCCAAAAATAACCCTCCTCTGCTAGTATCTTCAAAACCTCCTCAACAAGATTCTATTTGTGTTGAGGATCAATCGTAGAATAAACTTGCAAAGCCTTCCATTGAAGACAATAAGCATCAATGTACTGGAAATTCATTCTTGCATCTGTTTCTTCCATGTCATCATCATCAATGCCACCCATATGCATAGCCTCTTCCCCATGCCCATCTTACCCATCGTCATCATTCTCTGCATCATGCCACTCTCCCTGCACTTGATCCAAATCATTGTCATCATCATCCTCTTCCTCCTCAAATTCAATAGCAATGTCGATGTCATCATCATCCTATTCCTCCTCAAATTCAATAGAAACGTCGATTTCATCATCAAGGGATTCCCCTCTTCCTTCCCCAGCCTTGCCACAAGATTCTTGGAAATTGATTATCAGTTTACCAGTCGCAACGAGCTGGGAAAAATGATCTGTAGTTATTGGATTAAGAAGCTTTTCAATCTCCTTCTTATCTAGGTCTTTTATTTTCTCATTCTTAAAAATAGCTAACACTTCATATGCAACCCCTCTTAAAATATCATGTGGTTTATCCCCAAACTGATGTTGTGTCGTATCGAGAAGGGACTCATAAGCGGCTCTAGTCTCCTTAGTTTTGGGCATATAAACCCCATCGTCTGGAGTCGATAAAACATTGGTTAGTTCAAATGATTAGGTGCAGATGATTAGGTGGAGGAATCATCGTCATGTTTCAAATTTTCAATCAGTATTTAAGCGTTTCACTTATCTTAAGATCAAAACTTCATCATGGTGAATGTGATTACATGTTGTTGAGGTAGACTGCACACTCTTCCTAAAACCACAAAATGGTGTTGGTCGGTAGATTACCGTCAATATTTCCAAACGCGGGGTATATATTACTCCTTCGATGATAGTTCAGGATGCAAGGGAGGGGGGATGGATATCCCTTACTACATTAAAAAAATATGAAAAGTTGCAAGCTATTAGGTCACTGACAAGGATGGCGGGGTGGATATGCCTCACGTGCTCAAGTTTTCCATCGACGAGTGTACAGTCAATTGGCCGACCAAAGGAGGGTCTCTTCTAGAAAGAGTAATCAAATGTCATGATGATCTCAGGAGGTCCCCAGGTGCAAATCATTTAGTAAATATCTTACTACATATCTTCCACCTTTGTACTGGGAGTGTTGGTTAAAGACTAATCATAGTTTGTTAGTTAACCTAATTGTTATATGGTTACATGACAATTATGGTCTTTGTTGCTGGTGTTTTCACACCAACACATGCAAAGATCATGAACCTACTAAGGGTTGTGCTAAAATTAGTAGAGTCTCAATGGAAAAGAAAATAAACAAAACATAAATTAAAAAAACTAAACTAATCAAACATGCAAACCTTTTATCAAGCAAATAGAGAAAATTACTTTAAAGAATAAATATTTCTCTTTCATTATGTAAAAAATGGCATTTACAAGGATTTAATATCACCTCGAAGTTATAGCAGGAGAATCCCCTACAGTTGTTTGAGAGAGGGTTCACTTGGTCTCCTTGCAATCCATGGTTCTTTGTCCATGCGTCACGTACACAATCTCCAGAAGGTTGAGAATGGAACACAAAGGGAGTTCTGGTCTCAAGGATATTTTCGCAGAGTAACGGCTTGAGTAATGTATGGAGAATGGGTTTTGAGTGATGGACATTGATGGTTCATTTATAGGCACAACAAATAGATCTAGGATAAGGATAAGGCTTTGAATTTTTTATTTTTTATTTTTGGCTTTTGGCTTTTTTAATTTTTTAATTTTTCCTTTGATTTTATGCCTCACTTTTTCTCATTTTTTCAAATTGGGCTATCATAGGTTTCATGCCGAGTTTCTTCTTTTTGTTGAGTGATAAAAAGGAGAAGCATCCAAAAAACAAGTCAGGGCATAAGTTGCTCTTTTTTTAGATAATTGAGCAAATTAATTTTGTAAAATGGCCCTTTTATGTGAGCCTTTGGTTTTTTGGTTTTACCAAGGTAAAAATAATGGAAATGGAATGTGGTAATGATGTATGGGTTTGATGGGGATAATGAAAAGGTAGGTGGACAAAATTTAGGTGTTAAAATATTTCCCCCTAATGTGTGAGTTCGGGAGCTCATTGTATGGTCAACAAACATCATAGAATATTATATTCCAGTGTGACGGTGGGATTGAGAATCAGGATTGTGTTAGAGGAGATCACCCTTCATTGGGACTACAAGGGCCCTTACCTGCAGATAAAATATTCAATATTAATGAGGTGCATATAATCTCAAATATATGGATGAGGCAGGCATTCCCATGCTCGTACCAATGTCTCAAATTAAAAAATGGATGGAGTCCCAAAGGGGGCTTGATCAATACATGGATAAATTGTTGTGTGCATCATAAATGTACAAGAAGGATTCACATATGGAATGTACTCATGGTCCACCATGACTTATATTGAGAACCGGTACATTGAAACAATGGCATTCATCCCGAATGTGATATTTCAACAATTGATGCTCTACTGGATCCGAAGGGGTCCAACAACTAGATGGACTCAATGACCAAAAGTCGGAATCGCAAAGGTACATGGACTGCATCTGAATGAGATACTCTAGGAAGATTATAACTAAAGGGATTACAAACATTGTCTCCAACCTAGACTAGACATCCACTTGTTATACCTCTATATTCCACAGTGTCGCATCTCCACCACAATCAGAGTTGACGACACTTCCCCTGCTATTTGAACCACCCAGAAGATGAGTGAACCTTGAAGGTAAATCTACCTTGACAAGTTCTGACCCAGCTGAGACTTTATTTACCCACACTACCGCGCCTTGCTTGGTTATAGGTGCTCGGTACTCCACACTACCGCGCTATGCTTTGTCTCTACCGCGCGTTACTACCGCGTTATGCTCAGACTTCAGGGCGCGGTACTCTTTTTATAGTCTTTTTTCCATGGCTTGTGGGATTTTGGATTTTCGAAGATAGTGGAAGATTGGGGTCCCTGATTCGATTCCCAACTCACTTTCTGTGATTAGAAACCTTGATCCACTTATCTCTCCCTAGATCCACCCATCTCTCTTGTTGGTTAACCCTACCATACACTATTAAAGAGAGGCATTCCATGGGGAAGAGAGAGGACTCTTGAAGTACCAAACTTATGATCTTGCAGCATTGTGGAGATATCTAGAGGAGAAGGCACTTGAAGCTAGAAGATTGGCTTGGACATCAAGTAACCTTTGTAAGCATTCTTCAAGTTGTAATAAGATAACTTGTCTTGTCTTTCCCATTTCATGTGTTTAGCATAAGTTCTTAGCATGGAATGTATCTAATCTAGATTTGAATCTAATCTTTACATTCAAGGTATTTGGAAGTTTGTATGTTTGTTCTTTGGTTGATCTTAACAAGTTCTACATTGGAGCTTTGGATCAAGAACTAGAAGCGGGACAAACGTCAGTTTGAAAGGTGTGTCTTATCTCTCATTTGTTTCTGAATACATTTAATCTTGCTGTAAAAGTTAATTCAGGAATTTCAAGGTAGCATTTGTTTTGACTTGTTTCTTGCTTTAGAGTTAGTTGAAAATCTACTTTAAAGTTAAGAGAGTTTTGACTTATCTGTAGGGAAAAATTCTACATAACAAGAATGGCGACTCCGCTGGTTTTGATTTCTGTTTGATTGATTCAGTTCACTGTCATCCATCTGCTGATTGTGATTCGTTTTATTGCACTTCAAACCAGTTTGAATCTTGGTCTTTATTGACCTTTATTCACCACTCCTCGCTGTATTTTTCTCCCTGTCTGATCACTGAGTCCCCTGGGTTAGCAACAACCCTGAAAGCTTCTTTTTCTTTTCTTAAGTTGCGCTTTTTCCTTACCTTTCCACAGTACCGCGCCCTCAGAACTGCTTCCAGTGCGGTAGTACCGCGTTCTCTGAATTAGTACCAGAGCGGTACTGTCACAGTGCCGCGCTCCATTCAGACCCTGACCCGCGGTAGTGTCTGCATTTTTTCAAATTTTTTATACTTGCTTGGTTTCCTGAGTCTCTCTCTGCCTTAGGTAGTGTTTACTGTTGCATGTTAGCATCGTGGTCATTTTACAGTCTGTGTGGTCTGATTTTTTTCTTGTTGTGAGCTTGATTTGTCTGAATTAGTGGCATTTTTGACACATTGGGTCATTTTTCCAGTTTGATTGCATTGGCTTGATTTTTTCACCACAACCAACTCAACACCACTATTCTCTGTTACTGAACCCTGTATCTTTACAATCACATTATTTCCATCATTTTCAGTAATTAAAATTTTATCATTTGAGAGCAATTTTTGTTGTTTGAATTGAAAAAGTCTAGTAGCATTATTTTGCATTAGGAAATGAACCATTGATTTTGCCACAAAAATTCTCATAGTTGAAGCATTGTAGATTGTAGGATCAGTGCATTAAAAGGAGTGTTTATTTCAGTTTGGCTTTGTTTACAAAAAGAAAAGAAAAATCTTTTACTTTGGTTTTTGATTGCTTGTGAAAAATTTCATGCATGTTTGATCGAAGAACTCTCTCTTTTCCTTAGCTAGATTTCATTGAAGACAAAGGCTTATTTTTTATTCATTCTCATTTGCATGGTTTGAGTCGTCATAACACCATCAAGTTTCACGTCCACTACCTGATTGAGTAAGACAGCCACTAAAATTAACCTCCCTAATCAAACCAACTTTAACCTCACTTGAGGAAATCAAAAGAATTTGGTAGTTAGGTAGGACACCGGGGATAGGCATCAAAATAATTCCCCCTTGTCATTTTCATCTAAGACATAGTCGTTGTCTTTAAGGAACTAAAATTCTCTAGTATTTATTGACACGGTCACAGCTAGTTTGTGGAGGGGCCTCCTGGCTGTTTTTAACTTTCAGGGGTTAAACGGCCGCGAGATTGAGAACCGGACGACCTCTGTGGAATACCGCACTCCACTTAGCCCTAAGGCAACATCGATCGCTGTCTTCTTCGGAAGGCTGAAGTGCCCAAAACCTTTTTCGACGTGTCATGAACGAGGTAGCTTAGTATCTATTCTACTAGGGCTCTTTTACCCAGGATCCCTTTCAGTAGAGGGATATCCTTCTTATATCGGTCTCTCATGTTGTATTGTTCGACTTGGATTTCATCACCTTGCGAAGGATATAGCTTGTTGAGGTCTCCATCTCTTAGTTAGGAGTTTGCTTGTTATCTCATCTATTTAGAGGGTCATTTTTCTTTGTAGGGACTGCTTGTTGGTATTCTGGCCATTTTTTGTATCAGCTCGCTTATTGAGACAGCGGTCTCAGTACAGATTTTAGAGCTTGCTTTTTTGGCCTGCGAGCCTTGCTTTTTCTAGCTCCTCTTCTGCACACTCGGCTGCATTAGAGTTTTTGAGTTCTTTGTTTACGATACTGCCCCCGATTTTCATTTTCCTGTCATCATGTCAGAACAACCACAAAGATCACGAAGAATACAGGGCCAAATCCCTCCACCACCACCACCGCCACGGACTTCTGGTCTGCCTGCATCACGCATTCCTGCTCCTCCTGGCTGCGGTGCTGGTCGAGGAAACATTCCACCGCCGATACATACAACATCTTCAGTTCCGCCTATAATTGCTACTCACAGCACAGTCTCAGAATTTATTGCAGCTTCTGCAACCACTAGCATATCTAAGACTTCCACTGTCACCTCACCCACTGTCATACCAGATATATCTGTCACAGTGGACACAGTTACAGCAGCTGAACTTAGTACAACCCAACGTAATAGACTAGAGGTCATCCTTCTACTGGATGTCAACACTTCCCATCCATCAGACACTTTTCACGATGACACAAACGGATCTGTTGGTACCACCGAAGGATCCGACCAGGACATACCTGGCTTGATTTCAATCCCAAGCGGATACGTTGAAATCATTGAAGATACTCAACTTCCTGACACACCTTTTGAACCTGATTATGGTTTCATTACTTCCCAGGAGGAACCTCCGCCTGTTATCACTACGTCACCCAGTGTTCATCCTCAGGAGACAAGTTCTTCTAGCAACGTACCTCGTACTATAGATTTACCCAACCTCCCTCCGGGACATGAAATCATGGCTTCCATCCAGTCTAGTATGGTTAGTCTAGTGAACTCTCCGTTAGCATCGACACAGTTTAGACACAACACAGAGCAAATGCTTTCGACAGCGTCTAGATATCCCCCCGTTTCTTGTCCTTCTGACTATAGGGCTCCCAACATCCCGTCTAGCACAGAGTTTCATCACTCCTTTGCAGACGGCTCAGGACCTTCGAACTTTAGCATACCTAGGTTCCCGCCAGATCCCCAAAACCCTTTCCAGGACATGAACTCGGACCCAGTTTTCGATGGTCCTCCTATCATTGAACACGTTATGGACAACGCTGATACCCTTGGGCTAAATTCCCCACATTTACTGCCATCACCCATTTTTGGCGCACATTCTATGAGGGATAACCCAGTTTTTTCACCGTCCTCGCCTGTCAGATACGGACGACCCCCTCCGTAAATCGGTACTTTTGGCTCCGTTGGCCAATCCACACTATCATATTTGGCTAGCAGCGAAAGAACACCTAGTCATACTGTTGGATCTTCCATTTTGACCGGAGGATCACCTTCAGCCACCATTTATACTATCTCAGGAGGTGGACAACCGACTGTAGTGGTCCCTAACTCCAACGTGCAAACACCCCCTGGTGGGCCATCAACCCAACCAGCTGGGGGACAACCTTTTGTTGGGAACCCCATTGTTAGTCAACAACCTCCTCCTATAGGTTCATCAACCCAACTAGTTGGAGGACAACCTTTTGTTGGGAACCCCGTTCCTGACCAACAGGCTCCTCTTATAGGGCCATCCAACCCATCCGCTGGCGGACAACCTATTGGTTCCATCCAACAACTTTCCCAACCAGCAACACTTGCTCAGTATGGCATATACAACACACCTGGCAGTAGACAACCTTATTCCGGTATTCGAACCGGACCTCATTCTCAACCTCCCTCGTCAGGCATGCTTCCTTCTTGGGACCCTCAAATCCCATAGAGTGGGGGGTACTCACTTTTTGGAAACTGGAACCAAGCTGGGGGGCAATCTCAGATTCCCCCCAACTTGAATTTTGGCTTCCCTTACCCTTCAGCTGCTACAACACCATGGAACCCATCACTTCAATTTCCACTCGCTCCTCAAGCAGGAACGAGCATTCCATGGACACCACCGTCGCAGCCACCCCCCAACCCTATTATGGGAAACACGCCACTTACTCAATACAGTGGTAACATTCCTGGAACACAACAATTCCAAGGAACTTTTCCCCAACAAGGAGAAGCAACTATTCCTGGGTATCAGCAACCCCAGGGTACCATACCTACTCAGTAGAGCACCTACCAACCGGTTGCCTACAACCAACCGGTTAACCAGATGGCTTACTATCCACCGAACTTCCAGCAGTATCCCCTGGGAAACACATATGGGTATAACACGCAGCAGCATGCTATGCAGGGCCCTCCAGGTTTCTCTGCACCACATGGTTATCACTCATACCCGCAGACTAACCGTCAACTTCCCTTTTTGGCCACACTTGACTTAACTGATTTGTCAAGGCTTATTAACAATCCTATATGGCATGAACCTCACTGGTCACCTATTCCATCCAAACTACCATCGGACATTCCCAAGTTCGATGCTAAGCCCGGGGAAGACCCCAAGAACCACGTGATGACCTTCCATCTTTGGTGTTCATCCAACTCCTTGATGGATGATTCCATTCGACTTAGGCTCTTCCAACGTACGCTTACCGGAATGGCAGCAAAATGGTACATCGAGCTGCCACAACACTCTTTTTGTGATTTCAACACTTTGGCTATGCAGTTTCTGATTCATTTCCAGCTCCCCATCCGGTATGAGACTAGAACATAACTGTTAACCTCACTGCGTCAAACCACTTCTACACATATTTTGGATCACATCCATGAGTGGCGACGACGCCGTAGGCTAATTAAAGCACCCATTCCGGATCAACTACTCGCTGATTGGTTCATGAAATATTTTTTGCCTCCCATAGCCAGAGATATCGCTATGCGCAGGACAGTTATAGAAGAGCAAGCCATCTTGGCAGCCCAGTACATGGATTTGGTATACACTCAATCCAGTACTTTACATGAACTTCTTCCACATGCCTCCCGCGTTCACACTGATCCAATGAAGCCTTCCACTGAACCCCCCATTGATGGTATTGTCGGTTCTGTCAAGGCCCAGCCTGCTACCAACTCGACGGGACAACAAGCTTCTGCTTCCCCCACTTTTACCCAGGCTGCTTCAAAAACAACTACTTCTCCTGCTATTTCCTCCGAAGTGAATGCAGTTCAATCTATGTCACAACCATCCGGGGGAAAGAAGAAAAACAATCGTGGTAAACCCAAGAAAAACCAGCAGGAGAACCCCAAGCCACAACCCACCCAGAATGACCAAAAACCACGTAGAAAGGCTAAGTTTCCCTGCCTCATTTGTCAAGATGATCATTACACGCGTGACTGTCCCTACAAGGACGAGGTCAACAAGTTTGTTAAAGGATCCTCTTGCCCGACAGTGTTAACTGACCCTTTCCCCCAACAACAACAGCAGATGGTTGCCCAAGAATCCCCACAAGGGGGCAACCCGACCAATCCCACCCGCGGAGAGACGTCCACAAACCGCGAAATCCTGATGACGAGTAATGAAGAGGTTCATATAACCACTCATTCAAAGACATATGACAACCCTCCAAGTTCAAACAAACAATCAGAGATAGCCAAATGCAAATCTCTCGTTGAAGATCTGATTCCTATTCCCCCCCCTACCGGTCATCTCCATATCGAGAGACCGCTTACGGACACAGTGCTACGCCCACCCAAGGGCACCATACAAAAGGCGACATTTAATCCGAATGCGCGAGCTGCCCAAAACTACAACATTGTTGAGGATTTGGCTCAAGCACCTTGCGCCATGTCGCCTCTCGAGGTTCTCCAACACTGCCCCACGCAGCGTAGAACCCTACTTTCAGCACTGGGGGCAATGGACCCAGATACTTCCAACTCCATCATGTTTAACTTGGAGCATGCCAAACCTAGGATTTCTCATCAGTTAGCCTTCCAGGTGCATACAAAAATCCATGGAAATATCATCCATCGCACTGTGTTAGACGAATGTGCTTCCACGTCGATCATGTCTTTGAACTGTTGGAGAGCCTTAGGCTCACCCGAAGTCACCACTTCTCCTACTACTCTCAGGGCGTTTGATGGACATGGTTTTCAACCTTATGGACTCATTCCCTCAATTGGTGTCGAACTGGGGGGAAAAACAATATCTGTTCACGTTGAAGTCGTAGATGCACCATTGGATTACAATCTCCTCCTTGGACGGAACTGGTTTTATGCCATGACTTCCATAGCATCTACAGTCTTTCGGATTGTGCAATTTCCTCATGAAGGGAAAATTGTCACTATTGATCAACTGGATTACTGTATCCCAAACTCCCATCCAAACTTCGCCAACACCGTCCCGTTATTGGATCAACCTCGGTACCGGTTCCAAGACGTTGGTGTTGGTCTCATGAAGGATTCATCCCTTATTGGAGTTTTTCCAGAGCTGGGAACCCATACTCAACCAGTTCACATGATTTCATCGAATATCACCCCTTCCAATGATTCATGGGTGATTCCGAGTCCCTCCAAGATTGAATACTACGGCAACTCTATGCCTACGAACAGAAACCTCGCAGCATATAACGCGATCCAATCAGCCACCGATTGGGTCGACTGTTCTACTCATCATTCCGTGGCACATCTCTCGGCTGAGATTCATCCATACCCACCACTTTTTGATCCTCTCAATTTGATTTTTCCCACGGACGAATCAATTATGGAGGTTATGTGCGGTGATGAGCCACCATGGGGAGATTTTCATCATCGATCTTCATTCCCCACCATTCAGCCACTTCAGCCTGATACAAAACCTAGCACTTCACTTGGGATGGTTCAAACCAAGTTCCCCATTTCCCTCGACGAGGTATTTTTCGAAGGAAACTTGTCCAATCTTATGGCAACCACTCCCATCGATATTTCAATGAAGCCTAGTATCGTGGAAAACATGCACATCGGAAAAACATGTACTCCCCTCGAAACGGAGTTCTATAGTGCCTACTTCAAAACTTTCCGCGATGTTTTTGCTTGGAGTTATGAATAAATGCCAGGGATAGACCCCTCGATCTTGGTGCACGAAATTCCAACTTTCCCTGGCGCCCGACCTGTTCGGCAAAATATTCGACCCGTCCATCCTCATAAGGCAGCTGCCATTAAAGCAGAAGTTGAAAAACTTTTGTGTGTTGGTTTTATCTATCCTGTCCCATTGACAGAATGGGTATCCAACATCGTTCCCGTAGCCAAGAAACAAGGAACGATTAGGGTCTGTGTTGATTACCGCGATTTGAACAAAGCTTGTCCAAAAGACAACTACCCAACTCCGTTCATCGACCAGATCATCTATAACTGTGCCGGAAGTGTCATCTTTTCATTTATGGATGGCTTCTCTGGCTATAATCAGATCGATATCCTCCCAGCTGACCAGCACAAAATGGCCTTTATCTGCCCTTGGGGGATTTTTGCATATCGAAAGTTACCTTTTGGCCTGAAAAATGCCGGGGCAACTTTCCAACGGGCGATGTCCTACGCATTTCATGACATAAAACATATTGTAGAACCATATCTTGATGATCTCCCCACTCACTCTCGAACCCGGGAAGACCATCCAGACCACTTAAGTGCCATTTTCGAAAGGTGTCGTCGCTACAATATACGTTTGAACCCGCATAAGTGCGTCTTCTATGTAGAAGCCGGAAAACTGTTGGGCTTCATAGTCTCCAAAGATGGGATACATTTAGATCCCGCAAAGGTAGCAACTATCTTAGCCCTGCCTTCACCCACCAATATTCCAGAACTTCAATGTTTGCAAGGGCATGCAAACTTTCTACGCCGTTTCATCTGCAATCTGTCCGAGATAAAAAAAGGCTACATGCGGCTTCTCAAGAAGAATGTTCCCTTCATCTGGGATGACGAATCCCAACGCTCTTTTGACAATCTAAAGGCAGCCTTAACCAAAGATCCCGTGATTCAACCCCTCGATTACACACGGGACTACATTCTTTATCTCGCAGCCTCGACTTCCACCATCGGTATGGTGGTAGTCCAGGAAGACCCAAATGGCATAGAACATGTGGTATATTATCTTAGTAAGAGTCTTCTCGACTCCGAAACCCGCTATTCACATGTTGAAAAACTAGCTCTGGCAACAGTATTTGCTGTATAGAGATTTCGTCACTACATCTTACTCCACCGGACCACTGTTATAGTCGACTTCAACCCAATGTATTATATCCTCACACGTCAGGTGCTTGGGGGAAAATACTCTTGTTGGATTGTCATCCTTCAAGAGTTTGACTTGGAGTTTGTCAAGGCTAAGTCCAAGAAGTCTTTGGTCTTCGCGGAGTTGATTTGTAACTTGCCCCGTGCTACTGAGCAATCCGAGCCCATTGATTCTCTTCCTGATGAATCATTGTTCCTCATTAGCACGGTTGATCCGTGGTATGGAGATATTCTTTTATATCTCCAAACCCAACGCTTCCGTCCCGACCTCACTCGCGACGAACGACGACGCATCCAACATCACGCAAAATACTACATCATAGTCAACGATACTCTTTATCGGCGTGGTGTCAACACCGTCTTTCGACGCTGTTTGACCTTAGATGATTTGGAACACGTTCTCAATGACTGCCACGCTGGAGCATGTGGTGGTCATCTCTCTAGGATGGCTACGGCCCAGAAAATACTGCGAGCAAGATACTTCTGGCCCTCAATTTTCAAAGACTGCATTGAAACAGTCAAGAAGTGTCCACCATGTCAATTCTTTCATAGCAAAACACGCTCGCATCCTGCTCCACTCCATCCTGTTATTGCCGTCGGCCCTTTTTCCAAATGGGGCATCGATTTCATGCACTGTAAGCCCACTTCAGCCGGGGGGCATAGCTATGTCATAGTAGCTGTCGACTATTTTACAAAATGGGCTGAAGCGATGCCTACGTATGCTGAGGACGGCAAAACAACAGCGTTGTTCATATTCAATCATATTATAGCTAGATTCGGTGTCCCACAGTCTATTGTGACCGATCATGGTTCTCATTTCAGGAACCATATGATCGAAGAACTAAGTGCCAAGCTGGGTTTTCGCCATGAAAACTCAACCCCGTATTACCCACAAGCTAATGGCCAAGTTGAAGCCATTAACAAAGTCCTGAAACGAATGATTCAGCATATTGTGGGTACCCAGAAATCCAATTGGCACTCAGCTCTGTTCTTAGCACTGTGGGCATACCGAACCTTAGTGAAAATTTCTACTGGGTTTACACCATTCCAACTGGTGTATGGCCTAGAAGCCATTCTGCCGATTGAATGTGAAATTCCATCACTCAAGATAGCCATAGAGCTACTTCCACACACTACTTCCGAAGAGGAACGGTTTCTATACCTAGCTAAGCTAGTTGAAACCTGCCGCGACGCTGCTTTGGCTAATGAAGCTCACAAAAAATGCGTCAAAGCTCAATATGACAAATCCGTTCAACCTCGGATCTTCAATGAGGGTGATCTCGTACTTACATATCATCAAATGCACGATAAGCTTGGAAAAGGTAAACTTGAATCTATGTGGTACTGCCCCTTTATTGTAAAACGTGTCTTGGAAAAAGGAGCTTATGAACTAATCGATTGTGATGGTACACCATTGGCATGGCCCCGCAATGGGCTATACCTCAAACATTTCTACGCGTGAGGTTTCCCTACGCGGGTTACTTGTTGTACATAATGTACTTAGTTTGCTTTTACTCTCTTTTTGTTGTACGCGTGGACCTCATGTATCCACTCTTACTTTGACTCGTGACTTTATGCGCAGATGTCTGCCTACTTTGGATTCGCCGACGGTGCAAGCCGACATACCCGGAATCTCGCTTCCGCAGCATGGGTAATCTATTCCCCCACTGGCGAGTTGATTTCTTCAGGAGCCAATTGTTTAGGTCCTGCAACCAACAATATCGCGGAGTACCATACAGTCATTGGTCTTTTGATGGAGGTTGCTTCACTCGGAATTGACTTCTTATCAGTCTTTTTAGATTCCCAACTCGTGGTTTCTCATCTAAACCGTGTTTACACAGTTCATGATCCTATACTACTTCGTTTATTTCGGAGAGTACGCCTCTTGGAACGATCATTTAATTTCATTACATATCAACACATACCGAGAGAATTAAATTGTATAGTTGATTCATTGGCTAACTACATTTTGGATTCGCATCTTGCCCACACATAAACACATCATAAAAAAAAAATTAAAATGCACAAGTCATTGTAAATATTTAGATCATAAATAGGTCCATATCACTGTATATAAGAGTGTTTTTTCCAAAATACATAAAGTTTGTGTCAAAGACAAAATTTGGGACCAAATCCCATACAAAATTTGGCTCTCAAAACCTACATATCGTGTACATGCCGCACAAATACTAAAAAGACCATCTACGGAGATCTAGGAGACCTATCATGTCCCTCGTCGGACTCCTCCCACTGCTAGTGGTAACATACTACAGCTCGAACCACCTTACGAAGAATTCGACTGATACGACCAGGCACACCTACGGTATGCCGCTTGAGATGATAAGGGACGTCATCCATCCTCATAGCATGGATACCATGAGTCAACCCCAGTAAGTTCCTCTCAATGTCCCGAACGCCTCCTGCTTCATCTTCATCCTCCTCCTCGTCAGGAACAGCTTGACGATCAACATCACCACGACGTAGTGGCGAGTACCCAGCTGGTCTCTATGGTCCACGGTCTGCAACACACATGCGAACATACATTAGAAGTCTTTTACACATTCTAAAAAAGTAATAAAAATTAAATATTCAAAAAAAAAAAAATACATATCCATGAAGGTCATACCTGAGTTGTCCCAATCATCATCCTCTGGCAGTGCCAATTCGTTGTCCTCGCGGAAATCTACCCCGGCATAGGGGTAGTCATCAATCATAACTATCTGCTCCTCGAGCCAGGAAAAGAAATCCTCACCAAAGGCTAAGCGCTGAGGTCCCTCGAGACGTCCAGCATAATCACTCCATCGAGCCATCCATAGCTCGGTAGGTGGACGAGGGGGCATAGATATTTGCGGGCGCAATAGTGGCACCCTCGCCAAAAAGAAGGTAACCAGGATTCTCCCATAGCCAAATTGGGAATTTTTTCCATTTCTACACTTGTGCACTTGTTCTTTGAGATTGGACAACACAGCCTCACACCAGTTAAATACTGTTCCCCCCATACACTCCGTTGCGAGATTCACTTGTGTGCGGGATGCCTGATGCGGACTCACACTTCCTGCTGCACGCGTGATGGTGAACAATACGGTTTTTACAGGGAGTTCTATAACATCCTTTATGGCCACCTTCCCGCTTTTCTTACTTGAACCCTGATGGCAATACCGAGCAATCAAGTCATCTGTACTCGATTCTGAGGCTGAGTATCCAGTAAAGTTCACCCGGGCCCCTTTTTTCGAGAGGCCCATGAGGAAATAAATATCCTCAAGTTGAATTTCGAGAACATGCTTTCCCACTCGGAAAGCTTGAATATCAGGATCCCATAATTGAATGAGATGAGTGAGAAGCTTGGGTTGCTGACGAATCCCTTTGGTCTTAAAGAACTTCAACAAACCACATTCTCGCAATGCGGTCACAGTTGGTAAATGATTTTCAGCTGCCAAATCATCTACTTCGTGCTCTCTTTCTTTCCAGCTGACCATTTTGATCCAAACGAGTTGCAAACTCCTGCAAAAGGTCAGGGGAAACTTTCAGTAACTATTTAACAACTCAACTTCAGCAGAAAATTTGAGAAAATTTGGCTTTGTCATCTTAATTTTCGCCTTCATCGCGTCAGGGAGTTTTCTTGCCGTGCGGTACTTTACAGTACCGCGCCTCGGTTTGGAACCTCAGTGCGGTACTGTCTAATAGTACCGCGTTTCTCGATAGAGCCCCCACGCGGTACTGTGAAGGGCGATTTTTTCCCAATAGGGCTTGCCCAAAAAATCAGTTTTCCTTACTGAAAGCAAAAGATTCATGCATGAAATGAAAGAGCAGTTTAATAACTCTTACCTGGCGCAGACGGTTGTTGAAATGGTGCCCTGAAACTCCAGATATGGATCCTTGAAGTTTTGCTCCTCAAATGGGTAAAAATATCCTCTTTCGGTAAAAACACAAATGAAATGGTAATTTCTATTTTTAACCATCCTTTTATAGTTTTTTCACCTATTTTTAATTATTATTTTATATGGTTAAAATAAAAAGCCCATTCCACATTACTGATGTCTAGTTTTTTGAGCGTTTTCTTGACAGGATCCCCGGTAAAAATCGATTTATTCACACTAGCGTTTATTCACTGATTGACCTTCATTTTGAGCCTACTTTATCTTTTTTGTGCTCTGGATTAAAACTTGAAAAAGACGTTTTGAGCCTACTTTATCGTTTTCGTGCTCTGGATTCAAACTTGAAAAATATTCCAAGCGCTTTTACACCCGTGTCGTGCTTGTCAAACTCAAGTAAATGGTGTCGAGTACGGTCAGCTTTACTCATGCTCGTTAAACGATGAGGAAAGTATTATCCTGGTTGTATTTTATTCTTTTTTCGGACCAGAATAATTAAAAATTACGAAAAAGACCATATGAGTCCATAGTTAAGCTCTTTTCAAACTCCCTAAAATTGAAAAGATTACCAAGTGATCTTGACTCTTTTACACTTGTAAAAGTATTTGAAAGGTCGTCTATTCGGTGATAGGTTACCCCTTTTTCGGCCCGTCTAGACTATTTACGAGAAAGGTATACCTCAGTCAATCTCGGCTGGGAGAGTTCTCTCAGGAATTTTTTTACACTTTTTCGGGATCGAGGGACTAAATTTACGAAAAAGTACATTATGGAGCTTCCTTTAAGTTTTTCAGGCTCTCTAAATGCGAAAAGCTACTGAGTTTTCCTTCCTTGGACTTGTTAAAACTTTAAACATCGAAGGACCCACTTTGGGACGAACCCCTCCTTTCTTAGGTTTGTAAAACATGTGAGATTGGACTCATCCACGAGATGAGCTACACCGAGCATCTATTATCCTCTTCAAGCTCGCAAAACAACAAAGAGGTACTTGTCTATCATGTCGGGGGAATATGGGGGGATAAGTCAAGTTTATTTATGGCAGCTTGTCAGTCGTTACCTTTGAACATGGCATGTGTCCGTCTCTTGTCTATATTGGGTATCCATTTTTCACTGAGTTATGGTCATCATCATGAGTCGTCTCCTTGGCCACGAGCCTACTCATCCGGTGTCTATCCTCTCTTGTCAATAATTCCTGCTGCCAAGTCCTGTTACATGCTGTTATATGTTCAAAGGGTTGCATTGTTCAGAGTCGTTCGTTGTGTCAGGCCTCCGCTGTGTCAGTACATACTCCATTGTTTCATCATCTTATCGTTCGTGCCGATTTCATGTCGATGATGTGGGAATCATTATGGCCCACCTTTGACGAGTCTATTCCCATCGACACCAAATCACTATCCGGGAATTGGGCTTAGAGATCAACCATTAGTACCTTGGTACCTGCATGCCTCAATGGCAGGTTTCCTCGTGTTCGACAATAGGTTCACATCATTGACCTCTGATCAAACGATCTCTCGAATGTTCGACATCAACTCATTTATTCGCATTTCGTTGAGATGTACTTCAGATACCTTGGGGATCATCCTCATCATTGGTGATTTCCCTCGCATTTGTTAACGGTTCACATCATTGACCAGTAATCAAATGGTTTCTACCATGTTCGAATTCAACACCTTGTAATCACATGGCTAGATTCGTATCTTTTGCGATCGGGTAGAAGACCCTGGGCGCACCTCTGTATCTTGATTGCGTCCAGGTTGCGATGGAGATGTCCTTTGTGTTGTCACACAGATCCACTAATTGTATTGGTCATGGCTGTGTCATTATTATCTCATGGATCTACACTTGTTAGTAGTAGCCATGATCTATCCACGGTCTATATCATCCCAGTACTCATGGATCTGCAATGTATTGGTCGGCAGCCATGCTTTGAGTCATTTGTTTCCGAGCATGGGAATGCCCGCCTTGGTGGTATATCTAACACTTTGTTTCTGTTTCAGCTCCTTGTCGTTCTCCTCGATGCTATCTCTGCACATTATATTCATAAAGTATTTTTGCCATCGGTCCCTTCTGACCTCACACTTTAGGGGGCATCTGTTATACCTCTATATTCCATAGTGTCGCATCTCCACCACAATCAGAGTTGATGACACTTCCCCTGCTGTTTGAACCACCCAGAAGATGAGTGAACCTTGAAGGTAAATCTACCCTGACAAGTTCTGACCCAGCTGAGACTTTATTTACCCACACTACCGCGCCTTGCTCAGTTATAGGTGCGCGGTACTCCACACTACCGCACTATTCTTTGTCTCTACCACGCGGTACTACCGCATTATGCTCAGACTTCAGGGTGCGGTACTCTTTTTATAGTCTTTTTTCCATGGCTTCTGGGATTTTGGATTTTCGAAGATAGTGGAAGATTGGGGTCCCTGATTCGATTCCCAACTCACTTTCTGTGATTAGAAACCTTGATCCACTTATCTCTCCCTAGATCCACCCATCTCTCTTGTTGGTTAACCCTACCATACACTATAAAAGAGAGGCATTCCATGGGGAAGAGAGAGGACTCTTGAAGTACAAAACTTATGATCTTGCAGCACTGTGGAGATAGCTAGAGGAGAAGGCACTTGAATCTAGAAGATTGGCTTGGACATCAAGCAACCTTTGTAAGCATTCTTCAAGTTGTAATAAGATAACTTGTCTTGTCTTTCCCATTTCATGTGTTTAGCATAAGTTCTTAGCATGGAATGTATCTAATCTAGATTTGAATCTAATCTTTACATTCAAGGTATTTGGAAGTTTGTATGTTTGTTCTTTGGTTGATCTTAATAGGTTCTACATTGGAGCTTTGGATCGAGAACTAGAAGCGGGAAAAACGTCAGTTTGAAAGGTGTGTCTTATCTCTCATTTGTTTCCGAATACATTTAATCTTGCTGTAAAAGTTAATTCAGGAATTTCAAGGTAGCATTTGTTTTGACTTGTTTCTTGCTTTAGAGTTAGTTGAAAATCTACTTTAAAGTTAAGAGAGTTTTGACTTATCCGTAGGGAAAAATTCTACATAACACCACTAGAACATACAACTAGGGGGTTCCAAATAGACTCACCAATGTGCCAGAGTCAGGGTACATTCAGGGTCTTCGACCAATAACTGAAGGGCCCAATACCTTGTACGATTCTCAATGGTGCAATGATGTATTTGGAATCGACCACATGAGAAAAAAACCTTATAAGAGGCACTAAGGACTCATCTCAAAAGGTTTGTAGGAACTCATCACTAATGGTGATGAGGACAAGGTACAGGGACCTATGGGTCTATCCTCTGGAATATATGTGTTGGCATCAACAGAGGGATACTTGAAACTAACAAGGTAATTATGTTTCCTTGATATAAGCTTGAGGGATACAACCAAACAGCGATATAATTGGACATGGGACTGAGACATTATTGGGAGATACAAGGGAAATTGATTAATAAGGACTCAAACTTCCTTTGTTCAAAGTATGATGACATGGTTGACCTGGCATCATATGTGAACTGAATCTTGGAGAGTGACACAATTGGGATACCAGGAAATATTACTACAATGGGGGACACCTAGAGAAGTGGGTGCTGATGACATCAGGGTGAATCATCGCAAAATACTCTGAACAAAGGAGACTAGGGATGCTGTTGTAAATAAGGGACTATATGTGATCTACAGGGGTGGTAGGAAACACCCTTTGATCCTTCTTCATAGTTTAATGAACTCAAAGAAGGAATAGAAGTGTGCTCAAAATCGTACCAGCGTGTGGATTTTTATGAGCTCAAGATGGTGAAAGATCGTTGGTATTTCATTTTTAGAGAGTCTGAAAACATAAACAAGGCTTCATGAGTGGTATTTTTCGTAAGTTAGTCCCCAAAACCCGAAAAAGCATAGAAGTATGCAATGGAGAACTCTTCAAGCCATAGTGTCTAGAGTATTCCTTTTTTGTAATTAGTCCATCCGATCTGAAAAAGAGGTAACACGCATAGTGAATGGACGCCCTTTAAAATAATTTAACGAGCATGAAAGGAAGCAAGTTTGCTCGAAGATATTTTCATTCTTTAAGGAGTCAGAAAAGAGCTTAAAAGAAGCTCCATGATGGGAGTCCTCTTATAGGGATTGGACAATGAGTTGACAATGTGAATTGAATGCATGCGACTTCATTTGTGAATGTCAAATTATGAGGACTCACAATCCTATGGGGATACAAATGGCATGGGAGCCAAATGCAAGGGGCACTAAAATGGTCACCCATGTAAGGTAGGCTCTACTACCGAGTAAAGGTGAATGCAAAGATGGTTAGGATGGGACACTTACTCGAACATGGAGGGGTCCTATAGGCATAAGGGAGAAAACTGAGGAAATGCATCAACTTTTCAAAGGGAAAGGATGTCTTATATGCCAATCAAGGGGTTATACATGTGGACATCAGTTTTTGACTGAAACAAGTGGATTTCAACACGACTTTGACCTGTAAACATGGAAACAATGCCAAAGCATGAAATGTGCATCTGAAAATCAAACAAAATATGCAAGTAACGTGTGACCTCGTAAATGGATGAGATCACACATCTGCAAAAGTGAGTAGGGTTAATGACCTACCCCCATGCTATGGGCATGTGGTTTGTAATTGTGGATCACATATGTGTTGGGTTGAGCGATGCGCTCATTGAGATACCGAGATAGATGTGACATGGTAGGGTCAAAAGGATTGAGCATGCCCTATATCCCAAGGTCTAGGTAATCGATTATGCCCCCTAGCCAAGAGGTGTTAATGTGGTGCAGATGTTGTCTTCGAGGGGTTCAACAGGGAATCGACCAACTACTGGCAGGTGGGTGTGCCGTGAGGCTATTGGCCATGGTGAAAAATTTAATTGATGATATGATGATGGGGGATTCCCCTTGCGGGTTGGATGCCCCCAATATCTCCGACGATAATGACGATAATGATGAGTAGGCAATTTTTTGGGCCTACCCCCATGTTGTGCACATGTGATTTACTCGTTGATTCAAAAAGGTTGAACCAATAGGTCGGAGGGATCAGTTGAATGTGACGACGTGACTATGGTGTCAATGGTTGAAATAGTATAAATGGTGTTTACCTCATCCAACAAGGATTCTAGGGGGTGGATATCCTCAATAACAGTAATCGGGGACTCTAAGGATGGTTCTCACAACTCATTGGGCACCAACCAATACTCTGGTAAGTCAGGAAAGTGGTGGGAATAATGGTCATAGATGCCACAGATTGCACATGACTAGTTGGTGTGAAACAATTTGTTATGTGTTTGCGAAGGGGTTGGCAATTGAACAACCAGAATGTTCTTGTTATCACCCACTGACTCCATATGGGAACAAAGGTCGGGAACGTATGGATAGTTATGGGTAGCATGACCCAAGGTATCACATAAAGCATATTTCATAGGTGTGCGTGCTTGATCAGGGGGGTTCACATCTTTGTTCGCAATTAGCAAGGTTTCAATTTTTGTGGCTTTTCCCCTAGCTCTTTTGGAAGATTGGGGACCAAGGTTGTGGGAATTTGTTGCTAACACACTAGGAGGTGGGTGATTGGCGGTATTGATTGGTTGAACCAGTTGAAGAATGAACTGGGGGTTGGTGCGATATTTGGTGCAGGTACATACTAGACAAGGATCCCTAAGGTCAATCCTGAAAGAATCATCGTTTCCATGATTGGCACACTTATGACTCTTGATGGGGTGTTGGCAGGCGGTTTGGTAAGGAAGAATCGTAGCATCGCCAATGCTGCAACACATCAGACGAGGTCACGGAAGGAAGAAGGATCTATTATTTTATGTATTTTTTGAGTTGTTTGTACCACAATAGGCGGGTTTTTGGGTCATTGGACCACATGAGATGTAATGTCGAGTTAAGTATACCACAATAGGTGGGTTCTTTGGGTCATTTGGACCATGTCAGTTAGATTTGAGTAATTTGTCCAAAAGTCAGTTAGGAAGTTGTTAGTAAGTGGACAAACATTGTAAAGGCAGAAGCCTATATATAGACAGAAAGTTGTAGATTGAGGTAGGTCGGTAGATTGGGAGAAGAAAGAGATCAAGCATAAAGCTTTTGGTATGTTTTGGTACAGTATTGCCGAAGTCTGTGATTTGCAGAGGCACTGTATTGGGTTTTTGCAGTAATAATATGATGTGATGAAACTATTTCTGTGCAATCCTGATGTATCTTCTCTCTTTTGATGATAATACAATGTTTCTTTGATGCAATATTCGCTTTACTGTTATAATATGCCATAACGATGATTGTTTCCATTAAATGATGCTATGAGTCCAATAATGTCAACATGAATGCATAGATTTATTGTTGAATGTTCCAATAAGATTAATGACTAGTTGATGCCGCGACATCCTCCTTCATTCGGTGGAACATGGTTCCGTCCACTCTCCCTTGATTGCCTCGGGTGAGACCTCATCTGCTCTCCAGGTGTTGCTGGGAAGGGTAAAACCTGTGTGGGCTGGTGCTCAGGGAAATCGCAGTGCATTGGTGTCGACAGTGATGGGAACCCATGTCGACTGGCTTTGAGTCAACAAATGGTTCTGTTGTGGAGACCATGTGCAAAGTGAAAGGAGGATATGTTGTGGCACCCGACAAAACCGGAGATCCAAGAATGGTTTGATCAGAAGTTGCAGGAATTTGCTAAAGAAGAAAGCTGGAACACTTGACTAACAGTAGGTCAGTGGGTAGATAGATATATTCATGATGGTCCGCATGAATGGTTCTTCTGTGAGTTCCCAGTCCTGTTGTTCGAATGGTTGGCGAAGTTGACCTTCAAGAAGAGGAACTTCCAAGGTGGTGAATCGACGACCTGGACCCCTGAGTTGATTCAGGAGCTGCAGGAAGTTGATAATAAAGCATCGTAGGCTGTCGAAGTGTCATTCAATAGCATCCTAGAGGGCTATATCACAGAGTTCGCGGTTGATACTCAGAAATCCTATAGCGAAGCCGAAAGATATTTTTTTCGCGATCCCCGGGGCAGGTTTTTTCCGTCACTTCAACTGTCGATTAAAATGCTTATTTGCGAAAAGGGTATATTGAAGATGCATCTTGATCAGTAGACAGCGTGGTGGGAGGAGGACATGGGCACCACGGCAGTTGGGGGGCAGTGCATGGAATGATAAGGGGTAGATGGGTGTAGGTCATGATGAGACTATGAGTGAAGCCGAGGAAGAAAGTGGTCTTATGAGGGGAGGAGCGAGGTTCCGACAGGAAAAGAGGCAGAGGACGGGAGAAGGTCCTGCTGCGGTCGAACTGCAAGGTCGTGAAGGGAGACCACATGGGATGAAGCGACCTCACAGTCCTAACAAGGACGACCAGGATTAGCCCAGGATAGAGGCGGGACCAAACTCCACCATCAACATACCCACACCTCTGCTCACTATCTCTCAGATAGCAAGAAATAACACTTCGACACTGCCAAGTTCATCAATACCACAAACGTTAATCAGTAGTGTACAGCGAAAGGAGGAAGGAAGCCCAAAATGGCGGGTGAAGATGCTAATTTACCGTTGTTCCATGGGAGTAGGAAGGACAACCCAGAATAGTATTGGTTTTTGTGTGAAGCAGTCTGGACCGTAAAACAGATCACTGAAGATGCCGCTAAGAAAGGACAGTTAGCAACAACCCTACGATGTCATGCATTAGATTGGTTTATGAAGTGTGTTCTAGTTCCTACAGGAGCCCCAGAAAAGTCACTAGATGAGATTCGGGATGGGTTGATTGCAGAATTCAGAAAGCCCAAATCTGAGGCTCAATATATTAGGGAATTAAAATAAATTAAGCAGTATCCCAATGAGACAGTGTGGGATTTCGACCAGCGATTCAAGACACTGATGGAAAGGGTTAGTTTCGATATGAGCACCACCCAACATAAAGAGTGGTTCATCGCGGAACTACTACCACATATTCAGCTACCATTGATGCAAAAAAACATCTCAATGCCCAGTGAAGCTCTGGATATTGCAATGCGATTGGAAGCGTCGTTGATTGGAGAAAATGCAACCAGGATGTCCCAGATACAAATACAGCTCACTAAACTGACTATGCAACTGCAAGATTTAAAGAAGGGCAAGGAGCAGTGCGAAGAAGTATGGTGTACGCGATGCCGAGGAGAAGGGCACACGAAGGACAATGGCCAGGATTTCCGCAATTTTTTTTTCAGGAGCGTCGAATCCATTGAATGGTGGTAGTATGTCATGGTGTCGCGTCTGCCATGTATATGGGAACAACCATGACAGTTTCCCATATATGCAGAAAATGATCACAACCCAGAGGAATATTTATTGTACATTTTGCAAATCGGTGGGTCACATTGATAAGGATTGTCATGCATATGGGTTGCTACAAGAGAGAATGTGTGATGCATTCTATGTAAAGGATTACCAACATGCTATACAACAGTCGCAACCGTAGCCGCAGGTAGCCCTGCCACTACCTCAACCGCAGGTAGCCCAGCCACTACCTCAACCACAGATGCAGTTTATACCACAGCAGCAGTAACCTCCGCAGTTCATGCCACAATATTCTCCATAGCAACCACAGTTTGTACAACAACCACAGTATGCACAGCAAGGGCAAGGAATGAAACCAACACCAATGCAGCAACAGTTCAACCAACCACAGTAACAAGAATGGGGAGGATTCCGGGGAGGATACCAGGGAATACGTGGTGGAGGATTTAGTCATGGAGGTGGACGAGGTGGTCGCGGAGCTGTTCAATGCTATCACTGTGCGGTATGGGGACACTACCAGCGAGATTGTCCATTGCTACAGAACCAGTGTACGTTCTACTTTGTCAATGATCACATGGTTGAGAATTGTCTGCAGTTGATTGCGCAATGGCAAGCAGGAAATACTCCCCAGTTGCAGAACCAGCCCTAGGAACAATAACCTGCCCAGAACCAAGTGTAGCAACTAGTGCACAACCAGAATATGCAGCCTAATCAAAATCAGAATGTGAACCCACCTGGTAATCCACCACTGAACCAAACCCAGGGTGCGAATATCGTGACAATTTATACAGAGCCAAGACCGCAAGATGCTTCTGTTGCTGTGGTCACTCATGGAGGAAAGACAACTGGAGCGGACAACTCAATGATCTGGTTAGCCAGAAAAAAGAGGGTATCATTTGACATTCATGCGGAGCGGGAGACGTTTCTTCAAGAACGACATACACTAGAAAACGACTGAGGTAAGGTTGTTGTGTATGACATGCCCTCCACTTTTGATGCTACCTCAAAGGGCAGCCCATCACAGCGGTCTGGCACACTTCACAAATTTTTGGAACATTGTTTGTCTCTAGAAAGAGATCCCGATGCTCTTGCTGCGATTGAATCTTTATTGCGACGACCGACCCAATATCGACAAGATCTCGCGGTTAATTCCCTACAACGACGGAAGATGGGTAAGGAGATTCAGATGAATATTCAAATCAGAGACTATGATGTTGATTCGGTTATTTTGGACCTTGGTTCGGATGTCAACATCTTGACCAAGCAGGCTTGGTAGAAGATGGGGATTCCCCCATTGAGTTGGTCTCCTATACAGCTCCGGTTAGCTAATCACACTAAGGTGACACTGATTGGGAGAGTTTCATGAATGGTGGTAGATATTGAGGGAATGAAAACATATGCTGACTTTGATGTAATAGAAGTAGTCGAAGGAGGAAGCTCTTATCCAGCACTACTGGGGATTGGTTGGGCTAATGATAGTGGAGCTGTAATCAACTTCAAGCAACGGATGATGACTTTTGAAAATCGCGATCTCAGATTTATCGCCCCGTTGGACCCGGTTGAAGGCCGCCGCTACATAGAGCCAGTGAAGGACGAGGATCATAGAGGATGGGACCATGCATTTCATATCTTCGAAGATTATATCCATCCGACTGCCAACGGTGAGTTGGGATGGTGCAGTGAGAGCTCTGCGTCTTCCGACTCTAATGATGCATTAGAATATTGGGAGAACCACTTGCACAAGGTGTCGCTCCGGAAGTGCGGATTGGTCACACAATCCTTATGACGTGTCGTAATTGAAACGGTTATGCTACCGATATATGAAGGACTTCCTGGCTTATCTGACTTTCTGAAAGAGTTTGAGGAACGAGTTTCCGAACCACATTGGTTGTTGGCATTGAACGAAGCACTAAAAGCTACTCCAGCATGTGGTGGGTAACCCACAAGGCATCAATTGATGGATGGTCAAAATGCAAAAGATTGATGATGGTATGCTTCGGTGATACTGAGGTTTACCACACTGGGAAGTATGATGGTTGGAATGATCTTAGTGGTCACTTGATGGAGTGTCAGCGGTATGGGTCTCGCGACCAAGAGACGAATAGGTCCATGCTTTTATCCATATGTTGGATGAGATGCCACAATCATGGTATACTACCGCCAAGTTGCGAGGAAAAATCTCTACTTGACTGGAGCCCAAAGTGTGTTTTAACCATACATTCAGTTTTGCGGACGTTGATCCAGAGGTCAATAATGCCTTATAGCTCATTCATGATGTAATTCTGCAGGTTGTCTCGGTGGCATATCCTATTGATCCACATACGCACTGCCGGATGCAGTCTCTCATGGAATGCTTCAATATCCGTGGTGGTCCAGAAGATGGTGATGATCCGTGGAATGTGAATATCTTGGAATTAGAAGGAAGTCGTGTTGTGGTACCACCTGCTGTGCTAAGCGATCTGATCAGTCAACTGCTGAAGATTCACAAGATTAACATTGGGGCAGAGGACAATCCGACATTCACAAATGTCGAGGATTACTAGGATGATGAGATGATCAACAAGGTCATTGATTTGCTCCATGAGTTTCAGGATGTATTTCCCACCAAGTTTTTTTGACATGAAGGGGATTCTGGGAGAATTAGGGGAGATGAATATTCCATTAAAACCAGATGCTAAGCCGATCCAGCAGGGACCCTATCGATTGAATCCGTGACATAAGGATAGGGTCAAGGTAGAATTGGATCGCGTGTTAGATGTCGGTTTCATTGAACCAGTCGAGGAGTCGGAATGGATTAGTCCTATGGTGGTACAGGATAAGAAGACTGGCGAGGTGCGCATTTGCGTCGACCTCAAGAAGCTAAATGATGCATGTTTGCACGATCTGTTCCCAACCCCATTTACTGATGAAGTGCTCGAAGGTGTGGGTGGCCAGGAGATGTACTCTTTCATAGATGGGTTCTCTGGTTACCATCAGATCCGCATTGAAAAAGAAGACCACCATAAGACAAATTTTGTTACCAGATGGGGCTGCTTTCAGTACACCGTGATTCCATTCGACTTGAAGAATGCACCTACGATATTTTCACGGGTTGTCATTGCTGCATTCAAATATTTCATTCAGAAGTTTTTACAGGTGTACATGGATGATTGGATGGTCTATGGTTTGGTCTGTGATCATCTGGCGAATCTTCGGTTGAAGTTGGAGCGATGTCGGCAGCACCAGATCTCGTTGAACCTAAAGAAGTGTATCTTCTGTGCACCGTTTGGTATATTGTTGGGTCATTTGTGTGTAAGCAGGGATTGTTGGTTGACCTAGCCAAGATTGCACTTATTCTGTGTTTGACACCACCGACTACTGTTAAGCATTTATTGGTGACGTTGGGACACACGGGGTATTATCGCAAGTTCATCAGGGGTTATGCTGCGATTACTGCCCCTATGGAGAAGTTGTTGAAAAAGGATGTGGTATTCCAATGGATCCCTGAATGCCAGGATAGCTTTGAGACACTAAAGATGAAGATGGCTTCGACTCCGATATAAGTATTTCCTGACTGGAGTAAGGAGTTCCATGTTCATGTTGATGCCTCATCGATCGCGCTGGGAGTAGTGTTGTCCCAGCCCAGAGAGGGGGATCTTTATCACCCCATTTCTTTTTCCAATCGGAATTTGTCATATGTAGAAAGAAACTACACTACTATGGAGAGGGAAGGTCTCGCAATGATTTACGTGTTGCAGAAGTTTCACCATTACTTACTGGGAGGCCATTTCAAGATGTTCACAGATCATTCTACATTAAAATACCCGGTCAATAAGTCTATGTTGGGGGGAAAGATCTGTCGATGGCTACTTCTATTTTAGGAGTTCGATTTTGAAGTAATTGTGAAGCCAGGGTAGTTAAATACTAGCTCGGATCATCTCTCCTGGATTGAAACAAGGGAGGAGCCAACTAACATTGAAGATGGGTTTCCTGATGCGCAATTATTTAAAGTTGGA
Organism: Larix kaempferi; assembly: GCA_027924585.1. Classification (NCBI taxonomy): domain Eukaryota; kingdom Viridiplantae; phylum Streptophyta; class Pinopsida; order Pinales; family Pinaceae; genus Larix; species Larix kaempferi. Next base: position 6,999,234 of record BSBM01000006.1, on the reverse strand, counting down.
ATTGTTGATGGCTATTTTGAAGAAATTATTCAGTTTCTGGTGATCGAAACCGCACCAACAGAATTCACCACTAGTTAGAAGAAGTAGTTTGTAGTCAAGGCTGTGGACTTCCAACTGATCGCAGGAGCACTGTACAAGATGGGTGCCGATGAGATATTGCGACAGTGTGTTTTTCCACATGAGCAAGAGGAGATCCTTTATAAAGCACATGCAGGAGTGGCTGGAGGGCACTATGGTGGACGTGTGACGGAAAGGAATGTGCTTCGAGCGGGGCTCTAGTGGCCTACACTGCACAATGATGTGGCAGATTATGGGTGGTCCTATGACATTTGTCAGAGAACTGGGAATCCATCCAGACGGGATGAGATGCCGTTGATGCCTCAGTTGACATTACATCCATTCAAAAAATGGGAAGTAGAATTTGCGGGACCTATCCATCCCCTAGGTAAGCACACTGGTGCTAGGTATATCATCACAGCGATAGATTACTTGACACGATGGGCAGAAGCTGCACCTTCCATTGATTGTTCCATGACCACAGTAGTGCAGTTTCTCTTTGACCACATCGTCACTTGCTTCAGCTGTCCCAAGATATTGTTGAGCAATCAAGGTAGCCACTTTCTCAATCGCACCATCAGCGCGTTGACGGAGGAGTTACAGATACAACATAAGAAGAGTACACCCTATCATCTGCAGGCGAATGGCATGACGAAAGATTTCAATAAGATATTGGAGCATGCGTTGACAAGGGTGTGCAATGTGAACCACGATGACAAGGATCTAAAAATCCCAGCAATATTGTGGGCCTATCGCACCACATGTAAACGACTGACAGGGCAGACACCCTTCAAGCTAGTATATGGGCAAGAGGCAGTTGTTCCCATGGAGTATATTATTCCAAGTCTTTGCATAGCAGCAACAATTGGCATGGATGATGTGGACGCATTAGAGGAACGTCTTGCACAATTAATACAGTTAGAGGAAGATCGCTTCATCACTGGTTTCCATCAGGGTGTGGAGAAATATTGCCAGAAGACTTGGCATGATCGCCATATCAAGAACAAACAGTTTCAATAGGGTGATTTGGTGTTGCTGTATGACAGCAAGTTTATGAAACATCTAGGAAAATTGCAGATGCATTGGCTTGGTCTGTATCGCATTAGCAGTATTACTTCAGGAGGAGCGATCCAGTTGCAACAGTTGGATGGGGCGATGCTTGCCAAGTTGATTAATGGTAGTAGGTTGAAGCCCTATCGGTTGGGCTTGGAACAATGCGATGCCTGAGTTGCATCGGAAAAAAAAATGTGTGTAGATCGATTGGTGGCAGGGACGGAAAGCATAAGCAAGGAGGCTTCTGCTACAAGTTAGGAGCGGGCTGCGACAAGTGGCAGTGTTGCAACCGGGTCAAATCAACAATAAATTCCAAAAGTTCAAATAGTTAATTAACGATGCTTGTTTGAATGATGGGCATTAATGGCAGATCCGACCGATCGAATGACAGGATCAATGGTGAATTTGCGTCATTAATACAGGATTTTGGTTGAATTAATGCATGATTTAGTGATGATTATGGAGGATTTGGCTGGATGTTATAAAATTGGGTATAATTTGGTCGGAAGGCACTGATATTTTTGTTGTTAAGTGCCCGTGCAGAGCTGAAGAGTAGTGGTGAGGACAGTGGTGTGTTGGGCATGGTTTAGTTGAATTTGTAGAGTGTTGCTCAGTCGTAGAAGCTATCAGTTGTAAGTGTTGGGGAAGGTATGTCATGCAAGCTAGAAACAGTGGAGATTATTAGTGAGGTTGAGTCTCCTCTCACCTGGATTTTCATTGAGGAAGAGGTTGCGTCTGCAGGAGACGTCAATCTTGACGCATAAGTTGCACATGTCAGTGGGAGCAATAGTCGTCGTTAAGAAGCGTCGAGGGGGCTAGCGTTCTGAGTCCCCACAGAGCAAGAGGCAACTGAGATCGTTCGTCGGGGTGGTTGGCGAAGCTCAGGCGCAGGTCAGGCAGTTCAGTCGCCGCATTGATGAATCTGCCCCATGGGAGGGATTGTCGGTTGTTGACATCCCTGGGTATATTGCTCCCAGTCGGCCGGATGTAACCCTGTGCAAGCTAAACCCGATGCAGAGATACGATGTGAAGATGCCTGTGCTCCCTGTCGGAATGGAGTGCTCTATTGATATTGGGCCGGCATTGATGCACCTCCACTATGATGATCACGATATGGTGGCCCAACCCAACATTACATCGGCCCCATATGTGTTTGGGTCACGTCTTATCATGACGTCGATTGTGTAGGACTGGGCATGCGGATTGAAGCAGGATGGGTTGTTAGGGCTTATTAACATGCCTCATTTTGGGTGACTGGTGGAATTTAGTGCATGCATGAAGCATCTACTGGCGTGCTTCCATGGCGGGTCATTGTGACTGAACAACGAAATTTTGGTCACTATTGATTTAATTTCGCACATTACCGAATTCCCAAAACATGGGGTTGACCCATCACAGTTCTTCCAAGGGAAGTCGAATGGCAAAAAGAGGGTGGGACAACTCATAAAGAAGTATGGCTTGGTAACAGATGGCCATGGGTATCGCACCAGTAGTATTAATGATCAGGCGGTACTCACTGGCACCAAGATTTTATCATGCAAGATGATCCGAGGGGGTCGTCCTAACCAGTGTAACTCGGGGCTTGTCGCATGCGCAGTACAATGTGTGGAGGGCGTCCAAATGAACTGGTCCTTATTTCTCCTGAATTAATTAGTAGTGGATGCTGTAGCCATTCAGGCTGCTAAGGGCTCGTTTTCATATAGCTGGTTGCTACTCTTGATTTCATTTTTGGCTTGGAAGGAGCCCGACGTGCACCAGGGCATGGAAGTTGAGGCTACAAAGGAGCGGCAGGGTGCGCGCTATCAGAACTTATGGTATGTATGGGAACCTGAACGAATCCGGGATTGCTAATTGATTTTCTGGATCGACGTTTAGACTTTTTCCCGCGTGGCTCATCACAGCTGGGTGAATTTTTCCCGCACGGCACATCGCGACTGTTTCACATTTTACCGCGCAGTTCATCATGACTGTTTCACATTTTCCCGAGTGGTTCATCACAACTTTTGACCATAGCACCGCGATTCACATCATGGATTTCTCCTACATCGCCGCGCAGTTCATCGCGGGTTTTGACTCGACATCCGCGATATTTTCTATTTTGTTTCGGCCAATTTGTTCAAAACAATTTTGCCCAATCAACTTATTTTTCCAGCATCAATTTCTGCAATTTTTTACAGCCCACTATGTTATTATCGCAGCATTATTAAATTGATATTTGTTAGATACTTCATTTATCTTTTTGAAAATTTTCAGTTAATTGAAAGAAAGTTTTTTTTTTAAGTATTTATGAGATTCTAAGTTTGTACATTGCAAAGTTAGAACCATATTTCTAAAGGTTCTTAATATTTTGCCCAAGAAAGACTCTAAAAATCCATTTATTTTTACATCTTTTATTTGCTTTACTTTTTAAAGGATCCATATTTTTTGAAAAGGTTATTAAAGCATTTACATTTGAAACGTCTTTCATTTTTTCATAAATTGAATTCATTATTTTAGTTTGTGATTAAATCGCCCATGCGAGGCACATTGTTTTGGTATACACCTACACCAACACACAATCTGTCACAATAATTTCAAGTGAGCCTTAAAAATTACCTTAACTCAACCAATATTTTAACCCCACTTGGGGAACACAAAAGCAATTTTGTAGCTAGGTAGGACTGAGGGGATAAGTATCCAAATAACACCCCTCACTCATTTTTCATGTTCAGACATAGTGATTGACATTTAGGGTACCAAAATCCCTTATTGTTTGTTGACACAGTTTAACACCAATTTATCGGGAAGGCCTCTCCCTTAGGAGGGTTGAAGTAGCCAGACTGGTTCCAAAAGCTTGAGTGGAATACCACTATCCATTCAGTAACTGAAGGATACCTTTCGCAGTTCTCATTGTACCACCCTTATGGGAGTATAGCGGCGATAAAACCAAACTGCAGATTCACCCAACCGAACGTGTCATGAACGGGGTATCTTAGTGGCCCAACTTTTAGGATTGTCTACCCGGTATCCCTCCCGGTAGGGGGATATCTAGCCTTTGATTCTACAATTTATATTATTTGACTTGGATTTCATCACCTTCCAAAGGATATACCTAGTCGAGTCATAATACTTTTTAGTTAGGCGTTTGCATGCTCCAATACCTCCCTTTGGTCATAGCGTCTACCTTTTTCTATTTTTAGGAACTATTGGCATGTTGGTTTCCTGACCACATTTTTTTATTACTCCACTTACTATAGCACAACTGTTATAGTAAGTGTTTTTGAGGTTGGTTTTTGGACTGAGTGCCATTTATTTTTTACGCTCCCCTCTTGCACACACGGTTGCATTAGGGGTTTAGAGCTTTCCAGTCATCACCGACTAGTAGTCTACTCACAAACTATCACCATTGATTCCCCGAGACATTCTCGGCATTTCTAGGGAGACCCCCCCGCAGTACGACTCCCTTGACTCCACACGTCATCGGAACAGAGCCCCGTCATCCAACTCTGACGTGCCTCACTTCACATCAAATTCTAAGGCAGAATTTGAAAATCCCACATACACCACACCCACTAGCCCCATTGTTGGTTCGCATTACGACAAATTTTTCGCAGGGGTTGTTGGTGGAGCATCATCCACCCCCGCCACCACAACGACCATCACGGAATCCACACCTCCCTTAGGGATGCCTAATATGGGACCTACACCTACATTAGGTATGCCTACCATGGGACTCCTACCCAATACAGGACCCCCACCTAACTTAGGAATTCCCACTATGGAAACTATACCTCCTATCCCCGCTACCACTCACATTCCAACACCTCTTGGACATTTTCCCAGCTCATATGTGACTCCCGTTCCACTTGGTGGCATGGGCCCCTCCCACACTCTTATGGGTGGAGGGCACATACCTCCCATGAAAAATATCACCCTAGGGGGTAGTGGCATAATACATAACGCCACCACCAACACTTATGCCCCCATGACAACATCACACCCCTCCGCTAGTTTTCCATTTATGGATAGCCTTAACCTACCAGACTTGGTTAGGATAACAAATCATCCCATCCGACATGACCCTACTTGGCCCCCCATGCCCACAAAACTCCCCTCCGATATCCCAAAATTTGAAGGAAAAGCTGGGAAGACCCACAAAACCATATCATGTCGTTTCACCTATGGTGTTCCTCAAACTCCATAGTAGATGATTCTATTCAACTCAAACTTTTACAAAGAACTTTCACTGGATCTGCAGCCAAATGGTACATTGAGCAGCTACATGGGACACACCCCACTTTTACATCCCTCGCCTCAACGTTCCTCCAGTTCTTTCAACTACCTGTACGCTATGATGCAGGAGTGGAAATACTTTTTTCTTGTAGACAAAACACTGCTACACACATCACTGATCATATCCATTAGTGGCGTAAGCGTCGTAGTCTCTGCAAGATAAATCTTGATGACTGTATCTTTTTGGATTGGTTCCTCAAATCACTCCTCCCTCTCATAGCCAAAGATGTAGCTTCTGAACGACCCCAGTCAGAAGAAGAAGCCATCTTAAAAGATCAGCAGTTCGACCTCATATATGCCCAGTTTGGATATCTATACATCATTTTACCTGACGCCCCGCACGACGATCCATCCCGGCATGACGCGTCGGGGGCATCCCATGCCGCCGATGGTATTATTGGCCAGGTTACAGTGCAAAAAAAACCTTTTACCATGATGAGTACAAACAATGCCCCAGACCCTTTTAGGGCTCCATCTCATTCTGGAGCTAAAAATTCGTATGCTCTAGTAATGCACACCCACCACACTCATGGACCATCATGTCCAGCACAGTGTTATGGGAAAGCACCATCATCTTATGCACCACCTCCATATTATAACCAACAGGCCCATCAGACTCCATTTCAGCCACAAGCCCAATCGACTTATTATCCTCAACAAGCAACATCTCTTGCTCCAACACTTCCAGTAGCTCAAGGTTACCCACAACCGCAAAAAGCACCAGGTCCACCTCATAACCCTCCTGCTTACTACCCACCGCAACCTGATCTAGAGCCTGCAAGACCTCAAAACCCATCTACTGCCCAAGGGCATGTATACACACAGCAACACCAACCTCAAAACCAGAATAACCAACGTAATCAAGGAGGTCAATAGAATCGTGGAAGAGGAAGAAACAGCGGAAAAAACCAATAGCAAAACCAAGGAGGACAACCACCTAATCCTCCCAATAATAATAATGCTGCTCCTGCAAATCAAAACCCTGATCATCCACCAAAACACCACAAAAATCCTAATTTGAGAACAAACCACCCATGTTCTATATGCGGGGTCTACGACGATTACACGCATAACTGCCCCCATTTAGATCGAGTGCGTCAAATCTGGACCGACAACGCCCAACGACAAGGACATGATACACAACCAACACCCCCTCCTCAACCACAACCCATGATTTTGCAAAACCTCCTACCAAACCAAGGCATGGTAAACACTCATCCAAATGATCCCCCTCAAGGATCTGCTGCAACACAGCAACAAATTACCTATGCAGCAGTCGATTACTAGCATACAGAGTCCAACACTCACCATTTGCTTATGATGTCATCAAATGATGTCAATCTTCAAACCCGTCGAAATCAATATGGCTCCGCCCCTGAGGCCATACCTACCGACCCATCTTTGAGTACTCTCCCAACCGATCAACCACTTCGCATACCCAATATGCCCATGGACGGGGGTCCAAAAGTACCTCGTTTCCCTTTTAGATGAATTAACAATAACCCTAACACTCATGCAGCTTCCAACTATAACATTGTATAGGATTTATCTCAGTCCTCCGCTACTATGTCCGCTCTAGAAATCCTAAAACATTGTCCTGCACAGAGAAAATTGTTGTTATCTGCCATTGGTTCCATAGACCCTAACGACTCCAACATGATGGCTTTCAACTTAGACCAAGGCGAACCTCGTCTGCCTTCATCTCTATCTTTTCAAGTTTCTGTGTCCATTCGCAAGCTCGTTGTTCATCGATGCATAATCGATGAAGGTGCCTCCACCTGCGTTATGTCAACTTTCATACGGCAGAAACTTGGATCCCCAACGCTACAACCATCAACTACCGCATTGCCATCTTACAATGGCTGTGCAGCTCAACCTCAAGGTTTGTTAGTGAACATACCCATACAGTTTGGGGGCAAATTGGTTCTCATAGGTATAGAGTTCATTAATGCCCAACTTGATTACAATCTCCTTCTGGGATGAAGCTACATGTATAAAATGAAAGCAGTCGCTTCTTCAGTTTTCCGTCTCATGATGTTCCCCCATGAAGGACACGTAGTCAAAATCAACCAGATTACATACTATTATCCCAATGCCCCTGCAGTGCCTAAAAATGTTCTTCCCATGATCGAACAACCCATTCAGAGTGCACCCACATCATTCATCTCCTCAGTCGGACCCGGAATATATTCGGATACTCCCATGACCACCACCTTCCCTTTTATCCCACCCCCTCTTCCGGCAATTGAAGTATTTGATTTGTGCACCCTCTTGCACAACAAACAACAACATCCTCAACAACCTCAACCACTGCCACAAGCACCCACCGTGCCTAGTCATATCGGAACAACACCGATTCACACTATCCCATTCTTGTTTACATTTGCAGGAGTTGTCAGCACGCCAGTAATGGCTACACTCAACCTTCCAGGTTTAATGCTAGGATTACCTATATGGTACTTACCTATCCCAAATCCCCCACGGACTCCAACCATTGTTTTACAATCGGTACAACCCATGAATATTTCAAACCATCCACCACCTGGCATACCAAACCCCCAATATCGCCCACCACCTGGTGTTGCAAACCCCCAAAAATGACCAACTCCAATAGGGGGCACTACATCAACATCTAGTTATGTCCCCCCTCAATCCCGCCATACTGGGGGCGAAGGTCCACAAACCTACAACGCTGGACCCACAACTCGCACCCCCCCAATGACTCCCAAATTAGCTATAAATCCCCCAACCCGTGTGCTCCCTAAGTGCTCCTTGTATGGCGATATAGGCCATGCTACCCATCTATGTCCACAACTACCGGCACTTCAAGAACACATGAATATGTTGGATGACGACACCAATGTTCCAGTTTTAAAACTAGAACTACCCCATCAGCCTCACGATAAATCATTGCGCACAAACCACCGTTGTGCGATATGCGTAATCTACGACCATTATTCACATCATTTCCCCGATCTCCCAGATTATAGAGAAGCATTATACGAATTGAATAATACTGACTTAGAGATATCCCCACCGCTCATTGAGGAAATATTCCCCCCCAGAATCTTCTCGTTCAGAAGAAATCAATACCATTTATATGATTTCAACTGCCTACAAATCCGAACCAATTGATTTAATGACACACTACTTCCACACTGATGAAGAAATCCTAGAAACACTCACTGCACTAGACTACCCTTGGGATGATATGCACCATCGATCATACTTCCTCCCTAAGGCATCTACGTCCACCACAGTGAACCAACTATCTGTTGAATCCAAGGACTTCTTACCAACCAAATTCGATTGGTTCAAAGATCCAATAACAGCTCTCGAAACCTTTGAAGAAGGTAACATGGCTAACATTTCTCCCATTATAAAAATTGACATCTCAACCAGCCCCAGAAAACCTGAGCTTATCTCCTTAGGTTCATCATGCACTAAAAAAGAAACCCAAGCTTATAAGAAACTCTTCCAAGAATTTTGAGATGTATTCACCTGGTCTTATACCGAGATGCCTGGTCTTGATCCTAACATCGTAGAACATCACATAGACACTTGGCCCAATATATCACTGGTCCGCCAAAAACAACGTCCCATTCACCCAACCAAGCTTCCAGCCGTCAAAGTAGAAATTGAGAAGCTTCAAGCAGCAAGTTTCATATACCCTATTGCATACACCACCTGGGTTTCAAACCCAGTACCAGTCAATAAGAAAGTTGGCACCATCCGCGTCTATACTGACTTCCCTGACTTCAACCTAGCTTGTCCGAAAGACAACTTCCCCACAACATTTATTGACCAACTAATCGATGCATGTGCGGGGCATGAGGTACTTTCTTTTATGGACGGTTTCTTCGGATACAACCAAATCAAAATCTATAAAGAAGATCAATATAAGCCTGCTTTTACTACCCCATGAGGCACCTTCGCCTATCGCGTCATTCCTTTCAGTCTCAAGAACGTTGGAGCCACTTTCCAACGAGCCATGACTTATTGTTTTCACGACCCAAATAATATCATATTAGTTTATCTAGATGAACTCACGGCTCGATCTAAGCAACAATCTGGCCATTTAGATGATCTTCGACAAGTCTTCTTGCATTCTCGAAAATACAAAATCCGCTTGAACCCACTCAAGTGTGTCTTTTGCGTTCCAGGAGGCTGCCTACTGGGGTTTATCATTTCAGAAAAATGGATCACCATTGACCCTCTAAAGGTCCAAGCCATAGTAGACCTACCGTCACCTCGTACATTAAGATAGTTAAAAATCCTCCAGGGGAAGTCCAACTTCCTTCATCGCTTTGTCCCAGACTATGCCACCACAGTACATGGTTTCCTCCGTTTTCTACACCTTCATACCCATTTTAATTGGGATAACCAAGCAGAAGGAGCCTTTACAGACTTGAAAAAAGCACTTACAAGTGCCCCTTTGATTTCTCCTCTAGATTTCACATGAGACTTTACCCTTAACATTTCGGCATCAGATCACACCATTTCTAGAGTACTCATCCAAGAAGACTCCGCTCATCAAGAACATGTCATTTACTATGTCAGCCAGACCCTGTCAGGCCCACCACTGCGCTACCCACATGAAGAGAAAATGGCCCCTTGTCGTTGTCTTTTCATTACAAAAGTTACGACATTACATTCTCCTCAGCCATACAATGGTTGTGGACAATTCCAAACCAATGGTCTATCTCTTTAATCGCCGCCTTCTACAAGGCTATGTTGCCAAATGGGTGATTATCTTACAAGAATATGACCTAACTTTTAAAACCCCGAAGAGCACCAAAGCATTAGCACTTGCTCAACTCATTATGGATTTACCATCTTCGTCATCATCACCAGCTATCCATACTAATATAATCGACGAACATTTGTTCATCATCTCGTCTGACGACCCTTGGTACAACGACATTTTGGTATACCTCCGCACACAGAAGTTTTGACCCAATATAGACCGTGACGGACACCATTGAATTCGTCGCCATGCCCCCCGTTATCTCCTCTTGGGTGATGTCTTCTATTGATGTGGCTTCGACACAATACTATGATGATGCCTTTCCCAAGACGAAGCAGAACAAGTCCTTAACGATTGTCATAGCGGTGCCTGCGGTGGCCACTTCTCTGGAATGTCCATTGTCCAAAAGGTAATTTGCGCAGGTTATATTTGGCCATCATTATTCACTAATTGTATAACAACAGTCAAACATTTCCAAAATTGCCATCTTTTTTCCCCCAAGGCAAGAACTACCCCCGCCCCCCTTCATCCAGTAGTCATTGTTGGACCATTTTGCAAATGGGTCATCAACTTCATGGATTGCAATCCTCCATCCACAGGCAGCCATAAACACATTGTTGTGGCTGTCGATTACTTTACTTAATGTGCAGAAGCCATGTCTACTTACAATTGCAAAGCTGACACTGTAGCCCGTTTTTTCCTCAACCATGTTATCGCTCGTTCCGGAGTACCAAAGAAACTCGTCTCAGACCACGGCTCTCACTTTGAGGACTCCGTTTGGGGAGAATTGTCAATTCTCCTTAAGTTTGAACATCATTTCTCCTCCGCCTACTACCTACAAGGGAACGGCCAAGTCGAAGATGTTAACAAAATTTTGAAGACTATCCTCCAGCGCACTGTCGACAAACATAAATCCAATTGGCATCATATGCTTTTTCCTGCATTATGGGCTTACTGCACGTCGACCAAAACCACCACCAGATTTACCCCATTCCATTTAGTTCATGGCGTGGATCTGTCCTCCCCATTGAATGCCAAATACCAACATTACAAATTTCCGTAGAGCTTCTCCCCAATACTTCACTAATTGAAGAACGCTTACTTCTTTTAGAACAGGCCGACGAAGATCACTGCACAGCTCTCCAGACAATCGAAGCCACAAAGAACAGATCTAAACTCCATTACGATAAACATGTTCACCCACGAGCATTTAGTGAAGGAGACCTGGTACTTGTTTACGACCAAGCCCATGACAAAATGGGCAAAGGAAAGTTCCAATCTATGTGGCAAGGCCCATATATCATACAGACTTTCCTTGGACATGGAGCATACATTTTAATTGATTCAGAAGGCAATCCCATGTGCAACCCCCGTAATGGGTTGTACCTCAAAAGATTCTACCCATAAAAATATCCTAGACACCATGGTCCATATTGTACAGTTCTTTAATTAATTTTTTCATTATAAATTTTCAAAACCTTACATTTCCATTCTTTCCTGCATGAACACAGATGGATTCGTTCCAGTCTACCACATTGGCTTTGTCGATGTCGCAAGTCATTGGTCTCCAAATCTCGCGTTAGCATCTTGGGTAATTTATTACCCTTCACATGAGTCGATCCAACTTGACGGAGTGTGCATAGGTGCTGCCACAAACAACCAAGTTGAGTATGATGTTGTGACCGGTCTCCTCGTCGCTGCTCTCCAAATGGGCATAAGTCACCTTCGTGTTTTCCTGGACTCTCAGCTTCTTGTTTCCCAGCTCAACAACTATTACCAGGTACTCAATCCTTGTCTATTTAGAAAATTCCTACACACTACACAAATGATTCGACACTTTGAATCCATCTCTTTCACTTTTGAATCCATCTCTTTCACTCATGTCCGAAGAAATCATTACACTATAGCAGACCAGATGGCTAACAACATTCTAGATTGGCACGTCAACCAAAACATATAGGCATTAAAAAATCATCATAATACTGCATCCATGTGCATAATATATGCCTCCACGGGCGTACAAAAATCAAAACATTGCATCCACGTGCATACACAACTATATACCAAAACGCATAAATATATATATATATATGTGTATATATATATATATATATGTATATATATATATATCATAAGAGTCATAATGTCAGCAGTGTTCTCAGCACCCAAATATACAAAAGGTACACTAGCCATACAAAATGTGTATCAACAAAATACATCCCCATATGCTCATCAGCCTTTGTGGGCAGGTATAAGATCACCTAATCATCATGATCATCGGGCTCCTCTGGCTTCTCCAGATCATACTGATCCCAAGCCCTCATCTCGGCCATCACCACAGCTACTCTTAGCAGGATCGACTGAAACTCACGGGGAGCATCGAAACAACGCTCGATAGTAGAACGGTCTAGATCCCTCCAACCATCCTCTGGTGCACCCACTAGAAGCCCCTCCAAGGTATCACGTACGTCGTCTAGGGCGTCATCTCACAGGCACACAACTCCTCGTACATGAGACGGCGGTGTTTTTATCGGCGAACGTACCACCACCATCATCCATCCCCGACGTCCTATATGATCCACTGGTGGCCTCGGATCAATATCTGCAAAAAACCCATAGTGAATCAAGTCAGTATCATATAAAACATCTCTAGCTATACTCATAACAAAAAAATATAAACATGATATAATAGAGAAACAAAAAACAAAGACGTACCGTCCAACCCCCAAGCTTGTCCCTGAGATCGAGGCATCTCAACATCTCCCAGGAAGTCCATAGCCACATATGGATAGTCATCAATAACAACGGGCATCTGCTCCCACTAGTCATACATCTCCGACGAGAAGAACCGTCAGATTCCACCACCAACCCGGGGCATCATCTCCCCCCACCGCACCATCCACGACTCACTCCTCCATCCCTCCTGAACTGGCACTTGTGGCTGCAAGGTAGGCACTCGCTCGAAGAAGAAAGAACAGAGGAAAGAAGCATAACTGAACTCTCCCCCTCCCGGCTAACCTTGTTCATCTCCCACCGAACATAGGCCAGAAACATCTTCCCCCAAGAAAAGTAGGTCCTTGTCATGACACTATAAACCATCATCGTTTCCCCCCCAGACAAATGATGGGGCGCGTGTGCACCAATCACTCGCAAAACACAAGCCGCCACTGCCTGCATCCCCGGATCCTGCAGATCCGAGATACTCAGTGTGTTGTTCTGCGCACGAACCCCTGGAATACAGAATCTCTCCAAGATATCCTCAATATCCATCCCAGTTGGAATCCTCGGCTGGGTGTCTCTTATCTCACCCAAATGGGGCAAGCCAGTAAGAAAGTACACATCGGTCAAGGTGATCTCCAGTCACTCACCTTGCACTATGAAAGCCACCTCCTCTAGATCCCAGAAATCCACCAACTTGTTCAACAAATCTCTGATTGAACACATGATAGGAACCTGAGCAAACTTTAGTAGTCCGCCCACAGCCAAGGCCACCCACACTTTCGGGTCATCCCGAATACTGCCCATAAGTCCCACATCAATCTCCCTCTCCCTCCATGATACCAGTGGCCTCCTCAGCATCCTGCCAAAAAACATAGAAATTGTTTTTAGAAAAACAATTTTTTTTCCCCCAAAATCCCCATCGCGACTTTCAGGCTCTTAGCCGCGATGAACATCGCGACTTTCATCCTTATAGTTGTGACAAACATCGTGGGTATCAGCCCCACAGTCGCGATGGGCATCGCAGTTGTAAGCCCGTACAACCGCGATGAACAGCGCGACTATTGGACCCACAGACGTGATGCACATCGCGACTATCAAGCCCATACCTGTGATGTGCATCGTGGAAAATGAGTCGAAACCCGCGATATTCCGCGTTGGGAGGCCAACATGGAATTACGCAGCCTTCGGGGCCCCGTTGCTAACCAAAAAGGAAATAATTTGAAAGGATAAGGCACATAGGCTTACTTGAAACTTGTGGAATGAAAAACCAATGGCCGAATCTCCCAGAAGTCAAGAAAATGCTCTGACCAACTTACTTACTCTGTGAAACTCAACGGTGAAAATGACACTTGTCACATTGGGCCCACTTGCTATCTATAGAAATTTGACCATTTTTCAATCAACCATTTTGGCATCATACGACGTCCATTTTTCAAACTGTTGGAATCAGCGCAGTGCGAACTTCACGATAGTTCACTCCTTTTCTCGATTCCATCAGGTCCTGTTTTCGGGCATTTTTTACATGCCCCTCGTCGCCTCGATTTATGTGCCACATCGGTTGTGGTCCATTTTTGATGAATCTTATATCATTGGATTCAGTTTTCCGTGCTCGTGACGATGCTTGAGACCATTTCTCGCTCTCACCACTAGATTTTTTGGGCATTTTTTCCATGCCCCTCGTCGCCTCAATTTACATGCCACATTGGTCGTGGTCCATTTTTTACGAGTCTTATATCTCTAGATTCAGTTTTCCACGCTCGTGACGATGCTTGAGACCATTTCTCTCTCTCACCACCATATTTTTTGGGCATTTTTCCATGCCCCTCGTTGCCTCGATTTACGTGCCACATCGACCGTGGTCTATTTTTTATGAGTATTATATCGCTGGATTAAGTTTTCCGTGCTCGTGATGATGATTAAGATCATTTCTCGTTTTCACCCCCATATTTTTTGGGCATTTTTTCAAAATGCCACTCATCGCCTCGGTTTACGTGTCACATCGACCGTTGCCCATTTTTTATGATCTTTATGTCACCGGATTCAGTTTTACACGCTTGTGACAATGCTCGAGATCATTCCTCTCTCTCACCAATACCTTTTTGTTCAGTATAATTTTATCCCTTTTTCGGGCCGAGCAATTCTTTTGCGAAAAAGGCACATATGGAGTTTCTGTCAAGCTCTTTTCTGACTCCTAAAACAATGAAAAGATTTCCGAGCAATCTTGCTTCCTTTCATGCTCGCTAAAAGTATCTGAAAGTATGTCTACCTGGTATAAGTTTACCACTTTTCCAAACCTTGTAGACTAATTACGAAAAATGAATACTCTAGTCACATTGCCTAGAAGAGTTCTCCATCTGCATCATTTTATGCTTTTTCGGGCCTTGGAGACTAAGATACGAAAAAGAACACGAATGGAGTCTACTTATCTCTTTCAGACTCTCTAAAATTTAAAGCAACCATGAGCAATCACCATCTTGGGCTCGTACAAATCCACAGGACGGTACCCATCCACCAGTTCAGAGTCTGCTTATCGTTTTCAGACTCCTTAAAAATGAAAGCACTCATGAGCATGAACAGTCCCGGGCTCGCATAAATCCACAGGAGAGTATCATTTTAGAGAAAACTTTTATCCCTTCTTGGAGCTCATAAAAACTATGAAGAAGAACCCAACGGTGCTTTTTGGCACCACAATAGATCATGTCTACTCATATGGAAGCTTCCCCATTTTGGTCGCCTTTGTTCAGAGTATTCTGCAGTATGTCACCCTGGGAGTTTCCTAATAGAATCCATCGGCTTGTCCCCCAAATTCACTCTAGTCTACAATACGTACCCCTAATCCCTTAAGCTATAATCTACACACCTAACAAACAGTTTCATATTCTGCTAGGTTAACCATGTCGTCATGCTCTGAACAAAGGAAGTTTGAGTCCACCCACTCTATGACCCCAGTTTTTCCACATCCCCACAGTATGTCAGTCCTACCATCAGTACTATCACAGTTTAGTTGTACACCTCGCGCTCCTATCAAGAAAACATCATTTACTTGGTAGTTTCTAGTCTGCCTTTGTCGAAGCCAACCAAATCTATTCCAAAGGATAGACCTAGAGGTCCATGTGCCTTGGACTCATCACCATTAGTGATGAGTACCTACGGATCATTTTGAAAGGATTCCTCAGTGCCTCTCCAAATGATTGTTTCTCACATGCTCGACATCAACACCTTGATCGCGTTGTTGAGACTCGTACAGGGTATCGGTCCTTTCAATTATTTGTTGAAGACCCCGGATATCACTTGACTCTACCACATTCGAGAGTTTAATTGAGGAAACAACCAGTTACATATTCTTATGGATATTCGGGTTGCGTCGGGCGACAATTTTCAGATGTACCATAGTTTTATACTCCCTCGAGTATATAGTTACACATAATCCTCATAATTTGACTCATTTACTAACTCTACCACATTTGAGAGTCTAATTGAGTCCCTACAGATGTTGGACACCTTCAGCTCCAGCAGTTCATCAACCCTTTTTGAAACCTTATTCAGAATGGTTGTTGCTCTTTTCTAGTGTATCAGTTATTGAGATCAGTCATGGTATGACCATGAGTATGTCCCATCATTATGCCCCCTCTGGATGATTATGATGTAACAACAGTTTTTTATGTATTATTCAGGTCCCCCTTCTTGGGCCTAATTGTCATGTATATGTCTTGATACGAGCATGGGTATGCCTGCCTTGTCCATAATCAGATATTATTCCTCATTCATTTTGAGGCCATGTATTTTTTCAGTTTTTTAGCTTCCAAGGGGTCGTTGCTCCAATATCCAATCGATCTCTTCTCTTCTCCAAACCCCAGAAAAAGACAAAGAACTATGATGTCTATCGTCCATACGATGAGCTCCTTCCCTCACACATCAAGGGGCAATCTGTTAACACCCAAAAAGTCCTCACTAGCTCATTCACTTATTTGCATGACCCATTTGTCCACTTTTTCCACCATTTGAGCCTCTAAAACCTTCAAAAGGTCACAAAAAAGACCATAATACCCTTTTCCCCCTCAAAATATGTATTTTTCCTCAAAAAATACAAAAAACCCTAAAAAATGGTCCAAAATTCCCAAAAAATATTAAAAGAGGATAAAAATATTCAAAAAAAGAAAAAGAGGGAAAAAGAGACCTAAACCATGTTGGTTAATACTATTGGTTCCCTTAAAACCATAATGGTATTCCTCATCACAAAAAACTATAAAAAGGTGATAGGGGCTCCTCACTTTTCATCCACATTTCATCATATCCTTATGCTGCCAAATTCCCTTTGGCCTCCCATTTCGAGTTTGAAGATCCCCATTGAAGCTTTGGAGAAGAAGATACCATTGGATATTGGAGCTTCTCAACCTTGGAGTTGCTCAACACCCATCATCCTCACCATTTGAGGTAATACAAAATCAAATATTTTTCAAGTTATTGTTTTTCCATAGATCTTAATGCTTATGTTCTTAAATTCAGTTTTTTATTTCTTTTACACATGTTAATGTTAGATTTGGTTAAATTAGTTTTTACATACTTTTATTGAGACTGTTGCTACTAGTTAGCAGGTGCATCCTTACACATCCTTGGTTGAAAATCCAAGCAACACAAGGTTTGTATCTATGGATCCCCCATTGGATTTTTCTGTCAAATACCAATTTTGGGAGTTTATGGCTCTTCAAAACGTGGGTTCTTGCAAAGTTGCGATTTCTTGTTTTGCTCACTGCTGGGAATTCGTTTTTGGATGAAAATTGATCTCGAGTCCTTCAACAATGGAATGGGAATGAGGAAGAAGAAACTCCCATGAGGCAGAGTGACTTTTGGTACAAGAAAACAGATCCCATACTCTACCATACGAATTTTTGGGTTTCCCATGCTCCATTGAAGCCATGGACTGATTTCTTCAACAACCTTCTCACACATAATTAAATGCCAGCAAAGAAAGTCAAAAGGGTTCTCAATATGACATTTGGAAACCTATGGTTCAATCCCACAACCCCCTCACCACTCCCTAGTGGATACACATGGCCCCTTCTCATTCGTTGCCTCCATAGCCAGTTTTGGTATTTTATTGCATGATGTTTATTTACATCATTTTTACAATGTTCCATGGCTAAATAACACATGGGTAACATAATGTCTAAAACTTGCCTTTAAATAAAATTCAAGCTTCCACTAGCGCGGCCTTGGCCTTGTGCTCCACACTAGGAAAACATACATCACATGTATACAATATTTACATTAAAAGCTAATATATCATAAGGGTCAAAATGGGGTATTACAACATATGCCATGCAGGCAATGCCGTCAATTGTTTTCCGGATAATAATGTTCCTTCATGAAGGCAAGATCATCACAGTCGATCAACTTTCATTTTCCCTGAAGAAAAACCAAACTTCATCGAAATCAATAATCCCATTGGTTGATTAGTCCCGCCCAGTTACTGAGAGTTTGGGAGCAGGGCTCTATGGCTCATTAATATGCACTTTTGACCTACCTTGTCATGTTCATGTTAAGATTCAATATTCTAAGATAGAAAACATCAATATTAAATTCCATTTCACAACAATAGAATATACAGGATCACTGAAAGAACAACAAGCACAACATAAACACAAGAGACACAATTTATCGTGGGAAACCCTCATGGGGTAGAAAACCTAGCAAAGCTTCCTCAATATAGATGACCAGCAAATACAAATATGTAATCCCCAAACATGAGCTCCTTCTCCTCCATATCATATATCTCTCTCTGCTATGCGCCAGTCACAAGTGAGTGAATGTGTGTTAAATGAGGAACACACTTCCTCTATTTATACACAACTACGACTTGAATTTTACACTAACTAGGTCAGCCCCAACTTAACCACTTAACATAATGTTGACTCGGCCAACCACACTAGGGTGGTCTAATAACCCTTTAACCCACATGACTCATATAGGGCCGAACCCACTAGGGAAGTCTGATAACCCAAGTTACCACATTCTCCATGGAGAAATAAAACGTCTCCGATATACAATAGGGTCTCCATGGAGGAATGAAACATCTCCGGAATAATAAAGTACAAATATAATATTCTTAGAATTTACAATATTTCAACACTCCCCCTTAGCGAGAAGGATATTATAACAGCATCTGCAGGAGCAAGGAGTCATCAACTACATGATACATGATACATCTATAAATCATTGGAAGTTGTCTTCATACATCATTAGTAACTCAAATAGTTATTGGAACATCTTCAAGATATTCAATACTGGAACATCAACATCTTTAGTACAGAGTCCTCATCTTCTGCAACACTCAAACAAATACAATAACATCATCATCTGGATATCTCGATCAACATCATCAACATCTGGATCCTCTCGATCAACAGCATCAACATGTGGATCTCCTGATCAACAGCATCAACATATGGATCCTCTTGATCAATAGCATCAACATCTAGATCCCTTCGATCAACAGCATCAACATCTGGATCTCTAGATCAACGGCATCATCTGGATCTCTCTATCAACAACATCATCTGGATCTCTAGATCAACAACATCATCTGGATATCTTTATCAATAGCATCATCTATATCTCTAGATCAACAACATCATAGCATCATATCCTGCAACACACATGATCCAATTACAGGATGATCAATCCCTCTCTCTTTAGGACATAATTCCAAGTATGATACAATCCTAATCCACTTATAGGATGACGAATTCCTCTCAATTTAAGACATCTCTTGTGTCTAGGACGATGCAATCCCAATCTACTTACAGGATGATTAATCCTTATCACTTTAATACATCTCTTATGTCTAGGGAAAATGCAATCCCAATCTACTTACAAGATGATTAATCCTTATCACTTTAAGACATCTCTCATGTCTAGCGAAGATGCAATCTCAATCTACTTACAGGATGATTAATCCTTATCACTTTAATACATCTCTCATGTCTAGGGACGATGCAATCCCAATCTACTTACAGGATGATTAATCCTTATCACTTTAAGACATCTCTCATGTCTAGGGACGATGCAATCCCAATCTACTTATAGGATGATTAATCCTTATTACTTTAAGACATCTCTCATGTCTAGGGACGATGCAATCCCAATCTACTTACAGGATGATTAATTCTTATCACTTTAAGACATATCTCATGTCTACGGATGGATGATGCAATCCGGATATCCCTGGGAACATATACTTGGGTGTTCCAAAGTGACTCACCAATGTGCTAGAGTCGGGGGAAGTCCGGGGCCTGGAGTAATACCATGTATGAGTCTCAACGATGCGATCAAGGTATTGACGTTGAGCATGTGATAAATAATCATTTGGAGAGGCACTGAGGACTCCTTTCGAAATGATCTGTAGGCACTCACCACTGATGGTGACGAGTCCAAGGCATAGGGACCTCTTGGTCTATCCTATGGAATAGATTAGTTGGCGTCGATAGAGGGAGACCTTTCAAATATCAAGTCAATGATGTTTCCTCGATGGGAGCGTAAGGTGAAAAACCATAAGGTGATAGTTCTGATAGTGGGACGGACATATTTTGGGGATGGGGAATAATTGGGGTCACAGAGTTGGGGGGGGGACTCAAACTTCCTTCATTCAGAGTATGATGACATGGTTGTCCTGGTAGCATATGAAATTGGATTTTGAGGGAAAGGGATCATATCTTAAGGGATCAGGGGAGATGATTGTAATGGGAGAGGCTCGAGGGGTCAAACTGATGTATGAGATCCGGAAACTCTTAAGGGTGGCATATCGCAGAATACTTTGAACAAAGGCGACCGTATTGGGGTTGCTGCCATAATGTGGGGACTAGATATGATCTTTCATGGCACCAAGAGGCACCGTTGGGTCCTTCTTCATGGTTTAAGGAGATCAAAGAAGGTATAAAA
This sequence comes from Larix kaempferi, assembly GCA_027924585.1. NCBI lineage: Eukaryota > Viridiplantae > Streptophyta > Pinopsida > Pinales > Pinaceae > Larix > Larix kaempferi. The sequence continues at coordinate 6,978,446 of BSBM01000006.1, read as the reverse complement.
TGGTATTTTCATGTGGATATATACGAGCCCAGAACAATTCATGCTCGTGATTGCTTTCAATTTTAAGGAGTCTGAAAGCGATAAGAAGACTCTAAAATAATGGAATGGTACCATCGTGTGGACTTATACGAGCCCAGGACAGTGCATGCTCGTGGTTGCTTTCAATTTTAGAAGTTCTGGAAACAATAAGAAGACTCCAGGGGGTTTCTTTTTCGTGTGTTAGTCTCCAAGGCCCGAAAAAGCATAAAAGGATGCAATGAAGAACTCTTCTAGCTGGTGTGACTAGAGTATTCCTTTTTCATAATTAGTCTACGAGGTCTGGAAAAGGGGTAAACTTATACTAGATAGAATCCCTTTCAGATACTTTAACGAGCATGAAATGAAGCAATATTTCTCGGCGATCTTTTCATTCTTTTAGGAGTCAGAAAAGAGCTTAACAGAAACTCCCTAAGTTCCTTTTTCGTAAAGGACTTGTCCGGCCTGAAAAAGGGATAAAATTATAATGAACAAAAGGAATGGCCAAGCAAGGAGAGAGTGTTCAATCAAGGGACATCGATGAGAACCAAGAACGAGGGTTGGGGGGGAACACTGGTGGTGCCTCCTTGCGGGATGGTGAATGGTGGAAAAATAACGAAATAACTACAATATGAAGGGAGTGGAAAGTTCATGGATATGCTTGCAATGTCAAAGCAAGTGTAAAGTGATGGCGGCCAATGTGGCTCACAGACCATGGTTGTGCAATGGACAGACAAAATGTCAAAAAATGGGTGACTGTGACAGCGAGAAATGATCTCAAGCATCATCACAAGTGCAGAAAACTGAATCCGGTGATATAAAAAATGTCAAAAACAGAAAATGGTCGACGTGGCACGTAAATCGAGATGACTAGGGGCTGGTGAAAAATGCCTAAAAAATTTGGGAGTGAGAGCAAGAAATGATCTCAAGCATCATCACGGGCTCGAAAAACTGAATCCGATGGTATAAGGAATGCTAAAAACTAATAACGGCTGATGTGGCACGCAAATCAAGATGGCGAGGTGCATGGAAAAAATTCCAAAAAAGGGGTTTAGTTTGTTAACATGGGGGGAACATCGATTCACGAAGAACAAGGAAGTGCAAGACTAACATGGCCAGATGTGCCCCCCATTCGCCAAAAACAGCGCTAGATGCTGGTGGTTTTTTATGACTACCTGTATCGCGAGATGGACTACGAGTGAGATCCGGAGGCGCCACGACCCCCAGGGCAGGTTTGGGGTGCAAATGGTATATATCTAGTTTCTTGATTGTCTTATGTTGGATGTTTTGAGGTTAGAGATATATGATGATGCTAACCATTTGCGATTTGGTTTGATGCAAATGTGGGACCGCAGCCACCATCGGGGCATAGGGAGCGTAGGGGGCACATAGCATTGCCAGCCTTGCCAAGCTGGGGGGAGGTGCGACGATGAGATGCGAACGAGACTTTGGAGTCCTTGCAGGTTACCTTCAACCGGCTACTAGTTGGGGTCTCCGACGAGGGGTGGTGAGAGCTTGATCGGGAGGTGGTCGAGGCCTGTCATGAGGCTCCACGGGATTGGCGAGCGATTTTGATTCGGGTGGCAGTATTGGCCGAGGAGAGGAGGGCTCAGGATCGACAGGGGGATGAGGAGGATCCAGAGGAGGAGCGAGGAGAGGATGAGTCTACAGCAAAGGAGGCTGCGACGGAGAGTGATGATGGTTCGGATGGGGGATATGACTCTTATTAGTGGGTGTTGGGGACTCCCCTCGATGCATATGGGAATTCAGGATTTTTTGTATATACGGCATGCATTTTATGACAGGGATGCTGTTGAGGCTCCTAGATGTATATTTTTTGTATATCTGAGTGCTCGGACACTCATGAAATTTATATGACGATGATATATTTATATAGATATGCACATGGATTCAATTTTGCGGTGATTATTTTTTGTACGCATGTGGATGCGCCTGCATTGTTTTGTGTTGTTTATTGCACGTGGATGCAAATGATTTGTTATGATAGGCACGTGGATGCCCTTTGTTGTAGATGTAGTCTTTTTGGGATTTTTATGTTTTTGATGTGTTGTTATGTGATGACTATGCATGATGGATGATTTACATGGTGTGATTGATATCCCAGTCGAGGATGTTGCTAGCCATTTGATCTGGGACACTATTTTGAGCTCTTGGGACATGAGTGAATGTTATGGATTCAAACTGTCGGCTTAGCTGTTTTGTGCGCAGGAACTTTCTAAAGAGGCAAGGATCACGCACCTGGTAGCAATTGTTGAGCTAGGAGTCAAGGAACACATGAAGGTGACGTATACCCATCTGAAGGGTAGTAGTCAAGAGACCGGTCACAGCATCATACTCAGCCTGGTTATTGGTAGCAGCGCCTATGCACATTCCGTCAAGATGAATCAACTCATGTGAAGGGGAATATAAGACCCAAGCTGTAGAGGCTAGGTTTGGAGACCAGTAGCTTGCTCCATCGGTGAAGCCAACGTAATAAGGTGGAAGATGGTCCATCTGTGATCATGCAGGAAAATGACGAATGGAAGGTTGAGAGAAAAAAAATTGGAAAACAAAAAGAAATCAAACTATACATTACGGACCAATGGGTCCGCCGGATTGTTAAGGATAAAAGCATTTAAGATACAACCCATTACAGGGGTTGCGCAAGGGGTGGCCTTCTGATTTAGTTAGAATATATGCCCCATTTCCAAGGCATGTATGCACTATGTAAGGGCCTTGCCACATGGATTCAAACTTCCCTTTACCTGTCTTGTCGTGGGCTTGGTCGTAAATGAGGACTAGGTCTCCTTCACGGAAAGCTCATGGGTGGACATGTTTGTCATAACTAGCTTTGGAGTGGTTCTTGGCGGCCTCAATTGTTTGGAGGGCTGCGCGATGGTCTTCATCAGCTTGTTCTAATAACAACATACATTGTTCAAGTGGGGAGGTGTCAGGGAGAAGTTCAATAGCGATGTGTAGGGCGGGGATCTGACACTCGATGGGGAGGAAAGATTCGACACCGTGAACTAAGTGAAAAGGGGTGAAACCGGTGGTAGTCTTAGTTGATGTATGGTAATCCCATAATGTGGGGAAAAGCATGTGATGCCAATTGGACTTATGTCGGTCAATAGTGCGCTGGAGGATTGTTTTCAAAATTTTGTTAATGGCCTCAACTGGGTCGTTCCCTTGGGGGTAGTAAGCAGAGGCATATTGATGTTTGAACTTAAGGAGAGTTGACAACTCGCGCCAAATGGCATCTTCAAAATGTGAACCATGGTCCGAGACAAGTTGTTTTGGGACCCCGAATCGTGTAATGACATGGTTAAATAAGAAACGGGCAGCGGTGTTGGATTTACAATTGAAGGTAGGCATGGCTTCAACCCATTTGGTGAAGTAGTCGACGACGACGATGATGTATTTATGGCCATTGGAGGATGAGGGTTTACACTCCATAAATTCAATGGCCCATTTACAAAAGGGACCGATGTTAACGACCAGATGGAGCGGGACGGGTGGTATCCGTGCCTTCGGGGCAAAGAGTTGGCAATTATGGCAATGCTTGACCGTAGTGATGCAGTCAGTGAACAACGTGGGCCAGAAATATCCGGTGTGGATTACCTTCTGGGCTGTGGCCATTTTAGAAAAATGTTCGCCGTAGGCACCACTATGACAGTCATTGAGGACTTGCTCAACCTCCTCTCATGTGAGAGAACGACAGAGGATAGTGTCGGCACCACGTCGGTAGAGGACATCGCCCAGAAGGAGGTACCGAGAGGCGTGGTGACAGACACGGCGACGTCCATCACGATCGATATTAGGGTGAAACTTATGCGTGCGAAGGTATATTAGAATGTCACCATACCATGGGTCATCTAATGAGATGATGAACAAATGATTGTCCGGTAACTCATCGGGGATTTGCGGAGACGACAAAAGGGATGGGAGATCAGTTATGAGCTGGTCAAGCGCAAGGGCTTTAGTACTTTTCGGAGTTGTGAAATTCAGGTCGTACTCTTATAGGATAACTACCCATTTAGCGATGTGGCCTTGCAGAAGGCGGCGGTTGAAGAGGTAGATCATGGGGTTGGAGTCGGAAGCAATGGTAGTATGACTTAGGAGGATGTAGTGTCACAATTTCTGTACGGAAAAGACGATGGCAAGGGCCTTTCTTTCCTCATATGGGTAATGTAAGGGTGGCCCAGACAAGGTTTGGCTGACGTAATAAATGACATGCTCCTAGCGAGTAGCATCTTCTTGAACAAGGACCCCTGACACGGTGTGGTCGGATGCCGAGACGTAAAGGATGAAGTCCTGAGAGAAATTCGAAGGGGAGATCAAAGGGGCTTGCATGAGAGATTTTTTAAGGGCTTCAAATGTAGCTTGTTCCTGGTCGTCCCAACCAAAGGGTATGTGAGTATGAAGCAGACGTAAGAAACCATGAATTGTGGTGGCGTAATAAGGAACGAAGTGGCAAAGAAAATTAGATTTCCCCTGTAAGCTCTGTAGCTGTCAGAGCGTGCGTGGTGCGGGAAGGTCTAATATGGCTTGAACTTTGAGGGGGTCGATAGTGATTCCTTTGTGGGAAACAATGAAACCTAACAACCGGCCTGCCGAAACACAAAAGACACACTTGAGTGGGTTCAAGCGGATATGATACTTGCAACAACGCAGAAAAACTTGCCGGAGGAAAAGGTGGTCGGATCGTGTCTTGGAACGTGATGTGAGATCATCAAGATAGACTAATAGGATATGAACCAAGTCAAGAAAAAAATACGTCATGGATCGCTGGAAGGTGACTAATAGGATATGAACCAAGTCAAGAAAACAATAGGCCATGGCTCGCTGGAAGGTGACCCCAGCATTTTTAAGGCTGAAAGGCATGACCCAATAGGCAAAGGTGCCCCATGGGGTGGTGAAGGCAGTCTTGTATTGATCTTCTTTGCGGATCTAAATCTGGTTATACCCAGAGAACCCATCCATGAAGGATAGGACTTCATGCCCCACGCACACATCGATGAGTTGGTCAATAAATGGCGTCGGAAAGTTGCCTTTGGGACATGCTTTGTTTAAATCGCGAAAGTCAATACAAACCCTGATGGTGCCTTGTTTTTTGTTAACAAGGTTGGGGTTATAAACCCAAGTGGTGTATGCGATGGGGTAAATGAAACCTACTTCATGAAGTTTCTCAATATCTGCTTTAACGACGAGGAGCTTTGATGGGTGAATGGGGTGCTATTTTTGGCGAACAGGGGGCACATCTGGCCATGTGTCAATGTGGTTCTCTATGATAGTGGGGTCAAGACTAGGAATTTCAGTGTAGGACCAGGAAAAGACATCGCAGAAATCCTGAAAAAAAATCTGTACTCTTTGACCTCGTACTCGGTGCAGGAGGCTCCCAAAGTATTGAGTTCAGGGGCACCACCTGGGGCAGAGATATCAATGTGGATTGTGGTTGAGATATTGGCCATGTTACCTTTCTCGAAGGCATTGAGAGCGGGGATGGGCTCTTTAAACCAGTCAACCTTGGTGGGGAGGAAATATTTGGACTCAACCAAAAATTGGGTGGCTATGGTGGTGGAGGACTCCTCCAGGAGAAAATGGGAATGATGGTGCATATCCTCCGAGGGGTACTCAGGTGCAGTAAGAGGCTTGAGAATTTCCTCATCATTGCGGAAACGTTTTGTAGTCAAATCGGTTGACGAGGGGATGTTAGCAGTAGAGATCATATAAATGGTATTGATCTCTCCCGTTGTCGAAGATTCTCGGGGTTGGATCTCTTCAATGGTGGGAGGAGATGTCTCAAGCTCCAAGTTATTCATCTCGTAGAGAGCGACTCTGTAATCTGGGAGATCAAGGCAGTGATGTGAGTAATGGCCATAAATACTGCATATTGCACAAGGGTGATTGGCATGCAGTGATTTATCGCGAGGCTTAGGGGTAAGGTTGAGTTGGCCAACCAAGATGTTGGGGTCGTCGCCAAGCATTTGCATGTGATCTTGTAATGTGGGTAATTGTGGACATTGATGGGTAGCATGGCCCAGCTCATCACACAAAGAGCATTTGGGAGGAGCGCGAAATGGTGGAGGATTCTTAGTGGGTTTAGGTGCGGGTAGAGAAGTGTAACATTGTGGGCCTCTCCCCTGGTGTATTTGGCAAGGGGGGGTGGGTTGGTAGAGGAGGAAGGAGTGGTGGCACCGAGAGGTGGCCAACTAGCAGTGGTGATAGGTTGCACTGGATGTAAGATAACATTGGGCGTCGAAGGGGAAACGGGAGGTGTGATGTACCATACAAGTAGTCCTAAAGTTAATCCTGAGAGGTTTAGTGTGGCCATCACCGGAGCGATGACTATTCCCGAAGGGGAAACAGGAAAGGGATTGTATGGATAGGTGTGGTGCCGACATGATTGGGTACCAATGGTGGTTGGGATAGCAAGGGTGGTTGGTGGTTGGGTGTTTGTGTATAATGGGAGAGGGTACATAAGTCAGATATTTCGATTGCTGGTGATGGGGGTGGAATGGATTGGAATGTGGAAGTCATCGGTGTATCTGAGTAGACTCCAGGTCCAACTGAGGAAACCAATGAGGTAGATGCACCGCGAACAAGTTGTTCAACCATGGGAAGAATGTTTTTGGGTGCAGCGGGGGAATTGGGATCGTAATAGGTGAGTTGATCAATCTAGACCACTCATCCTTCATGGGGGAATATCATGGTATGAAAAATGGATGAGGAAACCACCCGCATGGCATACATGTAACTACGGCCAAGTAAGAGGTTTTAATCAAGTTAGGCGTTGATGACCTCTATGTCAATAAGCACTGTTTTACCAGCCAACTGGATGGGGACATTAGCTAAGAGACCTTGGGGTTGAGCTGAACGGCCTTCGTAGGCTTGCAACGCAATGGTGGACGGCTGGAGAGTAGGGGATCCCAACTTCTGCTAAACAGATGTGGACATAACACATGTAGAGGCACCCTCATCGATGATGCACCGATGGATTACAAGATTCTGAATGGATACAGAAACTTGGAATGCTAATGTGGAAGACAGGCGTGGTTCATATTGGTCCAAATCAAAGGCCATCATTCATGAATCAGTTGGGTCGATAGCACCAATGGCTGATAACAGACTCTTGCGCTGTGTAGGACAGTTTTTTAAGACCTCTAACGCAGACATGGCTGCGGGGGACTGATTTAAGTCATCCAAAATTTTGTAATTAGGCACAGTGCAAGCATTCGGGTTATTGTTGATACGGCAAAGTGGGAAGCGGGGGAATTTTGGGGCTCCATCTAATGGGGCCAGAGGTATGCGTAATGGATGATCAGTGGGAAGAGCGTTGGTGGCTTTGTCGATGGGAGGGCCTTCAGGGGTAGAGTCATATTGGTTTCGGTGGGTTTGAAGGTTGACATCGGCGGATGACATCATTAACAAGTGATGGGTGCCTGAGTCTAAAGTGGGGTGGGCAGGCGCAGCATACGTGACTTTCTGTTGTGGTGGCGCGGTTCCTTGAGGGGGAGATAACGATTGAGTGTTTACCACTCCTTGGGTTGGTAAAGGGTTCTGTAACAGCAAGGGTTGAGTTTGAGTTGGTGGGGGGTTAGATGGCGCCTGAGGTGTCGCGTGCCCTTGGTGGTGGGCATCATTGGTCCAGAGTTGTTGTGCCTACTCCAAATGTGGGCAAGCGGGTGTGTAATGGCCATAGACCCCACAAATATAACAAGGATGGTTCATTCGCAAGTTAGGGTTTTAGCTTGCTTTGGCGGCCTATCGGGGTTTTGGTTTGCAGGTGCCACATTATTATTGTTTGGGGGATTAGGTGGCTGGACGCCTTAGTCTGGAGGGGGGTTGTTCCCGTAGTTACATCCTTTTCCGCGGCTTTGCTGGCCTTGTTAGCATTGGTTATTTTGGTTATGCTGTGGATTTTGTTGTGCATACACTTTCCCTTGGGTGGTAGGTGGGTGTTGGGGTTGTGCAGGTGCGGGAGCAGGCTGCGGTGGATAATAAGTGGGTGGTGGTGGAGGCGGTGCAGGTGCTGGACCTTGTGGGGGTTGTTGATTGGTCTGTGTGATGGGTGGTTGATTTGCTGCAGGTGCTGCCTATGGCAGATAATAAGAGTGGGGGGGATTGAGAGGATACATGAGCGTGCGCGACCTGCGGGTGGTAATATGGTTGTGGTGCAACCGGGGGAACATAAGCGGGGGATGCGTGGCTGAAGCACTCAGGTAGACATGAGGGTCTGTGGGAATGGCGGTTATGCGCCATGGGAGCATACGAATTGGTTTCTCCAGAGTGGGATGTAGCCCATGAAAGGTCAGGGCCATTATTAGTACATGTCATGGAAAAGGGTTGGTTATGAGATGCAACATGGCCAATGATTCCATCGGTGGCAGGGGATGCCCCCGATGCATCATTTCGGGAGGAATCACCACGGAGGGCATTGGGTATAATGGTATATAAGTAACCAGACTGGGCGTAGATAAGGTCAAACTGCTGGGATTCTAAGATGGCTTCTTCCTCAGAGTGGGGTCGCTCAGATGCCACATCCTTGGCAATGACGGGAAGGATAGATTTGAGAAACCAATCTAGGAATATATAGTCATCTAACTTGATTTTGCACAGGCTTCGGTGTCGATGCCACTCATGAATGTGGTCAGTGATGTGGGTTGACGTATTCTGTCTGCAAGACAGTAGGATCTCAACTCCCGCGTCATAGTGGATAGGTAACTGAAAGAACTGCAGGAAGGTCAAGGCGAGGGAAGTAAAGGTGGCATGGGTCCCATGGGGCTGCTCGATGTACCACTTGGCTTCAAAGCCAATGAGAGTTCATTGTAAAAGACGGATTCGGACAGAGTCATCCACTTTGAGTTGGAGGAACACTATAGATGGAAGGACATAATGTGATTTTGTGGTTCTTCACCTTCCTTTCCCTCAAACTTAGGGATGTCTGATGAGAGTTTGGTAGGCATGTGCGGCCACGTGGGATCATGTCTGATGGGATCGTTGGTCAATCTGGATAGGTCAGGAAGGTTGAGGCTGGCCATGAATGGAAAACTAATAGAAGGATGTGACATGCTAGTGGGGGTGTCCATGGTGGGACCGCTGCCCCCAAGTGTGAGAGCTGGGTTCATGTTGGGGATGTTACCCCCAGACAGAGGAACGAAGGTGGTATGGGAGGGTCCTACATCGCCAAGTGTAACGTGAGTTGCAGATGGGGTTGGGTTGGGTATGGTAGCTGTTGCAATGGGAATAGTAACAGGAAAGGTAGGTGTGGGACTGATCATGGGCATACCCAAAGTAGATGTGGGCCCCATCGAGGGAATACCCAAGGTAGGTGTGTTTGTGGCTAGTGTGCTCGCTGGGGTCGTTGTGGATGTTCCACCGACAGTGCCTACAAAGAAGGGGTTGGAGGTCATGCCAGCCATGGGGCTGGTTGGTGCTGTGTAGGTAGGGTTTTCCGACTCTGCCTTGGAATCAGATGTGAAATAAGGAGGGTCAGAGTCAGGGGACAGAGCTCTATGGGACCGACAAATAGATTCAAGTGACGAAGCTCTAGGTCTATGACGAGTGGTGTCGAGTGATGCATCTCGACGTCTATGATGGGTAATGTCAAGTGAACCATGCTGTGGGGGCTCGCCCTGGAGGAACCGAGAGTGTCTCGGGGACTCAATGGTGACATATGGTGTCAAGTATGTGGGAGTTGTATTAAGTGAAAAAAAGGCTCAAAAACCCTAATGTAGCCAAGTGTGCAGAAGGAGAGTGCAAACAATACGACACTCAGGCCAACAACCAACTCAAAAAGCTTACTGTAACAGTTGTGCTACAATAAGCAGAGTATTAGAATAAATTGTCAGAATACCAATAAGAAAACGATTGCCTAAAAATAAAAATGGTGGACTCACTAAACCAAAGGGAGGTAAGGGAGCATGCAAACACCTAGCTAAATAGTATTCTGATTCAACCAGACATATCCTCTACAAGGTGATGAAATCCAAGTCAGATAATATGGATAGTAGAACTAAGTGGCTAAAGATATCCCCCTACTGGGAGGGACATTAGATAATACAATCCTAGAATAAAGGAAACTAAGATACTCCATTCATGACACGTCCAGAAAATTTGAATCTACAGCTCTTGTCCTATCACTATGTGGGCCTAAAAGGAACACTACACGCGGACAACGAGTAGGTATCCTTAGGTTACTGGGTGGATTATGGTATTCCACTCAGGCCTCCAGAACCAGTCTAGCTACTTGAACGGTCCTAAGGGAGAGGCCCTCTGATAAACTTGTGGTGACCGTGCCAAAAAATACTAGGGGGTTTTGGTACCCTAAAGGAAAAACACTATGTCTCAAGTGTAAGCGACCAAGGGGTGTTATTTGGATTCCTATCCCCCTGTCCTACCTAACTACAATATTTTTATGTGTTCCCCAAGTGGGGTTACAATGTTGGTTGTGTTAAGTAGTGTTTTAAGGCTCACTTGAATTAGGTGATAGAGTGTGTGTGTGTGAGGTAATGAACCCAATCAAAAGTGCCACGCGTGGGAAACTTTTTTAACCAATAATAATTTAGAAATTTAACTTGCAATGCAAAATTTTCTTTTGCCAATGTAAATGCTTAAACTTAAAAATTGTGTAAATGGAACAAAAAGAAAACTGCAGAAAAAGGTTGTAGGTAATTGTGGCTGCAGACAGGACAGGTGGCTGTGCAGGTGCAGAAAATATTGTAGAAAAATTATGGCTTCAAAAAAGGGTAAAAATGGAGAAAAAAGATCACGGGTTTGTGACTGAAATGCACGGCCTGGAGCGTGGTTGTATGGGTGAACCCTGCGGTGGAATCGCGAGTATGTAGCCAAAATGTGCAGTCTGGGGAGCGAAAAAAGGGCAAAAAGTTGCGGTCGTATCATGGGTCTATGGCCAAAATGCCCGAACTGGAGTGCGTCAAAGGGGTAGAAAGTTGCGTTCTGGGCCGCGGGAAAGAGGCAGAAAGCTACAATGGGGTCGCGGAAAAATGGCAGGAAGTCGTGGTTTGGGCCACGGGAAAAGGGCAGGAAGTTGCGATCTGGATCACGGAAAAACGGCCGAAAGCTACGATCTGGGCCGCGGCTGTGAGGAACAGAACCGCGATCTACGACATAAAACCCAACTGGCCGAAGCCACATCCCAATAGGGAAAACAGAAAAATAGTTGCAGAAAATAAAAACTTTTTAAATTTTCAACCAGAAATTCAAAGGCCAATAGTGGAGTCGCCAAAACTGTAGCTAGAGTTTTCACCCTAGCTTGTGCAAATGAGCACCTACTAAGGAGAAGGGCCTCCTTAGTAGCAGTTCAGTAAAATAGTAAAACTTGACAGTAAAACAAGGTAAAATCTAAGTTAACATGTGCATCAACAGAAAATAAAAAGACAATAATATAATGGGAATTTTTCTTTTGTATTAAAAATGAGAACAAAGTTACATTTACCTCGAATGTTGAGGTTGGTGGAGCTCTTGCAGTAGTCCAGGAGGGCTGCTTCCGTGCTCCAATCGGTTCCTTCTCCTTCTCCAAGGTGTTTGGATAATGGGCCAAAAGGGGCACTCAAATGGGAAGCTAGCTCAAATGGTGAGCTAGGGTTTCAAGAGTGATTTTGGCAGAGTGAGGATAGGGTAAATTGTGGATATGAAATGGGGAGCCTCCATCACCTATTTATAGGTTTTTAGTGGTAGAGTATTGACCTATGGTTTTTGGCACCATATGGTTTAGGTCAATGGTTTAGGGTTTTTGCTTTATTTTTCCTCTTTTTATATTTTTTATTCCCTTTTATTTGATTTTTGGGAATTTAGGGCCCTTTTAGAGGGTTTTCGCTATCTTTTGAGGAAATTTAAATTATTTTTTGGGGGAAAAGGAGTGTTAGGAACCCATGTCTTTACTTTGTTAGTATATTGTTGTTGGACGCATATGCTTTGTAAGTCATTCCGTAGTATTTGTTGATCCATAGTCTGTGTTATTGTTGTTGGCGCATATGCTTTGTAAGTCGCCCATAGTTTTGTTGATCCATAGTTTGTATTGGCTCATGGTTTGACTCATAGTATTGGCGCCTAGACTTAGCCGATGGTTTGTATTATCCCATGGTTTGTATTGACACATAGTATTGACCCATGGTATTGGCGCCTAGACTTAGTATATAAGTGTGTGTTGAGGCCTATGAAGGCACCGTGAAGTTAATTGTATTGAGCTTGCTCAAAGGAGGTTGCCCCTTCGAAGTGGCTCGTGATCAATATAAAAGTGATTCCAAGTTCTATTATTTCTGATATCTCGTGTAATTGCATTAATTAATTATTGCAGGTTCATCACATCTCATATCAGAGCACTTTCTTGGGCTCGTTGGGTGGAATTTCTACCAATTTTTTTTTTTGCATCTGTTCCAAGTTTGGATCTAGGAATAATCTCCATCTGCTTAACTGTGGGACGTACTTTAGCATAAGCCCTAAAACTCATTGTGAGGAGTAGCACAGGAACCCCAAAGTAGCTGGCCTATTGAGAGGACCTGCCAGCAAAACGGGCAATGACCCCTACCCGATTGACTAGTTCCCACCCGTGAGGTAAACCAAGAGCTGCTGTTTGTGGCAAAGCGGTTATCAGTTTTACTTGAGCTGTGGAGTGAGGGGTACTTCCCCAATACGCAAGCCGCCAGACAACATTGGTGGGCGAGTGAAACACCTGAACTGTTAGGAAGCCGTACATACCTGGGGTCCATATCTATTTTCAGCTGAACTGTTTCCGATCACTTCCGCTTCCAATCACCGTTTCAGATCCAGCCATTTTTTATCCTTTCCGCGCCATTGTAGATTTATCTATTGCGGATCCCTTCTGCACCGCTGTTGCCGATCGATTTCTGGAAAAAAAAGGAGTATAAAATTCTATTTTTCGGCCATATCTCCCTTGTTTCAACTCTGTTTTCCCTGAAACTTCACTGACATCCCTGCAATCCCATTCTGCATATTTCATTCCTGAAGACCCTATCCCAAATTCCACTTCCCAAGACTAGAAATTCCACATTTGTCTATTTTTAGGGTTTGCCATAACTTCTTCAATTTTCACCTGATTGCCTTCAAATTTTACCATAGAGTTCCCACTTCTGAAATCCCCATTTTTTGCTTCCCTATCCCTCAGAAAGTGTTGAAAACCTAGTCAAACCCCAATTACCCCTCTGAGTTTTTCCCAAATCCAAATTTTCCCTTACTAAATAAGCTTGTGTTTGTGTCTTTCTATCCATCCCCCCCCCCCACCAAAAAAAAAAAAAATTCCTGGTTATGGTTGTCACTCACACAGGAGCAAAAACCATGGAGGAAGCACTTGCAGCCATCCAAACCAAACTCCAAGATCTGGATGAAAAATTTCCTCAGCCTCCATCTTCAACATCCAGCCATGAACAATAACCGACAACCAGAATCTTCTACAGCCACTGGGTTCTCTTCTTCCAGCAATTTTCGTGGGTCGAAGCTTGATTTTCCTCGCTTCAATGGTACTGATCTGACTAGATGGATATACCGATCAGAACAATATTTCAGTCTGCATAATACTTTTGATGTCCAGAAAGTTCCACTTGCATCCTTTCATTTGGAACAGGAAGCCCTTCAATGGTACCGTTGGTACATCAAAGCTCATCCCGAGCCAAACTGGACAGATTTTTGCCAACTCCTTTTGCCACGATTTGGTCCTAGTGCTTTTGATGACTTCACAGGAGCACTCACTAAACTTCACCGAATTGGAACAGTGAGAGAGTATCAAACATAATTTGAGAAACTGGCCAATCACATAGAAGGATTGTCTGATGAATTCTATAGGAGTTGTTTTATCAGTGGTCTCAAGGATGAAATCCGCTCAGAAATCAAAATGTTCTGTCCCAACACAATGATGGAAGTCCTGGGGTTGGCTAAGTTGGCAGAGGACAAGATCGCAGCTCAACAATGCCCCAAACCCACCTTTGTTCCCTTCAGAAATATAGGTTCCCAGTGACCTCCCATCACGCCTGCTCCTCGAACAACTCCTATCAAGCATTTGTATGAAACAGAGATGCATGCACACCGAGAAAAAGGGCTTTGTTATAATTGTGATGAGAAATTCACTCGGGGACATAGATGTGTTCAACAAAAGATCTATCTCTTGGATGTGGATTCTCCGCCTACCTCAGAACTTGGTGAAGAAGCTCCAGATACAGTAGATGTTCAGGTCGACATTCAGCAATCGCCTATTGACACCCCATCTCAAGACGACCCACCCGACATCTCTCTCCATGCGGTAACTGGCGTCACCACCCCACAAACAATGCGAGTCAGGGGATACTTCAAGAAGCTCCCTCTTACCATACTCATTGATTCTTGTAGCACTCATAACTTCATTGACCCTCAGATTTCCAAACAGGTTGATTATTTTGTCATCCTTGCTCCAACTTTGAAGTCATGGTTGCCAATGGGGGCACCTTACCCTGCAAGGGGAAGTGTCACAATGTGCGTATCTCTATGGAAGATTACAACCTACGGTCTGAAATGTTTTCCTTGTGCTTAGGTGGATGTGATGTGTTTTTGGGTGTTCAATGGTTATGCACACTTGGCCCCATCTTATGGGATTTAGCTGAACTTTGGATGCATTTTTCAGCTAATGGGATTTAGCTGAACTTTGGATGCAGTTTTCAGCTAATGGGACACAACACAAAATTTTGGGCTTACAACCAGGGTCTCTCCGCATCATCAATTCACATCGCCTGGAAAAGATCCTTAAGAAGAATTCACAAGGTGTCATTGCTCATCTCCATTCCCTTCAGATGTACCCACCAATGGTCTCCACTACTTCCTTGGATAGATATGTAGGTGTCTTTGTTGCACCAGTGGGCTTTCCGCCTTCACGAGACCTTTCCGATAAGCATTTAGCCGCATGTACATCTCAGCAAGACATGATGGCTATTTTGCATACAGTACAGAAGTGGCATCCATCCCTATTGGGGAATTATTTCTACATCAAGACTGATCTCCAGAGACTGGAAACTTTCCTGGAACAACGGGTCTCCTCCCCAGCACACCTGAAATGGGTTATCCAACTCATGGGTTATGACTATGCGTCCACTTACCAGAAGGGTAAGGACAATATGGTGGAAGATGCTCCTTCTCACACATTTGATGACCCAGTTTCTCTTACAGCTATTTCTCTTCTTGTTCAAAATTGGTTGCAATCTATTCAACGGGGCTATCTCTTTTATGAACTCCATGCTTCTTCATCAGCAGGGCAGTCTGGGTTCCTCAAAACGTATGACCAAGAACAATGTAACTTCTTTCGGCGGGGATTGAAAAAGACAATTCAACGGATGGTGGTTGACTGTGATACTTTCCAGGTCAACAAGGGTGAAACTACCCTCCTTTCAGGATTGCTCGAACCCTTTCCCATCCCTACACAGATTTGGACAACTATTTCTATGGATTTCCTGGAAGCGATCCAGTGGTATAGTACCACATCTAAAAGGACACCATATGAAGTAGTCTCTGGACAGGCACCGCCAGTTCTTCTTCCATACACCTTCAGCAGCTCCCCAGTTCAGGCAATTGACTCAATTCTTTGAAACCGCGATCAGCTTCTTCTCATTCTACAGGACAATCTTCACATGGCAAGAATTCGACTGAAACAACAAGCCAATCAGCACCGTTCTGTGCGCACTTTTCACGTCACTGATATGGTTCTTCTTCGTCTACAGCCTTCCATGCAATCCTCCCTGAAACTCAAAAGGCGCCAGTGGCTTGGAATGCAACCCGAGGATTCTACAGGGGACCCACTCCTTCAGATTCTGCATCAATTTCCACATCTAAAGCTTTGAGGACAAAGCTTTTTCTAAGGGAGAGAGGATGTTAGGAACCCATGTCTTTACTTTGTTAGTATATTGTTGTTGGACGCATATGCTTTGTAAGTCGT